>JANAVB010033220.1:15327657-15397657 GCA_029216955.1 Iris pallida
TAGGCATCCACTGTGAGAGGGAAATTCTTCTCTCGGCTCCTATTTGGGTCAGATTTCCGGACTTCCCCATTCAGTATTGGAGTATTCCCATGCTAATGAAACTCTCTAGTCTCCTAGGAGTGCCCATTAAGGCTGATGAAGCCACTTCCAAGAAGACGAGGATTTCATTTGCTAGGGTCTTTGTCGAGGTCAATGCTGGGGATATACTGCCTAAAGAATTGGAATATGTCATTCCTGGAGGACAAGTCTTCAAACAACGGGTAGAGTACGAGTGGGTGCCTCCGTCGTGTAGCATCTGCAAGTGCTTTGGCCACCTAGTTAACAATTGTGGTCGAAGGGATCATACCATTCCTGAGGAGGTGCCATCCACCAGTTTTATTCTACAACCCCCAAACCCAACCAAGCAGGGTCCGACGAGCTGATGGTGGATACTGAGGTCGAGCCAGAGAACAGAGAGGATCCAACATTGAAGAATACGGGCGCCAGTGGGGATATTGCAGGTCAGAACACAGAGCCTAGGCGTCCAGTAGATGAGTCGATTGCCACTCTAGTCGCATACTCAGAGCGGGGAGGGCTGATCAGCAATCAAGAAGAAGTAGATGGCTCTGCCCTGTCAATCCTGGGAAAGAGGATGGGACCCCATGAATCTATAGTTGGGAAAATTTTGGCATTAGAAGGTAGTTTATCCTCCAATCACCAGGGGATGAATCACCAGAACTCTGAGTCTAAATCCCCATACACCATCAAGGAGCCCAAAGTCCGGAAGAGAAACTCCCCTAATCCTATCAAAGCTAAGGGTGTTCTCTTAGGGATACAGGAAGAAGGCCAAACAGAGGAGTCTAAACTTACCAAAGTTAATCCTGAATGGGCGATTATGCTGCAAAGAGCCAACCCAGCGTCCAAAGGAGGAAAAGAAAATGTCAGTAGTGGAGTAGATAACTCAGCCACCCCTTCTCGGTCGAGTATCAGGATTTTGAAGGATCTCTCCCCTAGTAGTTAATGTCGATCCTCGCTTGGAATGTCAGGGGAGCCAACTCAGCAGGGAGATGGAAGAGTGTTCGGGAGCTGATGAGGAAGTTCAGTAGCACGATAGTCATAGTGCTGGAGTCTAAAATCAAGTCGGATTCTCTCCTTGCTAGAAGAGTTCCTGACAATTGGGAGGGTGTCCATAACCTTTTCCTCAACGACATGGCCAGGATTTGGATACTTTGGAATAAAAGTGCGTGGAAGGGTACTCTTCGATTCGAGTCTCAACAACTAGTTGTGGTGGAGTTATCCAATGCAGGGGGCATGAAGTTTCTGTTGGGAGGCATCTACGGGTTTAACGACCGCAAGCTTAGGAGGAACATGTGGAAGGACATCGTTGAGGTTAGTCTCGGAATGGGTTCTTCTCTCCCCCTTCTTCTCATTGGGGATTTTAATGCGGTTATGTTCAAGGAGGAGAAGAGGGGCGGAAGATCAGTGCCTAGCTCCATTCTTGATGACTTCCAGGATTGCGTCACCAAGGCGGGGATCTCTGATCTTCACAGTCTTGGTATGGAGATGACATGGAACAACCAGTCCTCATCGAATGGATAGAGTCCAGGATCGACAGGGCCCTAGGTAACAACTTATGGTTCAATTTATTTCCTGACATTGGCGTTACAGGTCACCCATCTGCTACTAGCGATCATTCTCCCCTCACGGTGGATTTCCAAGAAGGCTCGAGACAAGGCTTTCCCCCTTTTAAATATTTCAATTCCTGGGCTCTCATTGAAGGCTACGAAGAAGCAGTGCTCAACGGCTGGTCCTCCCACTTCAGCGGTTTCAGCCAATTTCGATTGGTCTCTAAACTCAGGAGTGTCAAGAATAGTCTCAAGTTGTGGCTCGGGAGCATCCCGAAAAACTCCCTGAGCGAGCTGTCCAAACAACTCGAAGAAGTCCAACTCAGCAATCAGTGCTCTTCTACTAATGACAGTCTGCAGGCCGAATCCAGATTGAAGGAGCAGGTCAACAGGCTGAGTCAGATCGAGGAAATCAACCTTAAGCAGAAAGCCAAATGCGATTGGCTCAGGGAGGGAGACAGCTGCACCAAGTTCTTCCACGGATAATGAAGGCTAGAAGGAGTCGGAACCAAATCGCCATGCTCATTGGGAGAACGGTAAGAGGATCGAAAATCCTATAGATATCAAAGCTGAGGTTGTCGATTTCTTCACTTCTCTTTACAACGAGAATTCTTCCAAGGCGACTCTCCCAGAGATCGTCTGTAAGAGATTGATTACTGAGGAGGGCAACACCGGGCTTCACGAGATTGTATCGCTCAAGGAACTCGAGGACGTGGTTCTCTCTTCCAACTCCAACAAGTCTCCGGGTCCAGATGGATTCTCGGCAGGGTTCTTCATTAGACATTGGGACTCGGTGAAGATTCTCCTTCTCGAAGCAGTTAGAGATTTCTTCCGTACTGGGAAATTACTGAAGCAGATCAACCATACCTTCATCACGCTTATCCCGAAGAAGGCTGGTGCGTCCTCCCTTAACGACTTCAGACCTATCTCCTGTTGTAATTTCATTTACAAGGTTATAGCCCATCTGATGAGTAGGCGTATGAAACTTTTATTGTCGGGATTGATTTCCCCTAATCAATCGGCCTTCATCAAAGGGAGAAGTATAGCAGAGAACAGCCTCTTAGCCAACGAGCTCGTCAGGGATTTCAACAAGTTGGGTAGTGACAAAGCCTGCGCTAAACTCGACCTGAGAAAGGCCTACGACTCGGTGGATAGGCAATTCGTCATTCACATCATGAAAGCTATGGGGTTTGATCAGTGGTGGGTGAGTAGGATTTTTGAATGCATATCCACCCCCTCCTTCTCTATTATGATTCGTGGTAGCCCGGCGGGATTCATTCACAGTAATAGAGGTTTGAGACAGGGTGATCCCCTCTCGGCCTATCTCTTTTCAATGGTGATGGAGCACTTCTCCTGTCTTATGGAGATTGCTGTTCACTCTGGGAAACTGACTCCTATCTACAGATTAGTCACTCCTATAGTCACTCATTTAATTTACGCGGATGATCTATTGGTTTTCCTCAAGCCTACAGACGAAGGGGTTCAAATGCTGCAAGATATCCTTAGCAAGTTCGAGATCGCCTCTGGTTTGAAGCTGAACAAAGAGAAGAGCGATATTTTCTTCAATCGGTCCTGTGCTGAGAAGGGTAAGTGGGCTCTTCAGTTGCAACTGCGGATTGGTTCTCTCCCTGTTCGTCATCTCGGGGTTCCTCTGACCGTTAACAACGTCAGGAATTTGGACTGCGACAACCTCATTCAAATGGTAGAGAACAGACTCGAAGGGTGGCAAGCCCAGCTTCTTTCCTTCGGAGGTCGTCTCGAACTGGTCAGGTCAGTGATAAATTCTATGATTGCCTTCTGGTTCCAGGTTTTCCTTGTTCCTAAGAAGACGATTCAGAGAATAGAGGTGTTGTGCTCGAGATTCGTTTGGAAAGGGGGAGTCCCGGCAGTTGCTTGGGATGTTCTTTGCCGTCCTAAGGACGAGGGAGGAGTGGGACTTCCCTCTTTGGACACACTCAGAGAGTTGGCTGCATTGAAACTCTCCTGGAGATTCCTGGATGGGAATTCTTTTTGGGCTTCGTGGATGAGAAGCAAATACTTGCGGAAGGAGAACTTCTGGGCTGTCCAAAGCAACTCGAATCACTCTGTAATGATGAAGACCATTTTCCAGCAAAGAAGCAGGCTCAGATCCTGTGTTAGGCGGGTCATACATGATGGCAAACTTACTAATGTTTGGTTGGATCCATGGTTCGAGCAACAGAGCATTGCGGACAGAGCAGAGCTGAACTCCCATTGCATCAGGAACAAAGACGAGAAGGTTAGTTCTTTGATTCTCAATGGATCCTGGGCTATTCCGCTGGGGTCAGTTGTGAACAGATGGGCGAGAAGCATTCACAGGATCCAAATTGACAAAGAAGCTATCATGGACCATTGGGTGTGGACGGTATCGGTTACCGGGGGATATTCTCAGAAGAAGTCGTATGACATGTTCAGACAGAAGAGGGAGAAGTTCAAGTGGTTCAGCATCATCTGGACTAGGGAGGTAGCTCCTAAATTCAATCTCTGCCTCTACAAAGTTCTGCTTCAGAGGCTGCTTACCAGGGATAGGTTAGCAAGATTCGGATGTCAGGTGGATGATCAAAGGTGTACACTCTGTTCCAGGGAGGTAGAGTCCCACGAGCACTTATTTTTTCAGTGTTCCTTCAGTTGGGAGGTTTGGGAAGGACAATGTAGGATTTTGGGCAATTGGTATTCCAACTCCAGATCATTGGAAGGAATTATCCTACAGATGGAGAAGACCAAGAGAAGCAGATTCCAGGACTATGCTAGAGCCAGGTGTCGTCTTCAAAGCACGGTATGGCACGTATGGCGGGAGAGGAACAGAAGAGTGTTCGAGGGATTGAGTAGTACGGTCAGAACCTTGGAGTATAGTATCCAGGAGGACATTTCCTTCATGAGAAACACTCAGGGTTGATTGGTCGGGATCAGTAGTTCGTAGGGGGTCTTTGTAATCTCAAATATTTCATTATTCTTTATAAAGTGGTAATCGTTCCAAAAAAAAAAAATGTATATATATGTATATAAAAAAAATAAAAAAAAAATGTATATATATATATATATATATATATATATATATATATATATATATATATATATATATATATATATATATGGAAGCGGATCAAAAGTCCCCCTTAGAAAACCCCCTAAAAACCCCCCTCACTCTAATCCGTAATTTAATGTTAATATTAATGTTAATGTTAATATTAATGTTAATATTAACATTAAATACTAAAATTAACATTAAACTTAACATTAAAATTAATATTAACATTAACATTAACATTAACATTAATATTAACATTAACATTAACATTAATATAAAAAAATAAAAAATAAATAAATATTAACTTTAACATTAATATTAACATTAATATTAATATTACGAATTAGTGTGGGGGGGGGGGGGGGTTTAAGGGGCTTTCTAAGGGGGGCTTTTGATCCGCTCCCTATATATATATATATGTGTGTGTGTGTGTGTGTGTGTGTGTGTGTGTGTGTGTGTGTGTGTGTGTGTGTGTGTGTGCGTGCGTGCGTGTGTGTGTGTTGTGATATTTCTAATTTGGCCCCTCATCAAATTAGAATTATCTCCGGTATCTACACATTAATTCCATGACAATTATACCCTTAAGCTAATTTTTAAATAGACCACTTTAATTTGGCTTAATTATTTAGATAGCCCAAACACAATTAATTTTACATGTGTGGCCCCTTAATTATTGAATAATTCCAACAATTTTCCACTGGGCCACATATGTAACCTTATAATTGTGTTAACCTTAGTGAGCTCATAAATTGCTATCTTAATCCTTAGGGTATATCCGGACAATCTCGTCCATTAACCATATCAACATAGGATCAAAGCAGCCTTCGTCACATATAGCGTAACTAAACCATCAATGGTCACATATACCAATATAGCTAAACGACATCGATCAATCATGGATGCGTAGCATGAAAATTACACGCAACGTGATCAATACATGTCTATTTTCAACTGGTCCTCCTTAACTTTAGTGAGATCAATACTTTAACATAATGAAAACAGAATGAACTGAATTTCCATATATCTGATCAGATAAATATCCAAAATACTTTAATACATAAATGTGTCCAAAACCAAATAGCACTCAAATACATAAAATACAAGCTCCCACTATATTGCCATATTCTTAATTAACACCCATATGAGCAGTATGCTCATAAAAGACCCTGGGTGATAATGCTTTTGTGAGCGGATCCGCTAACATGGAGTTTGTCCTAATGTGCTATATGGACACAATAACCATTCTGAATTCTTTTCTTCACAACTAGAAATTTTATGTAAATATCCTTTGACTTATACAAGTTTCTGTTATTATTGGAATACAGTACTGCTGATTTATTGTCACACCATAATTTCATGTGGTCTTTCAACACCGTACTGTAGGCGCAGTCTTGTGACAATTTTGCAACCATATTCCCTGAATAGATACCCCACAGCATGTTATAAACCTTGATTTCATGGTGGAAGAAATTATGAGTGCATGTTTGACACTCATCTAAAATATACCTCCATTAGTCAGCATAACCTGATGTGGATCTCCTGCCGTGTTGGCATCCAACAAAATCAGAGTCGGAATACCTTATGATCTCCAAAATTATCCGATCTCCTACAAAGAGCATATAATTTTTTGTTCTCTATTAATTACTTAAGTAGTTTGGTTGCTACCCAATGATCCATCCATATTTGCTTAAAATATCTGCCTAACATCTGAATATGTACGCAATATCCTAATGAGTACATACTTTAGCATACATTAGACTTTCTACAACTGATCATGAAGGAAAAATCTATTATATTTTCTTAATTTTAAGGCTAACCTTAGGACACTTGATTGAGACTGAATTTGTCTCCTTTAACGAGAGGTCTCACCTTGTTTGCATTGAATACTTTAATTAATATACAAAACCAGAAAATTATTCCTACTCCACTGAACTTGTGATACACACAATCTTCAACAGTGTTCATCTCAAAACCAAACGAGATAATCACTTGAAGTATCTTTGACGAGAAGCTTTTGCTTGAGTTCATAAATAGATTTTGTCAGTTTGCGAACCATATTCTTTGGGTCTTCTGACACAAAGTTTTCTGGTTGCACCATATAAATCATTTCGTCAATGTTACCATTGAGAAATACCGTTTTGACATCCATTTGATGTAACTCAATATTAAAATGTACAACAAGTACTATGATTGGTTTAAAAGAGTCTTTCAAAGAAACCGAAGAGAAAGTCTCTTTAAAAAACAATCCCTTCCTCTTCTCTTGAGGTTGTTGAGTTTGTTCTTCAGAAACAATTACCTTATCTTGAATGGGGGGTGCCTTTTATGTTGTCTTGTTGAGGTAGCTCAATATCGACTTATAGAGGTAATTCGGCATTATCTTATTGAGGCTCCGAATTCACTTCTTGATCAATGACAGGTGTAGAATCTTGTACATCATCAAAAGTGATAGTAGGAATCGCAATCGATTCCTCCTCAAAGACAATGTCATTGACTTTATTTCTCCCCCAAACTCAACATCCTCAAAAAAATATTACAATTCTCGTCTAAATTTTTTTTTTGTGTTTAGTACCACGTGGTTCCATATGCAAGGTTTCTTTATAGGACGCAATAGTTTCAAGTGATAATAGCATGTCACGAATATTTTAAAAAATAATACCAACATTATTTTGAATTTAAAGATAGATCAAACTTTATTGTTTCCAAATGAACAATGATAAATAAGATTGTCAAACAAGAAAACTGAAACTAAATTATATCTAAAAGACGGTTCAATAAAAGATTTAGATAAAATTGTCTATCAAATCCAATAATAACTAATATCCAAAATTTATCCTATTGCTTCCACTTCTACCGACTTGCCGTCTCCCACATAGATGTGTCTTTTACCATCAATTGACTTTCGTTAGATCTGGCAACCCTGCATAGAATCACTGATGTGAGTAGTTGCACCAAAATCTAATCACCATGTGTTTCTTGATACTGAAGCTAAATTAACATCATACCAAATTAAGAAATGTACCTTTCTTTACATGCCATGCGTGGTACTTTGTACATTCCTTCTTTACGTGTCCCACTTGCCACAAAAGAAACAACCATTGGCCTCAGTTTGTTGTTTCTTTTGCACTGGACCCTTAGTAGCTTCTGTATTCTTTCGCTTAGTGCCCTTATACTTGTCTTTAGGGGTGGTAGCCAAATTAGCACTTTCAGTTTTATCTTGCTTCAATCTCTCTTCTTCTTATACACAGTACAAAATGAGCTCATTTAGAGTCAATTTTTTCTTTTGACAGTTGTAACTGACCTTGAACAGATTGTACTGTGTAGGAAGTGAGAGCAATACCAAATAAACGAGCAAGTCATCCGACAAGTCGAGCTTACGTGCCTTAAGTTTTGAAGCAATATGAGACATCTCCATGATGTACTCCCTTATGTTACCTTTGCCTTTATACTTCATGGTAATCAAGCGCAACAAAAGTGTGCTTGTTTTCGCCTTATCATTCTTTGAAAATCGCTTTTCGATTTCAGCAAGGAATTGTTTGGCATTAGTAACCTCATCAGATACTGCACCCCTGAATGCCTCTGGAATACCACACTTTATGATCATTAGACTCATGCGGTTTGAGCGTTCCCACTTCTCGAAGTTCGCTCTGTCACCAGATGAACTGTCATCCTTAGGAGTAGTGGGACGCTCAATCCTAAGTGCAAGGTCTAGATCCATGCAGCCGAGAACAATATATATGTTCTCTTTCCAGTCCTTGAAGTTTGTCCCGTTAAGCATTGGAATTGAGTTCAGATTAGCAGATATTGTAGCAACACTAGCTGAAAAGAGAACAAAAAATAAATAAACAAATATGCTCTAATTAATAACCAAAGAATAAAAGATAGTCAAACAAATTCAAATAATGGTGAACCCCATCTCAAGATACCTAGTGCATCATTAATATCAAGTCTTTGGACAGTGATATTAACTGCAAGTGGTACTCTTGGTGTAGTGATCAAACGTTGACAATAAGTCATGTCAAATAATAAGCCTATCTTTGGATCGGGTTATTATTCACATGTAAACCGTATAATTGTCACACATTTATCACCACAATTATGTGTGCAATTCGGCCAAGTATCAACCTTCCTTTGGGCCGGTTAATACCCGCATGAATGTACACACACAAACATCCAACATCCCTCATAGACCATCTACGCAAGAGAGGTCACTTTGGCGACATCTTGTTTCAATGAGTCAACTTAGAATATTGGACAACTATTGCTAGTCATAAAAGGCACAAAAAAAAATTGAACGTTGACTAAATTTTACAAAACTGAATCATGTAATTATGCCCAAAAGATATTAATCTAATCATAAACATGTTAATATCTGTAGAGTAAATCGAGATAACTTTTCTCAAACCAAACCAATAACAAATTTTCAATCAAATGATTATAAAAAGGCCCAAGAATTCATGTATGGTCAGGTTACAGGGAACGACGAACTCCGGGAGAAAATTGAATTCATTGTGTTCACAACTTTATATAGATATAGAAAATCTCAAAGTGTGCCAATTATATGCTTAACCAGCAGCTAACGTTCCCCTTTTTTTATTAATACGAATCATAACCAACAATAGCAAATTTTGATAACAACATATTTATCAAAATAAATAGATGAGTAGTAAAGATTGGATCTTTAAAAATCTTTCCACATCAAATTACTCAAGGAATGAGCATATGGTTGTTCAACAACAACAAGAACTTTTTACTGGTGAAGAAACATTAACTTACGTATGCTTAGTCAAGAAATGCAAGGTCAAAAAATAATTGTCCAAAATATTAAATATAGACAAGGATCTGTAGAAAGTTTTCCTTGAATCAAATATTCTCATGGCATGTTCTTGAAGGGGACGAAATGAGACATTAGTATGAAGTTTTCCTTTGGTTACAAAGGAACAGACTACTCGACAAAAAAAAATCCTATTGGTTAATTAACATAACAGAATAATGAATTAAAAGTAAGAATATGTTGATGTGGTGAGACCACATCATAAAAGTGAATGAATGGTATAGTTGAGTGGCTGATTGGAATATTGGTTCATTCAAAAAAATCATCGAAAGCACTCCGGCCGAGCACATGATGATCCTATACATCTTTACTGTTTCCAGCATTAACAAACTCTATAGACGCCAACAAGAAGTGACCAAATAGTAACAAAAAAAACTATTAACTAATTAACAATCCACATATGTAAGCAGCCAACGACGTCTACCAGCTTTAACAACCAACGAGAGATGACTGGAGATCCTCTGGATCGGACCCGGGACTCACGATGGATTGTAAAAAAAATGATCCAACAATCGGAAATCTAAATTAAATATATGAACGATCTAGGGTTCCTGAATAACAAAAATTGATTCTGAAATTTCGATCTCATAAATCAAATAGGAAGGCTCTGATACCACTTGTTAGAAATATTTTATTGTGCCCTGTCGATTCATGAGATGAAGAACATAAATTAAATTGATTGCGGAAGCGTACCTGAATCCATTGCTAGACTTGATGGATGTTGAAGCGATCGTCTCTTTATTGGGTTCGATCTTCCAACTTGCTACGACCCTTAATGACAAAGGTGAATCCGAATCCTTTGTTCCTCTCTTTCTGTTGATGGGGATGCAGAAGAGAAAAAAAGAGAGAAAATCTTCTCTTTGGTGGCCGTATATGTATATATATATATATATATATATATATATATATATATATATATATATATATATATATATATATATATATATATATATATATATGTGTGTGTGTGTGTGTGTGTGTGTGTGTGTGTATTTTGATATTTCTAATTTGGCCCTCATCAAATTAGAATTATCTCCGGTATCTACACATTAATTCCATGACAATTGTACCCTTAAGCCAATTTTCAAATATACCGCTTTAATTTGGCTTAATTATTTAGATAGCCCAAACACAATTAATTTTACATGTGTGGCCCCTTAATTATTGAATAATTCCAACATTGTAATATGGTTCTTTACACATAAATAAAGTTTTCATCTGAAAGAGGTATCTTTCTGAAGAAAACAACCATTCTACTTCTTTAAATTATGCTGAGCTCATCATCCTTTATGACATCACTCAAGAGTGTATATGGTTGCGAGCCGTTATTGAGCACATTAGGACTGTAAGTGAATTTTTTCTATCAACGATGTCCTAACGACGATGACAATGACGCTTGCATTAACCGGATGAAGAAGAGCTACAACAAGGGAGCAGTACCAAGCACATCGTACTGAAGTTTTTTTTCCTCTCACATCAACAACAACGACAAGCAAAGATTGATGAAGGTAGATCCGTTCTCAGGACAACTTGACTGACATGTTCACATTGTGAAGGCTCTCTACCTTGTAGCACTCATATTTTAAGATAATATTGAAATCATGGAGAGTATCCAGAAAAATACTTACTTCACCTTAATGTACATAGGGACATTTTTTCTACTGGATGTTTGCACCATAAGAAGGTTTTAACGAGACACCCATATCAGGATGGTCGTACCTTTGTATATTTTTATATCCTGAAAATGTATTGACGTTGACTCATTTTTTTCTCTTCAATTACAATTTTTTTCCACTGGATTTTCCAAATTATGATTTTTGTGAGGTCCACCTAGATCTATGTATCCCCAAAAATTCACGTCAACATGTTACCTGAAGACTGGTATTGATCATCCTGAAGACTGATGTTGATTTTTTGTATATTTAATTGTGCTCATTCAAGGGGGATGTTGCAGTATGTAACTGCCATGGACATACTCCTAATTGATTGAACACAAGTAATAGCGTTCAATCCTAGCATTCAAACATGCAAATTTTTAACAACCAATGGCTTGTATTTATTGCTGACAACAACTTCCAAGGTTGCTTGCTCATTTTCATTATCAATAAAAATTCTTCTGTCTTCTTTCTTTTTTCTCCTAGGGTCGGTTTAGTAGATAAAAAAGTGGAGAAAGAAAATGGAGGAGAGAAAAGTGGAGCGATTGATTTATTTTCTCTTTGATGGAAAAGTGGAGGGAATAAAAAGTGGAGGGATTATTTTTCTCTCATAACTTAAAAAATACAATCCCTCCAAAAGTGGGAGAAAACTAGAGGCTTATCCTAATTTACCAAGAATTATATTATTTATAAATTGTTTAATGAAGTCAAATGATAAATAAATATTTTTGTTGAGGATATAATTGCTACAATCTATATTTTTATTTTTCTTCCATATCAAACAAAGGAAAGTACACCACTTGCATTTTTCATCCATCATACCAAACACAAAGAAAAAAATGATTCTGATGAAAAATATATCTCTACTGTTTGTCCTTTCTTCCTACTAATTCCTACCAAACGGAGACCTAGTTCTTGAAAAACTATTTACAACTACAAAACCTTTGAACTTATTCTTTTTTGAGTTATTTTGTATAAGTATAACCCCTTTGTTGTATTTGGCACCATTTCTTTAATTCTCATGCTTTCCTCCCATTTTAATAGTTCTATCATTTCTTTCGTTAGGTGCACTTCACGTTGGCCCCACATGACATGCAAAAATACGAATATACCCTGGGGGATTTTTGAGAGTAACATTTGAGATTTTTTGTTCAGGTATTTATTGTACATTTGCCCTCTTTGACAGGAAACATACCAAATGTGGGACAAAGATGGGCACATTGCTATTGCGTGTCCCTGAGCATTAACACCCTGCATTGGCATTAGGTTGCTCCACAAATCCAACACAAATGCAAATCCTGAAAGGAAGTTTTTCACCTGACAGCAGCTGGATTGCAATGGATTTGAATGGTTTGATGCAACAACCAGAGCTAATGCAAAATCTGCTCTTCAATTGGCGTTGAATATGTAGAGCTATTTTGTATTTGGAATCAAACATTAGCCTTTTAGGAATAGGGGCTCACTTCTTGCTGCTCCAGTCATTCAATTAATAAGCTTGTTTATCAGTTTGCGCTTTTGTGTATGTAGAAACTAAACATGAAAGTTCAATTCTAATATGTGCATGATATTTTACAACTACTCTTGAAAGAAATGTGATGTTGGCGGCCAGCAGCTACATCCGTCATGGTTGGAAAATGCATGACATATATAGTTTAGAGTCTGAAATAAAACTGCAGAGGGAAAATTGATTTGAATGTTCATCTCATTGCTCTCGAACTCGGATCAACCAGCTTGAACCTGTATGAGTGCTGCATACAAGAACATTGTTACTGATTGTAAATGCATATGCCATTTCAATCATTCCATGTAAGATCTCTCGAACATTGGTGCTTGTTGTCCTCAGTATCTCTGAACAATCTATTTTCGAGGACCCAGTCCATAATCATAGCCTGGGTAACTCGCCCCGATCAATTGGCATGAGATGCCCGGCCCCGGAGACCACTACATGTGTCAATGGTGCTGAGCAAGTATTCACATGTTCAAGTTTTTATTGAGACATACGAATATCCAAGTATTCACACATGATGAGTTAGGTGCTGTGAATGATGAACTGTAATAGTGCTATTTTTAAGCAATAATGTAACTTTAAGACTAAAATACCTTGTCCAAAACATGCAAATACGAATCCAAGTTTGAAAACCAACATCAAATTTAAAGTGCAAAATAAAAACAAAAAGTTACAGTTAATTAAATATCAAAATAAACAACTTCCACAACTAAATAATTGTCCAAAAAAATCCTAAACTTATCCAACCATTATGCGTAAGACAAAGTACTGTCATGAGGCACCCTAACCCCCTGCTCGTAGGTGACTGACGGGTGGAGAATTTGATGTACCACTCGTCCATTGATAGGAATGACCACTAGGTGATCGTTAACAATAGGTGATCATTAACAATAGTTGTTCCATATTCATCCTTCCTCTGCCCCTACCAGATCCTTCATTCCTTCCTCTTACCTCCCACTCCCCTTGATGAGTCACTGGCATCCCTCCCTCTACTTCCTCTACTGGATCTGCTAGCACTGAGGGTTGTGCTTGTCTCAGCTAGTGCAGATGTGCCTACTTCATCTCTGACATAGTTGGATTGTGTCGATCCTCCTCTCATTTGCTGCACTCCTCTTTGCAGCAGCCTAGATTCTAGCACATGTTCTTTTATTATGATCCAAAGAACCACATGTCTTGCAGCACTACCAAAATAAGTCACTTTAACCACGCCTAAAAACGTCGCTAAGGTGAAAGAAAACGTCGCTATTCTAAATTAGCGGCAAAATTTCTTTGTCGCGTATTTCCTGGTCGCTAACACAAAAAACGTAGCTATTGCGACATATATTTGCGACGTGATGACGTCGCTATTTTTTTTAGTGGATATGACGTTTACCGACGCGACGTTGCTAATCAGCGACGTATGTTTTTGTTGCTAAACGTCGCCGTTAGTTTAGTAGTTAGCGGCATAATTTATGATATTTAGTGACTACGTTGCTGACATAGCCAAGTTTGCCATGTCAACAAATTAGCGACGTCTAGCGACGGTTAGCGACGTCTGAGATACAAGCTAACGACGTCCGTTGTCATCACTGAACGTCGCTAAACGTCTCTAACCTGCAAAAAGAAAAAGAATTCTATTTGCTTTTGTTTTCCATCCAGAATCTACCTACAGTTTAAATTACAGTTTACAAATAGTAGACCCGGAGCAACGCTCCATAGAATTCTCCGGGTTCGCCGACCCCTTCGGTGGAACACTCAACACCGGTAAACCAATATAGAGATAAATAATGAAAATGCACTATCAATAATCAAATAAACAAAATTAAATGATAAAAAAGATATAAAATAGTCGGGTAGAGACAAATCCACTACCAAACGGCTATAAAATGAGTTTGTCCAATAATGTTCCAACAATGGGTCAACATAACACAAACTGCCACTAAATGTATAAAATAAATACATAAAGACCCAAGAAAGGGTCAGCAAACCACAACACATACAAATAAGTCCAATGAAGGACTACGCCTGGTCAGCAGGAGTAGGAGGAGGAGTACGACCCTACATCGTGTCCCGTTTCCGTCCACGGGATATGCGAGAAAGGAACACTGTCACTACCGATTCAGTCGGGACCGATAGATTGGGATCGGTTGAATCGGTCGAACGGGAACGATTGAATTAATATCCTTTTCTCGTTATGGAAAGGATTCTTCGGAATCAAGTCCCATATTCAGCGGGTTGCGCCTCAAGGATTGGTTCTGCGGCTGAGTCAGGAGAGACCTCCCGTTGCTCTGGTTTTCATGCCGCACTTGATTTGGCTTTGGCTTTGGTTTTTGTGAATGCATTTTCGTGAATGTTTTCGATGGTTTTCATGCATTGCATTTTCGAACTTTGCATTCGTATAGAACTACTTGAATAGTGCAGTGTTCTAATCAGTTGCTTATGCGATTGCAGGTGATCGCATAGGCAACGTCTAAGTACAGCCAACTAGTCCCTCGCCTGAAGCAAAGACTAAGGTGAGTGGCTGACCTTCTTCGCCTCGACCCTCTGTTTTAGAATCAAATATTAAATACGAAAACAATGCTTGTTGCCATAGTGTAGAATCAATGAAATCATGGCACGATTCTTCACCAAACACTTGCTAACGAACTGCTTTACACGAAAAACTGATGCCTGCTTTCTTATGCCTTATTTACTTAGCCTATGCAAACCAAAGGATGAATCGATTAACGTTTATCGCAACAATACGACTAAAGTGCATAAATGACTAAGTTCAAAGAAAGGGTCAGTTTCACACCAAAAGAGAAAGTTAAAGGTTCTAGTAAAAAGATAGAATATTTCATGAATCTGCAAAACGGTCATTGGACAACTTATGCATAAGGAGTACTTTCCTCGAACGGTTGCCTAGGCCAAGGAACCGATTCGTTCCGGGAGGAACGAGTATAGCAAGCACCAGCCATGAATCGACGTGGGTGATTCAGGAACTTTCGAACAAGGCTCGCTACCCGCCGCGAAAGGGTCGTCGTCTAACCCAGCTATAGTCCATGATGGCTTGACATTGCTAGTGACCTTCACTCCCCTTTCACTGCTTGAACTAACGCACGTAACACGGGGTGATTATGATAACTGCTCAATGTATACAATTTCATGTGCTTGCCTCAAAACATGTCAACATGCAAATCAATCTGGATGGCTAGAAAGATCACAAAAATAGCTAACATGTTTTATAAAACTGTTTAAACCAAATGCAGAGCTTGGATTTAATTAGCCACTCGCCAGTACATGTGATCGTACTAACCCTCGCTCTTTGCAGGTGCCAGGAATCAGAAAGAAAGCGCCAACTAGCTAAACGACGTTCATGCTTTTGAAGCTTGGACCGCGCGTCGAAGACCCCGCCGTTGAACTTTCGAAGACTCTCAAGTCCAAGGAACATGTCTCGGCATCTCTCGCACCCAGGTGGCTGGAATAATTTTGTTGTAAATGAGGGATGTTTGTATGGAACTGTTATCTCACCGGCACTCCTTTTGTAATCGAGTCATGTTGTAAAGCCAGTGCGGCACGATTGTAATAGTCTGTAAATGATGTCTATTATCAATAAAATGCAAAGCTTCTCTGTCTCAATGTGTTATTCAATTTGTCTGCACTCTCTCTTAGTTGACGTATTTCGGATTACCTTATGACTATGCCTTGTGCGATCGCAACCTAGGTTCGCACGGCATCACGCCCGGGGGACGACTATCGATTCTTCGGAATCGGGGCGTGACATGAGAGGCTCCCACCAGGCCGACGGAGTTGCGTTCATTCCTAGGCCTGGTGTAAACCTCATTTTTTTTAATTCATATTTCATGTATAGATTCCTTAATGATAATTATTTTCCTTCTTAAAACTTTTTCAAATTGTTTTCTTAAAACAATTTTTTTCCAACCAAACAAAACCCATGGGCTAACCTAAGCCATTCTTCCTGGCCTGGCAAGAGACTTAGGCCCATTCCTTCTGGAATGATAGGAAACCTAGGGTTATTCTAAAAACTTCTTAAGCCTTCTATAAGTTTTCCTTAGCTAATTCCCTTGCTCCTCTGCTCATCTTTCCTTAAGCAAATTCAAAAATTCCAACTGCCATTACACCACCACCTCGACCATGTGGAGGAGTAACAGAACGTGGTGAGCGCGCCAAATTTTCCTTCTCCACTCTTCTTTAACCGCCTATTTAAGCAGCAATTCCCTTCACTCATTCTCACCAGATCTACATTCTCTTTCTTCCTAATTCTCTCAAGGAGGAGCCATGGCGATGCAGTAGAAACTCCTCTGATCGATTGAAGGAAACACCCCGACGAGGTGGAGTGGCTTTAGAAGATCATTGTCCTTCATCGTTTTGTCTCTAGAAATTCTTGTAAGTTGCTGATTCCTAACATTATTTTAATCTCCCTTGTTCTTCTTTGATCTAAATCTGGTCATACGGAAATTGCAATTGAGAACAGTCGATATTCATCTCAAGAAATTCCAGAGACTGCTCTGTATCCATTTGAATCATCGATCGAATGGGCATAGGTAAGAACCTATTATTTCTGAATAATTGTCCTTCCTACTTGATTCTATGATCGATCTTGAGTATTCAAATATGTGGTCTATTATAGATCTGGATCTGAAGTGATAAACTGAGGATCGTTGTTTGGTGTTCCAAATCTAGCATCAGGCATAGGTGAGTTAATTTCCAAATTTGAATAGTAGGTTTTATTGATTCAAATCTTTGATGATTTATTTGTTGACCTTATTTAAGAGATCTAGAGTAGATCATCACGATCCGAGCCACTAGCACTGTATCTGGGAGTGGACGAGGAGTTTAGGATACGTAAGTATCTGTTATTTTTGATCCACACGGTTGGACACTTAGTATAATTTTAGAGTTTTCTCAACCTTTTCCTTTGGAATTGTTTCAATGATTTGTACAGGACAACACAGGGTTATTTGTGGGTTGTTGGACTTGATTAATTGAGAAGAATTACTGATAAGGTAATTCCTAATCCAGTTTATATGTGTTAATTATGGTTCCTTCAAATCATTGTGTCCTACTATTGTTAGGAACTGATGCATTAGAGTTAAGCTTGTGAGGTGTGTCTCATTTTGAGTTGCTCAGTCTTATGATGATTTCAACCAACCTATTGGTGCAGTCCTTAATTTAGGATACCAATTTCTTTTGGTTAGAATCTCAGAGTATAACAGTGTGCAGGAGAAATTGGTAGTATGTAAAATAGTTGAGAGTTACTCAAGGGGGAGGGGGTTGAATTCATCCTTGTCAGATATTTGCATACTGACAGAGAGGTGACCTAAGATTATATCTTGATTCTCAGGTCTCTACCTTTGTGGCAGTATCCATATATGTGACTGTTTATGTGCTTTCACTTAATGTATGGATGGATTGATCATTTAATGAGAGTTCGAACGACTGTTCAGCTATTGTAATGTGTTAAATTGCATTAAGTTTAGGACAGAGTGCAATTACTTGGGAATGATTTTCGGGTGTTGGAAAGGAATGATTTGCTGATAAGGTGAAGGTTGTATGCATGGAAGTATCAGATTATATTAAGTTCAGATGGGTGGCAATTTCTATTTAAAGATTGGCACTGACTGATAATTGTACATGATTGAACTAAAAGATTTTTGTTCCTCATTTATATCAGTCTGGGATGGTTATTGATACCTGTGAGCATTTTTAACTGGTTAGCAATATAACTGGTGGAGGATTTCATAAACCTATAATAGTTCTGAGTTTGTTTTTCATTTCGAATTTTGGAAGGTTAAATGTGGAGTCGAGTTTAGTTATAGATTGATCACCATTTTATTATTTTAAACTCTGAATTTGATTATATCCTGGATTCATATCAACATGTTGGTTCTATAGGTGTCAGGAGCTTACACTGTCTTGGTAAATTAGTAACCTGGAATTACAAGTCCTGGAATTAAGTTCATATCACCATGTTAGCATTAGCTGTTGGTACAGTCCTGAGGATTGAACTATATTGATTCAATCATTGGTAAACCAGGAAGGATATCTGTCCTTGGAATGACTGTAGTGTTAACCAATTGGTTGAACAGGGTCCTTGAGTAATGGCTGATTATCAGGAACCTGGGACATATCCCATGGTTCAGTTTTGATTATCAGGACCTGGGACATATCCCATGGTTCAGTTTGTGATATCAGGAACCTGGGACATATCCCATGGTTCAGTTTTGATTATCAGGACCTGGGACATCTCCAATGGTTCAGATTGTGTTATCAGGAACCTGAGACATATCTCAATGGTTCAACCTAATTTGGATTTCTATGAACCTGAGATGACTAATAGCATGGTTGACAATGTGGGCTTATTCTTTTCAAAACAAAGCTAGTTATCTTTATTATTCTAGTATTTAGCTTAATTCATGGTTTTAAGTATAATTGTAGGAAGTTAAATTTGAGTAGTTGGATTATAGGAAAGAATTAAGTAGAAGACTTAATCAGGATTAGAAATTGTGTAATAACCAGTGTGAGCTTGTCTTGATATTAATCAAGTTGTAAATCATTTATTTACAGGAGGATACTTAGCTCATTTGCCTACTCGTACTTTCCTGGAGCAAGGCAAGTACACTCTACGGTTTTGTACTTTACATTATATATCCTGTGCTTCCTTGAGTGACACAATTGCAACACGTCATGTATTTTCTGGTACCCATGTTCTCTTGTTCTTACTTGTATCTGGGGTGGGGAAATATACTATCTATGTGACCAATCCCAAGTAACAACTCAGGTGTGTTTTAGCTTAGACCCCGCATCGTGCACGCGGGTCCTAAGTCACCATTCATGTGCTTTCAGGTGCTTACCCTAGCCGGTCACATATTTAGTTATATTTCAAATGTAGTACACACATGTTCAAGAGATTACCTTGTACTTATTTCCTGTGATTCCATGATATCTTGTTCTTTCAGGTGCTTACATATCATGTTCTTACATTCATGTTCTTTCATGTACTTTACACTGTTTCCTTCATGTACTTATTCACCTGTATCTTCCTGTACTTTCCATGTTTTCTTGTACTTTCATATCATGATGTCTTGTTCATTACCTAGAATTGTACTTGCTCCGCTCCTGAATAGGATATGTTGCAGGTGAGATGGAGGCTTTGTGTGACACCTACTATGGACAGGATATTGCCTTCCCTACTGAGCCAGCTGGAGCTGCTTCTGACCTAGAGGCTGCAGAAGCCTAGTACTTCATTAGTTTTCCATTATCTTTCCATGTATTGAGACTAGCAGACTCTTTTATTAGTTGAAATGTAATAATTCAGATATTGTACTTACTCTGGTTGGGGACACATTTATATAGATGCTGTGATTTCATTTCATGTTCATATTATCTGGTTAGTTTCCCTAGATTGGTACAGCTTACTTTGTTGTGTCTAACAACAAAGGCTGGACGTGTCCGACTCGTATCCGGTTATTCGGGAGCGGGTCGTGACATGTTTTTAGTGGTGGCCCATGCAGGTCTATCCTAATGGTATCTAGGTCTTAGCGTACTATTGGGGGACTTGATTACACTAGGGAAACTTGATCACAGCATAGAAAAACTGGGAAATAAGGGTATATCAGGTATCATCAGGATTATCAGGTGCTTTATTATTATAAAAACATTGTTTGTTAGGTTTTAGGGTTTGTCATTCAACAAGTTTTCTTTTTATGCAGGATGGTCGCCACGAGGAAGACCGCAGACCAGTCTGGAGTTGCAGGCAGTTCTGGAGTTGCAGGCGGTTCGGAGCAGGCCGCACCAGATGTTCCGGCAGATCCACTTCCACCAGCGCCTCCTATCTTTCCAGCGTTGCCGCCGACGATGATGCTTGACGGCAACCAGGTGATGGCGATGTTTCAGCACTTTCTGGAGGCCCAGAACCATCAGGCAGCGCAGTTCAGAGCGACTGTTGTCGACGCACTGAGGACCAGGGAGCCACCAGCACCAGCACCGGCACCAGCACTAGTCGCACCTCCAGCACCGCGAGGATCGAGACCGGGGACAGCCAAGGAGTACCAGAACCTTTGCCCGATGGACTTCTGGGGCGACGAGGGGATCATCTATGCAGATGAATGGCTGGAGAATGCATAGAGGACTTTGACCATGACAAACATTCCAGAGGACCAGAAGGTGTCAGTGGCTAGCATGCGACTCTTCGACTTGGCCAGAGCTTGGTATCGGGAGGACCCCCAGTTGGCGGAGCCCCGGGTGTCTTGGACAGTTTTCAAAACACTGTTCAAGGAGAAATTCTTTCCAGAGGTGGAGCGTGATGAGTTGAGGATGCAGTTCGAGGCGCTGCAGCAGGGGACGATGACGGTCGCACAGTACACTTCGGAGTTTACCAGACTCAGCAGGTTTGCTGAGAACCTGATTAGAGAGCCAGAGGACAGAGTATGGAGATTCAAGAAGGGTCTCACCAGAGAGTTGCGACATGCGGTGGCGATCAGTCAGGCGACGACGTATGCAAGCATTCTGAAGATTGCTCAGGCTGTGGAGAAGGAGGCAGACCCAAGGCTGAAGAGGGACCGGGACGTGGGCAGCAGCAGTTTCCAGGCACCAGCGAAGAGGGTTCAGACTCAGACCCAGACGAGGCCACAGCAGCAGCAGCATCACCGTCAGGCCAGAGCTCCGGCGCATCAGCATCAGAGACAGCATCTGGCGATCAGTTGTGCTTTTTGTCATCGCCCTGGACACCACATCGATGAGTGCCGCAAGAGGTTGGGACTTTGCCTCTTCTGCGGATCCGATGCACATCAGATGAGGGACTGCGCTCAGGCTACAGCTAGGCTAGCAGGAGGACGAGGAGCTGGAGGACCACCGGCTGCACCACCCAGAGCATTGCCTGCTGTACCCCAGAGAGGAGGAGCTCTACCACCCCAGCAGCAGAGGTTTGCACAGCACCAGCAGCAGCAGAGAGGAGGAGCACAGCAGGGACGTGCTTACGTCATGGCTGCAGTTGAGGAGGACGAGGCAGTACCAGATGTGATCACAGGTTCTATATTTTTACATTCTTTCCCTGCCATTGCATTGTTTGATTCTGGAGCTACCCATAGCTTTGTATCATATGAGTTTCTGCATAGACACGGCTTCACACCCAAGCCCACTAGGCGGAACTGTCAGATCATGACAGGAGGAGGGTCAGTGCCAGTAAGCGAGATGGTGGAATGCCCTATCACTATTGCTGGGAGAGAGATTCGAGCTCGACTTCTAGTGATGCCGCTTCCCGGATTCGACGTAGTCCTCGGCATCGACTGGATGAGCGAGCAGTTTGCCGTAATAGACTGCCATGAAGGAAAAGTGATCTTCAGCCCGCCAGGAGTTCCACCGTTCGAGATCCCGTTCGAGATCAGCAGACGAGTTGCAGAGAGGCCAGAGGGAGTCTACTTCGGAGCTGTTGCAGAAGACCAGGAGTTGCCGCATCCGCTGATTGCAGAGTATCTCGACGTCTTCCCCGAGGAGTTGCCAGGATTGCCACCAGATCGAGATGTGGAGTTCAGCATCGATCTAGTGCCCGGATCAGCGCCGAAGTCCCAGCACTGTTACAAGATCAACCCGAAGGAAGCTGCGGAGTTGAAGGCGCAGATTGACGAGCTTGAGGGCAAAGGATTTATTCGGTCCAGTGCTTCACCCTGGGGAGCACCGGTACTTTTTGTGCCCAAGAAGGATGGGACGATGAGGATGTACATTGACTACCGTGCACTCAACAACATCACCATCAAGAATAGATATCCTTTGCCGCGGATTGATGAGCTGTTTGACCAGCTTAGTGGAGCGAAGGTCTTTTCTAAGATCGATCTTCGATCGGGGTACCACCAGAAGCTGTTTGACCATGCCATCATCGTTTCAAGACTCTGAAGAAGCCTGCACCTGCCTAAGTTTATCTGGAGTCTGTAATGAGTCTTAGGAATTATTGTAAACACTAGAAATGGATGGCAAAATCGAAAGCTATGGCAGAAATAAGCTCAGGATCATTTTTGGTGGAAAACGGCATACCGACGGTATACCGGTGTATACCGACGGTATACCGGTTTTTGTTCACAGAAAGTTTCTGTTTACAAAACCGGCATACCGACGGCATACCGGTCCATACCGACGGTATACCGCTTCCGAAACGTTGAAATTCCAACGGTCGGATTTCCAGCCATTAATGATCCCAACGGCTATATTTCTAGCCGTTGCAATCCCAGACCGGTATACCGCTGGTATGCCGGATCATACCGGCGGTATGTCGGTTCGTGGACTGAAAAGTTGCCTTGGCTCTTTTCAATGCTTTGGTTATAAATAGCCTTGAACCCCTTCATTCAAGGTTGATGCTTTGAGCCTAAAAATTTCTAAACCACCAAAGCCTATCCACAAACAACTCTACAAAGCTTTCATTTGCCATCCACAAATTGTGTTAGAGTTATTGAGTTGAAAAGTAAGATCTTCATCTTATTTTATAAGGAGATCAAAACCTATTGTGAAAGGTTGAAGTTGGAGAGTCTTCGTATCCAAACTCTCGGTTGAAGTTGGGGAGTCTTCGTATCCAAACTCTCGGTTGAAGTCGGAGAGCCCTTCGGATTAAAGCTCTTGTGTAAGAAGTTGGCGAGTTCTTCGGATCCAAACTCGTGTGTAACTATTTGCTCAAATAGTGGATTAAAGCCGGAGAGAGTTCCGGGACTGGACTGCCTCTTAGGAGGATACCAGGATACATCGGGTGTCGGTATTGTGTTTGCTTCTTCTCTTGCACTTATATTTTTAAATTGCCAATTAGCTTGTGCTAAGTGCTTGATTAGTTAGCTTGACCCTATTCACCCCCCCCCCTCTAGGGTTTCTACAAGAGGAGCCAGTCTTATCTTTACCAGACTACTCCAAGGCGTTTGAGATGCATACGGACGCGTCCGACTTCACCATCGGTGGGGTGTTGGTGCAGGAAGGGCACCCCATTGCATTCGAGAGCCGTAAGTTGAATGATACCGAGCGGTGCTACACGGTGCAAGAGAAGGAGATGACCGCGGTCGTGCACAGCTTGAGGACATGGTGGCACTACCTTCTCGGCACCAAGTTCGTGGTTATGACGGACAATATTGCCACGAGCTACTTCCAGTCCCAGAAGAAGCTGTCCCCAAAGCAAGCGAGATGGTAAGATTTCTAGCCGAGTTTGATATGGAGTTGCGATACAAGTCCGGCAAGGAGAATCAAGTGGCTGATGCTCTCAACAGGAAGGCCGAGGTCGCGACGGTGTGCTTACTCAAGAGGGATATTCTGAACTGTGTTCGAGTGGGTATCATGGAGGACCTGCTGACATAGGCTATAGTAAAGCTCGTTCAGGTGGGCAAAATGAGACGGTTCTGGCTGAAGGACGGGCTTTTCTATACCAAGGACGATAGGGTGGCCATGCCTAAGTGGAGTGGCTTGTAAAACCCTAGAATTTTTGGATTATTTTATTTATTTATTTATTTGGCTTAAATAGGATTTTATGAAATTTGTGAATATCTTTAAACTAAATAGTTATTATTATAGATGACCTTAGCCATGGTTGAGTTTGAATATGCAAGACGACTAGAAAGTATGGCATGCCTAGCATTGTTGGGTGCTTTAACAAGCATGCTAGCCATGTTAGGAGTGCCATCGTCATACGGTAGTGCCTTGCACGTTAACCATTCAAATCATGGCACAAGTCGTAATTTTTATTTAAATAATTAGTAAGAAAGCCTTTATGACTTTTTAGGAGACCCGGTTGCACCAAACCTTCCCAAACCTCTTCCAAGCCGAACCCAACCCTATGTAGGCATGTTGGGCATTAATAAATATTAATAATTACATTTATTTGTATTTCATTCAGATTTTGTAGTGTAATTACATAGATAGAATTAAATAGTTCTATATTAGGAAACCCCTTTTTAAATTCTCAATCCAATCAACTAGCCAACTCACCAAACAACCAAATCATGCCAAGTGGACCCCCACCATGTTAATTTCGGCCAAGCAAACCCCCCATGGCTAAATGCATCAAATTTAATAGGATTTAAATCCTAGATTGCTTAAAATTCATTTAAGGATAATTTAAATATACCAACTTATCCCAAACCTTAACCAAATCCTAATCTTTCTTTCGCCACCTTGTGGCCGACCACCCTATCCCCTCTCTATTTTCGGCAGCAATCCCCCTCCTCATAGCCTCCACACATCATCCCTTCATTATACATCTTCCCCTCATTCACAAAAACTCATCTCCTCCACCATACATCCATCCAACCCCTCAAAACAAACCCTAAAAAACTACATCCCCCCATCCAACCCTCTATAGCCATTATCAACTCTCCCATACTCATCAAGAGAGGTTTAGAAAGCGAGAATAGCGGGAAAGATTGGAGCTGTGGTGAAGAGAAGTCATCACCACCCTTTCTAGCAAGGATCTTTGGTAAGAACCCTAATCTTTTCTTCTAAAAACCTTTGCTAAAATTCTGTAGAATATATGTTATTAAATCTGTAGAAATTATATTTTGATGAATTTTGTTATATTTATTCATCTATAAAAGTTTCATGTATTATAGGCATAATATCCATGTTCCGGTAGGGTCAAATTAACACCATTGTGAAGGAACTACTAGTTATTGATGCCTATTCTTGAAACTGAATTTTATGTGTATTCATATACATAAATTAGAATTTTTAAGTATTTTTTCACGAATTTAGCAACTCAATTCTGGTCGAGAAAATTATAGGTCAAAACTAGCTAATTTCGGGCGACATGCTGACCTAGAATGACCCAAACTTGTAGTATAATTTTACCCTTGTATCTCTGATGTTATTCTGGAAAATAAAGTATTTTACTTCTTTTTAAAATATATTTTTGGGTTATTTTATAATTATGAGTAATTAACTATGTTCCGGACAAGTTTCGGGTTAACTAGCTAACTTAGTAATCAACTAGTCATAAATGCCTTTAGAAACATTAATTCTGTAATTTTAGAGTTAATTCTATATAAAATTAGTTTAAATAATATTTTAATGATTTTTATATGATTTCTAAGTATAGTATTGAAGTAGGGGCATAATTGACTAATTGGGAGTTGGAAACCCAAAAACTGTGTTCGGTGTCTCGTGGAGCCTGTATGTGATTGTATAGGTCTAAAGGGTCCCACGAGAAATTGAATACAATCTTAAAACATTATCTTGACTAATTAAGTCATATTGTAAGTTCATGAGTAGTGGCTTAATTTAGTTAATTAATTATCTAGGAGCGTCGGGTTCCAGAGGCGTGGACACGGGAGCGAAACTCCATCCTCACATTGCGGAACCAGGCAAGTATACCTTGCCTTCCTCTACAGTTTTATTTACATGCATTGTATTTTATTTTCCAGTTTTGATCGTTTATGGACATGTGCTTTTCGTATTACATTTTTTTGAGTTGTTTTTATTTCATATAGCTGTGTTCATGTTTGGTCTTGTGGTTCACACTTGGAGTCTCTCGTCAGTACCTTGCTTGAGTCGTGTCATAGAACGAGTACGTGTAATTGAACTGCTAAATCCTTGATATTATTTCCTTGGCACCAGAGAGTCCACTCGGGACGAGGGTGTTTTTCTTGATCTTTTTACATCCGTGAGTCCACACTCGGGACGAGGATGTCGATTTATTTGCACCAGAGAGTCCACACTCGGGACGAGGGTGTTGACTTGACTTACATCCGTGAGTCCACACTCGGGACGAGGATGTCAATTATTTGCACCAGAGAGTCCACACTCCGGATGAGGGTGTTGACTTGACTTGCACCAGAGAGTCCACTCGGGACGAGGGTATTTACATCAGAGAGTCCATACTCGGGACGAGGATGTTATACTTGCACCAGAAAGTCCACACTCGGGACGAGGGTGCCTTGCCGTGAACTAACCAGAGAGTCCACACTCGGGATGAGGGTGCCTTGCTGTGAACTAACCAGAGAGTCCACACTCGGGACGAGGGTTAGTACTAACCAGAGAGTCCACACTCGGGACGAGGGTTAGTGCTTAGTTCAAACCCGTGAGTCCACACTCGGGATGAGGGTTTGGTTCTTCCATTGATCTCGTATTCATTGTTTACTCGGCAGTTCATTTATGCGTAGTTGTTCTAGTGTTCGTATTCGTGTTCGTGTTCGTGTTCGTAGTCATTTGTCATGTTCCTATTTTCTTGTGCATGATAAAACTGTTAGATAGGCATGTATATTATGTATCTTGCTATGTCCTCTGAGGACCTGATGATCTCTTCAGGTTAGCGGTTGCATGGAGTTAGTTAGCAGAGCGGGATGGTAGATGATTGTAATGCATAATTCATGTATTTGCTTGTGATATTTTCTTATTATCCTTTCGTGCTTTATATTCCATACTAGGATATATTCTGCTTATTTTATAGACTCATATTGTTATTGGAGTCTAATCGAACAATATGCTAATGGGCTGCAGACCATGACCCATAATTGTTCATTCATATTCTTATTGTGGATTGAGATATAGTGATGCCTTGCCATGATCTGACAGTATATCATAGCCGTGACAGCGTTTACGTATTCGGGTTGGGCTGGAGTCCGCTCGATACGTAGCTGGCTTGCTCACGTGCTTGCATCCGAAAAGCAGGTGCGGGTCGTGACAAGTTTTTTTTGGTGGCCCATGCAGGTCGAAGCATATCGTATTGGTTACGTAACTGTACTGATACGAGCCTGCGAGTATGACTAAACATTTAGAAATCTCAATCCACTATGCCTTGAAAAATTCTCTTAGAAATTTCTCTACCGCCCTTGAACTTCGTATTTACTCTCGATTACTCTTCCTTTGCTTTCTCGTATCCTTGATTCTCGTCTCTTCCTATTTCGGAGCGACGAATAATCGTGCTATATAGGATTTATCAAAAAGAATTCTTAAGTTATAGTGTAAGTTTGCTTATTGTATTGTGATTGCTTGATAGATAAGGGGAATTATAGATGCCATATGCCATAGGGCATCATGTGTTTGATGAGGTAGTTTGACCAAAGGTAGGTAAACGTTCTAGAAATGGCTAAATGATCATACTAGGTTACGCCCTTTATGGTAGTCGCTTGATCAAGAATAAAGTAGTAGTTTTAGAGTAGAGACTGACCCTGTACTAAAAGAACCTAAATATAGGCTAACCCAGCCCATTTAGCATTATGCCCTACCAGTTGTAAAGTTAGGATTAGACAGATTGGTAGGTATCACTTAGATTGATTAGGTGACATGAGACTTGTATAGTTGTGACAATAATATGGTTAGAAGGGCAAACCTTCAACGTCATTATTGTAAGACCTCTGGTACCAAGAATAGCGACTAGAGATAACCATCAATAGTTTTATGATAGAGATGTAGTAAACCAAATTAGTTAGGATTGATTATTACTTGAGTTATTAGGAGACACTGTAGTGACATAGCGTATTCTTTGAACTATTCCTAGTTACACTAGCGCGGTTCTTTGTTAGTGAGCCTAATTTTAATTTCGAGGACAAAATTCTTTTAAGGTGGGTAGGATGTGAAACTCCAGAATTTTTGGACTATTTTATTTATTTATTTATTTCGATTAAATAGGATTTTATGAAATTTGTGAATATCTTTAAATTAAATAGTTATTATTATATATGACCTTAGCCATGGTTGAGTTTGAATATGCAAGACGACTAGAAAGTATGGCATGCCTAGCATTGTTGGGTGCTTTAACTAGCATGCTAGCCATGTTAGGAGTGCCATGGTCATACAGTAGTCCCTTGCATGTTTAACCATTCAAATCATGGCACAAGTCGTAATTTTTATTTAAATAATTAGTAAGAAAGCCTTTATGACTTTTTAGGAGACCCGGTTGCACCAAACCTTCCCAAACCTCTTCCAAGCCGAACCCAACCCTATGTAGGCATGTTGGGCATTAATAAATATTAATAATTACATTTATTTGTATTTAATTCAGATTTTGTATTGTAATTACATAGATATAATTAAATAGTTCTATATTAGGAAACCCATTTTTAAATCCTCAATCCAATCAACTAGCTAACTCACCAAACAACCAAATCATGCCAAGTGGACCCCCACCATGTTAATTTTGGCCAAGCAAACCCCCCATGGCTAAATGCATCAAATTAAATAGGATTTAAATCCTAGATTACTTAAAATTTATTTAAGGATAATTTAAATATACCAACTTATCCCAAACCTTAACCATATCCTAATCTTTCTTTCCCCACCTTATGGCCGACCACTTCTCCCTATCCCCTCTCTATTTTCGGCAGCAATCCCCCTCCTCATAGCCTCCACACATCATCCCTTCATTATACATCTTCCCCTCCTTCACAAAAACTCATCTCCTCCACCATACATCCATCCAACCCCTCAAAACAAACCCTAAAAAACTCCATCCCCCCATCCAACCCTCTATAGCCATTATCAACTCTCCCATACTCATCAAGAGAGGTTTAGCAAGCGAAGATAGCGGAAAAGATTGGAGCTGTGGTGAAGAGAAGTCATCACCACCCTTTCTAGCAAGGATCTTTGGTAAGAACCCTAATCTTTTCTTCTAAAAACCTTTGCTAAAATTCTGTAGAATATATGTTATTAAATCTGTAGAAATTATATTTTGATGAATTTTGTTATATTTAATCATCCATAAAAGTTCATGTATTATAGGCATAATATCCATGTTCCGGTAGGGTCAAATTAACACCATTGTGAAGGAACTACTAGTTATTGATGCCTATTCTTGAAACTGAATTTTATGTGTATTGATATACATAAATTAGGATTTTTAAGTATTTTTTCACGAATTTAGCAACTCAATTCTGGTCGAGAAAATTATAGGTCAAAACTAGCTAATTTCGGGCGACCTGCTGACCTAGAATTATCCGAACTTGTAGTATAATCTTACCCTTGTATCTCTGATGTTATTCTGAAAAATAAAGTATTTTACTTCTGTTTAAATTATATTTTTGGGTTATTTTATCAATTATGAGTATAACTATGTTCCGGACAAGTTTCGGGTTAACTAGCTAACTTAGTAATCAACTAGTCATAAATGCCTTTAGAAACATTAATTCTGTAATTTTAGAGTTAATTCTATATAAAATTAGTTTAAATAATATTTTAATGATTTTTATATGATTTCTAAGTATAGTATTGAAGTAGGGGCATAACTGACTAATTGGGAGTTGGAAAACCAAAAACTGTGTTCGGTGTCTCGTGGAGCCTGTATGTGATTGTATAGGTCCAAAAGGGTCCCACGAGAAATTGAATATAATATTAAAATATTATCTTGACTAATTAAGTCATATTGTAAGTTCATGAGTAGTGGCTTAATTTAGTTAATTAATTATCTAGGAGCGTCGGGTTCCAGAGGCGTGGACATGGGAGCGAAACTTCATCCTCACATCGCGGAACCAGGCAAGTATACCTAGCCTTCCTCTATAGTTTTATTTACATGCATTGTATTTTATTTTCCAGTTTTGATTGTTTATGGACATGTGCTTTTCGTATTACATTCTTTTGAGTTGTTTTCATTTCATATAGTCGTGTTCATGTTTGGTCTTGTGGTTCACACTTGGAGTTTCTCGTTAGTACCTTGCTTGAGTCATGTCATAGAACGAGTATGTGTAATTGAACTGCTAAATCCTTGATATTGTTTCCTTGGCACCAGAGAGTCCACTCGGGACGATGGTGTTTTTCTTGATCTGTTTACATCCGTGAGTCCACACTCGGGATGAGGATGTCGATTTATTTGCACCAGAGAGTCCACACTCGGGACGAGGGTGTTGACTTGACTTACATCCATGAGTCCACACTCGGGACGAGGATGTCGATTATTTGCACCAGAGAGTCCACATTCGGGATGAGGGTGTTGACTTGACTTGCACCAGAGTCCACTCGGGACGAGGGTATTTACATCAGAGAGTCCACACTCGGGACGAGGATGTTATACTTGCACCAGAGAGTCCACACTCGGGACGAGGGTGCCTTGCCGTGAACTAACCAGAGAGTCCACACTCGGGACGAGGGTTAGTGCTTAGTTCAAACCCGTGAGTCCACACTCGGGACGTGGGTTTGGTTCTTCCATTGATCTCGTATTCATTGTTTACTCGGCAGTTCATTTATGCGTAGTTGTTCTAGTGTTCGTATTCGTGTTCGTGTTCGTGTTCGTAGTCATTTGTCGTGTTCTTGTTTTCTTGTTTATTTTCTTGTGCATGATAAAACTGTTAGATAGGCATGTATATTATGTATCTTGATATGTCCTCTGAGGACCTGATGATCTCTTCAGGTTAGCGGTTGCATGGAGTTAGTTAGCAGAGCGGGATGGTAGATGATTGTGATGCATAATTCAGGTATTTTCTTGTGATATTTCCTTATTATCCTTTCGTGCTTTATATTCCATACCAGGATATATTCTGCTTATTTTATAGACTCATATTGTTATTGGAGTCTAATCGAACAATATGCTAATGGGCTGCAGACCATGACCCATAATTGTTCATTCATATTCTTATTGTGGATTGAGATATAGTGATGCCTTGGTATGATCTGGCAGTATACCATAGCCGTGACAGCGTTTACGTATTCGGGTTGGGCTGGAGTCTGTTCGATACGTAGATGGCTTGCTCACGTGCTTGCATCCGAAAAGCGGGTGCGGGTCGTGACATGGCTTGCGGAGACAGTTGCTCAAGGAGTGCCACGATACGAAGTGGGATGGACACTCGGGACAGAAGCGGACCGTAGAAGCCCAAGGGCCTGTTGGAGGATGTGGAGGACTATGTGTGCACCTGTCTTGTGTGCCAACAAGACAAGGTAGACCATCAGAAGCCCAAGGGCCTACTGGAGCCTCTTCCTGCGTCGAGCCGGCCATAGGAGAGCACATTGATGGACTTCATCTCCGCCCTGCCGAAAGTGGGGGTGCTTGGGTCCATTCTCGTGGTGGTGGACCGGTTCTCAAAGTACGCAACCTGTATTGCTGCTTCAACGGACTGCACAACAGAGGAGGCCGCATGATTGTTCATCAGCCATGTCGTGTAGTTTTGGGGCATCCCAGAGAACATTGTCAGCGACCAAGATCACCGCTTCATTGGGAAGTTCTGGACGAAAGTGTTCAAAATCCTCGAGATGGACTTGTACTTCTCGACCAGCTTCCACCCGCAGATGGACGGACAGACCGAGCAGGTCAATTCTCTACTCAAGGAGTACTTGCGACATTTCGTGAGTGCAAACCAGAGGGATTGAGTGCATCACCTCGACGTCGCTCAGTTCTACTACAAACTTCAACGGAGCGAGTCATCGCACAGCAACCCATTCGAGTTGGTGATGGATCGCCAGCTGCTTGCCCCGCACACGCTTAGTTTGGGGTCCTCGAGTAGAAGCCCCGCGGCCAACCAGTTCACTTCAGACTTCAAGGCAAAGGCGAACATTGCCAAAGCATTTCGGGAGAAGGTCGTACGGAAGATGAAGAAATAGGCTTACGCGAGACGAAGGCCGGTTGAGCACAAGGATGAGGACATGGTGATGATGAAGCTACAACCGTAACAGTTCAAGGTATTCCAAAAAGTGCACAAAGGACTTATTTGGAAGTACGAAGGCTCATTTCCCGTGCTCAAGAAGGTAGGCATGGTGTCCTACAAGTTTGAGCTTCGCGCCAAGCTGAATATTCATCTAGTCATTCATGCGAGTTGCCTGAAGCCTTATCACGAAGACTTGGAGGATCCTCAGCGAGGAGTTCCGAAGCGACCCACGACGACCATGACTACGTCCTTCGAGAAGAAGGTGGAAGCCATGCTGGACAAGAGGACCATTCGTCGGCGAGGCGTGTCCCCGTATGTGGAGTACCTCATCCAAGGAAGGCATGCCGCATGACGAGTCTAGCTGGGAACATAATGATACGCTGTATCAGTTCGAGGCTGAGGTCCAAGCGTTTCTCAGTGAGCATGGTTGACAAGGACGTCAATGCCTTAGGTGGGGGAGAATGTAACGCCCAAAATGTTGAGCTCCACCCGAGGCTAAGTTGCATAACCCTTTCACGGACCAAGGTTATGCGAAAAGCTTCCAGAACATTCTAGAATATGGTAGAACTTTCCAGAAGGTCCCAGAATCTTCCAGAGGATCCACGAATCTTCCAGAAGACTCCAGATCCTTCTTGATATTTTATGATCTTTCTGGATGTACTAGAAGTTTCCTTTATTCTTATCTCTTAGAGAATAATCCCTGGAATATGTCAATTTCAGAAGTTTCTTGAGATTTTCATGTAAGCCCTATTGGCACTATAAATAAGGGGGAGGCCTCATTTGTCCTTACCACCAAAACTTGTAATTATTCTCTAAGTAATAGAAGAAGTTCTTACGAGTCCAATCTTTGCTCTCCTCTTCTTTATTTCCTTAGCATTCTAGCTAAGTGGGTTGGGTAGACTTGCACGAGTTTTCGAGAAGAAGATAGTGCACCGCACGGGACGAAGTGCTAGCAAAAACACTAAGTCCATGACAACCCGCTCCTCCGTCTCCATACTGCCGTTAGCAGGAGGAACGCTGGACAGGGTAGTCTCAGGCCTGGAACTGCCCGTCCCATGAGTACTGTCACGTACCGTCGACGCAGTCAGAGATGTGACTGGTCGATACACTAGAGTATTAGGAGACGAGGGTCCGGAACCATCATCCGATAACGGAGCAGCACTCTGTCCACTGGTGGAACCTCTATCGATACGAAATGCTCCTCTACCTCGGGACTGACCGAGGTACGATCCTCTTCGTCCTGCCATACCTGATAATAACATATAATAAAAAAAAGATATATACAAGAAAATAATACATATTATAAATCAAAATCTGCATGCATTTAACAAATCATAGTTTATAAAAAATAGACCCAGAGCAACCCTCCGTTGAATTCTAAGTCCAGATAATAACATCCAGAAACATCAAAGTCTAGATAATAACCAAGTCTAGATAATAACAATAAAGTAATCCAAAAACATCTAAGTCTAGATAATAACCAAGTCTAGAAAATAACAAGAAACATCCAGAGTTGTACAAACACATCCAAGTCTAATCCAGAAATAAATCTATCGGAGACAAATTCGGTCAAAAGTCATATCATATATATAACTCTACCCTCTACACTGGGGCAGATACCAGTCCCTCGACCACTACGCATAAGAAGGGTCCAGGTGATCAAGATCAGCTATAGGAGCTGGGTGACTGGAACTCCCGGTGCTACTGCCTTCTGGTGCTACTTCCTCCTTCACATCGATCTCGGCTTTAGGAATCACTTCCTCCTTAATAGTAAGAGGTAAAACTTCTTCCTTAACCTTGATCTTTGCTTTATGTACCACCTCTTCAGCAGCAGCAGGTAGCACTTCCTCCTCAGCAGCAGCAGGTACCACTTCCTCCTCAGCAGCCATATGTGCCTCTCTCAAGCGACGTGCTCGGGTCATGGGTGCCATCTGGTAAGATTGATGGAAACATAGAGATTAATTAGGGATTAAATAAAATGATAGTACATTTCACAAGTCTAAATAGTTATTACATGGAGATTAATTAGTGGTTAAACATTTTTTTTTTCAATCAACTTCTAAAACTTCATCTTCTCCATTTTCCTCATCCCATCTTCCTCTTCCTCCTCATCTTTGCTTTCATCTACTTCGTTTTTCTCTTCGGATACTTTTACCTCTTTTACATTATTAGATATGTAATGAGGAACTTTCGTTGTGTCCACATCAACTGTATTTGTTACGAGAGGTAGCTCGTCCTCCTGATAAGCTATTTCATCAACATCGTAGGTATTTCTGGCTTTAGTCTTGCATAATGCCCACCAGTCCAACCTCGTTGTTCCCCATTTAGGATAAGTAGTGAAGTAAACGAGCTGAGCCTGACTTGCTAGGATAAATGGTTCGTATCCTTGATATCGACGTCGGTAGTTGATATCCACAAGACCATGCTTGTCAATTTTTCAACCTTGATCTTGGATTGGATCGAACCAATCATACTTGAATAACACGATCTTAGCCGACTCTATGCCATAGTTATATGTCAACTCCACAATATCCCGTAAGACGCCATAGAAATCATTGACTTGATCGACATCTCTGTAGTTTGTAGATCTAATACACAAACAACTATTTTTTGTCGAATCAAGATCGGAGCATTTGTTGACTTGAACCTAAACCCATTCATACAATGGCTTGGCTAGATTTTGATGGAATAAATTGGCCTTTTGGATAGAGTTCTAATAGATTCATTCTCTAGTATTGCGTCTAGACGATCGACCTAAATACCACAAGATAAGTAAATTAAATTCAACGTTCCTTTAATTACTGTATAAAGTGCATATACAAAAAGTAATTACTGAGCTCCTTACATATGCACTCAACCATAAAGGAAAATAACGTCTTATTTCCTGTTTTAGTTCTTCATCTGTTATGTACTATCTACTCAACATTACCTCATCATTAAATGTGCTGAGAACAACAACACATCGGCCAATTAGTGTAATAATAATATTGGATACTATTATATAGACGATGTAAACGTAGACATATTAGTTACTTACCCCTCGAGCTTCTCCATTTAATTCTTATCGCAGTTGAGTAATATATACAACTGAGTAGCCCTTATTTCCTGGTCATTCAGATACCTCTTCTTTATTTTCCCCAAAAGCTTTCTGAAAGCATTGAAGAATTTCAGTATTGCATCATTAGATTCAAGATATCAATCGTCGTTTTTTGGAGCTCTTGTTCTATTAATAGCAACATGTGGCTTGAAATACATCGAGTAGAAGTGTGTAATCTCCTCGAGAACATAGGCTTCACAAATAGAACCCTCAGCCCGAGCCTTATTTGTTACCTTTTTAGGTGGTTCAAATGCAGCTCAAACGGATACATCTATCGATAACCGACAGACCCACCAACACATACCTCATAGGAAAGATGAATTGGCAAATGCTCCATGGAGTCGAAGAATCCAGGAGGAAACACCCTCTCAAGCTTGCACAGTGTTACTACAATGTCCTTTCGCTTTTCTAGACGATCGACGAGCAACTTATTAGAACAAAGATCTCTGAAGAATATGCTCAGCTCTGTCAACGAATCCCAAATGACCTGCGATAATAATTCTTGAAATGCAATCAGAATTAACCTCTACATAAATACGTGACAATCGTGGCTCTCCATACCCGTCAGTTTGTTCTCCTTCGGGTTGACGCATCTTCTCAAATTCAACACGTACCTGTCAGAAAAATTGTAGCCTCCCTTCCCGAAAATTTTCGGAATATTTTTTTTATTTGATTTCAATGGTGATTTTTAGAATTTTATAAATAATTATTTAGTTAATTATTACGGTAGATGACGTTAGCCAAGGTAGATTTTTGAAGTATCAGGCGATTAGAAATCGTGGCACGGATAGTGCAATGGCGTGCTTTGACTAGTGTATTAGCCCTGGTAGGAAAGACCGAGCCATAGGGACGTCCTAACTAGGAAAACTAGGCCAAGTTGCGACTTAACGCTTACCGAAGATTTTATTTATTATTTAATTATATTATAGAGTTTTAGGGAACCCGGTTGTACCGAACCTGTCCAGAATGGGCCCAAGGCAAATCCAAGCCCATGTAGGTATGTAGTGGGACCAAATACGGCCTTGTAGACATGTTTGGTAAATGCAAATATTCTTGTATATATTTTTAGGAATTGAAAATTATTTTCTAAACATTTGTTATAGGTAGATTATAGGTATTATTATTATTAAATAGTGTTTTACAAAATTTGTATGATCTTCTGGAGCTAGATAAGTAGTGTGCATGTTATATCCATCAGAAACGACTTTTGGGCTATTTTAATTGTTATTAGGATTTTTATTATCATTAATATTACTTGTTGCTATTAAATGATAACGATTTATATTTATTAAATCATTTATTATATAAATGATATGTATATATATATATATATATATATATATATATATATATATATATATATATATATATATATACACTAGACTATGAAGATATATTATTTGGATATTAATTGGTTGCTGTTAATATTTATTGTTGTTGCCATTATTGATCATACCTAGAAAATTGTATTGCTTATATCTAGATTTATGGTGTATATGCATGTCATTATATATATATATATATATATATATATATATATATATATATATATATTATGGCATCGAGAGCGCCGCTGCTCCCCTCTCCGGTGGGAACGCTGCTGCTCCCCACTCCGTCTCCGGCCGGATGGGTGGGTTGGCCGGTCGGCCTCCTCGGCCCAACCGCCACCCTCTGTGTCATCGTCCCCATCGGACCCCCCCTTCTTCCCCCTCTTTTCCGGGCCAGAAGGTCTTCGGCCGCCCACCCCCTCCGCGGGGGTTTTCCTCCGCCTGGGCCTCTCCCCCTTGGGTCTTCTCCCCCCCCCCCTCCGTCGGTCTCCACCCCCGTCGTCGTCGCTCCCGAAGGCGTCGGCCCCCCGGGCAAGGTCCGCGCCATCGCCGTCGGCTGTCGATCCTCCTGTTGCGCCCCCTCCCGCCCGGGTGCTCCCAACGCCCGTCGCCTCTCCCCCCTCGGCGCCGTCCGGTCTCCTCTCCCTGCGGTGGCCCGCTGCCCTCCCGGCTGGACCCGACGCTCGTCTCCCTCCCCTCGGCGGGCTCCCGCCGGCTGCCCCGCCCCCCTGCGCGGCCGGAGCAGCCTTCCCTCTCCTTCCCCCTCCTCCCGACCTGGTCCTCGTCCCGGCGTCGGTAGCCCCTCCCAGCTTCCCCCTGGGTCGCACCCCCCCTCGGGCCTCCCTCCACCGTCGGCGGGCCCCCCCTCGGGAGTCGAGCCCCACTCCTGGGCTCGGGTGGCCTCGGCCACCCCCCTTCGTCGTCGGACGGTCGCCCTGGCGGCATCTCGCCGCCGCCGCCGCCCCCCTCCTCCGTCTCGACTGCTCTCCCCTCTCATCAGTGGCCTCCCCCGTCCCAGGCCGGCTCTGATTCTGCCTCGTGCCTCCCAGCCTCCAGATCTGGTTCGGCCTCCGCCTACGTCTTCCCGTCAGCGTTCCCCGAGGCTCCCCTTCGTGCTTCGCCGCCCCCAGCGCCCCTCCCGTGCGGTGCGTCTCCCCCTGCCTCCTCCTATCTCCGGTGCTCTCTCCGCCGGCGGTAGGCCTCGCCCTCCGGTGCTCTCCAGCCGCGCGCCCCCGCCGGGACGTCTACCCTCCCCGCTGAGTCGGTTCCCCCCGGTCCCCGCTCTCGGCGTCCGCGGCTGCCTCCGTCCCTTTGCCGGAGCCCCCACTCCCCGCCCTTCTCTCGGCCTTCCCCGGCGGCGCTCCGCGCCGGGCACAGCGCTGGGGGGGGGGGGGGGGTCCTCGTGGCTCGCGCCCCTCCCTCGGGCAGAGCCCCCCCTCCCCGCTCGGGCAGTGCGCCCTCTAGCCGTGCGTCCTCGGGCCCCGCGCTCTTTCTTCGCGCGCCGGGAGACGCGCCCCGTCTGTTCGGTTTCCGCCCTCGCCGGACGCTGCCGGACCCCCTCCTACCCCTTCGTCTTCCCTCCCCTTCGTCGGAGCCCCGCCCTTCTCCCGGCCGCGCGGGCCCCCGCCCCATCCCGCCGCAGACCGTCCCGTCGGAGATCCCCGCTCCTCCGCCCGCCCGTCGTTCTCGCCGGAGCTCCGGCCCCCGCCGGGTCATTCGCCTTTGGGCTACGAGCGGGGGGGGGGGATCGAGGCTCCGCGTGCCTCGCGCTGTCCCCTCGGGCAGTGCGCCTGCCCATCCCCCCCCACGTGGTCCCCCTAGGGCTTTGTGCCCATACCCCCTACCCAACGCTCAGACCTCGTTTGCAATTTCGAAATTTCAAAACCACAGTTTTGAAATTTCGAAATTTTACTTTTTGTTTCTTCGAAATTTCAAAATTGCGGTTCCGTAATTTCGTAATTTCGAATTTTAACCTTTCTTTTAACTACCTTGTCATTCTGGGCCTGTTTTGTGTGTCAAATCCCAGCACCAGTCTGTATCACTCCTTCGGAGCTACCCTTTATTTAATAAAATTTCTTCTGTTATATATATATATATATATATATATATATATATATATATATATATATATATATATAAATTTATAATAGAAAATCTATATATGGATATATATATATAGGTATATATATGGTTATATATATATATATATATATATATATATATATATATATATATATATATATATATATTTACAGGTAGATCTAACGCCAGCATCTTCGAGAACCTAATCACCAAAATCAGGAACAAAATCGCGGGTTGGCATAACGCAACCCTATCCCCAGGCGGCAAAATAATCCTCATCAAACATGTGCTCAACTCCATCCCTATTCACACCTTAGCTGCTTGCTCCCCAACCAAGAAGGTCCTCGCAACGATCGAGCAGATCTTTTGCAAGTTTTTCTGGGGTCACAATGAGGGCCATGACAGACACCACTGGGCCAGCTGGGACTCTATGGCCACCCCGATCGCGACTGGCGGGCTGGGATTCTCCAAACTCAATCACATCGTCAAAGCCTTCTCTATGAAACTGTGGTGGAAATTACGCACGACCGAAAACCTATGGACCAGGTTCATGAAGGCCAGATACTTCAAACACAGACACCCAGCGACGGCCAGAGCTAATAGCAGATCCTCCGCGGCTTGGCGCCGTATTTTACGGGGGCGCGACTTGGCCGAGCCGGCGATCAGGCTCCATCTGGGAGACGGCAGAGCCAACCTCTTCCTGGAACGTTGGACCGGAGACAACCTCATCCCGAATATTACTGGAGCTCCCAGCAACAGCAGGATTAAAGACTTGTGGAACCCCACCAATAACGACTGGAACTGGGACCAGATTCGCGCCTGGTCCGGCGACGATACGATCGATAACATTCAACAGATGGGCCTTGCCATAGGCCCCGACGCGGACGCGTGGAGATGGTCGCTGGAAGCTTCCGGGGTTTTCTCTGTGCGATCGGCTAGGGCTGTCATCCACGAGAACGGCCAAGAGCACTTCACTGCACGATACTGGCAATCGTGCATCCCCAAGAAATGGTCTTTCCTCCTTTGGCGAGCCACGAGAATGAAATTGCCTACCGATGAGATCCTTACCACTATCGGGTTCAGCCTGGCGTCTGCTTGTAATTGTTGCGATGACAGACAGACGGAGACCATCGACCACATTTTCCGGGAGGGACGCCTCCCCGGCAAAATATGGAGCCTCCTCAACCGCAGCTACAACATCACTACTGGAGACGGGCGCTTTAACGATCTCCTGGCCCTCTGGGGAGTCGCATCCCACGGCCACCAGATCGTCGCAGCGGCCGCAACCTGGGTAATTTGGAAGAATCGCAACAAAGCGAGATATGAGGGTCACCAATATTCCGCCGAGCAGCTTATTTGGGAAGTCCACCGGCAATGTCGCAAAAGGAGCTCACTGTGCTCCCACAGCCCTCCAGCGTTCTGGCAAACTTTTCTCAATTAGTCCGGGCAGGCGCGGTTGACCCCTGCCTTTTTGTGGCTTTTTGCGTGTTGTCTTGTACTCCTTTCAGGCTTCGGCATTTTGAGCCTTGATTAATAAAGAGTGCTGGTTACAAAAAAAAAAAAAAAAAAAAAAAAAAAAAAAAAAAAATTTACAGGTATGGTTTTATTTAGACACCAAATAAAATAAAACCCACATCAGCCCAAACAAATTTCCCCATGCACACTCCTCCCAAACCATCAGCAAATCGAACCAGCTCTCGAGCTCAGCCCAGCCAAACTTGGCTCAACCAAATCCCAGCCCTTCCAATGGGCCGAGCCCAACCGAGCAACCCGACCCAACAGTCAGGCCAATCCCAGCCCGAGAAAGCCACCCCCAGGCCAGCTCAGGCCTAACTGAGCCTCTCCACGCTCGGGACGAATAGGGCGTGTATATAAACCGGGATCGACAGAGAAAAATGACGCAAACCCTAACTATAATTCTTCCCCCACCTCGTCTTGACAACCACCGACCCTTGGTGCCGCCGTGCGTCCACCCTGGACTGCCGCGCGCCGCCGTACGGGCCGCCGGAGGCCGCGCGGACGACAACAACGCTCAACAGCACCGGCAGCAACAGCGGCCTAGCGACCCCACTTCGCGGGCAAGTTTCTCCACCATCGTGCAGTCGATTTACGATCTACCTGAACAGGTTCGAGCACAACATAACCCTCTTCAAATCTATTCTTTTAGTTTGTAAGTAGATGTCTTCGATAGTTCGGAAAATCGACTCAAAAGTCGATGAAAATCCTGCCCCGAGACAGGACATGAATCAGTCCAAACACCCGAGTTGGAAGGTAAATCCCTGCCAACCCATTGACTTATTAGAAATTCTATTTGAACACACTTTTAGACAACATGTAGGGCTCCACAACCCAATTCGCAGAAGTCGATTTCATCGACTACGTGCCGAGGAATCGGATCCCAAAGTTCATGAAAAACGTGTTTTAAAAACAATAAAATTCTTCGATACGACGTGCGTCCCGCCAATCCGGGCGACGTGGTCACGAATCGAAAGCATCGAAAGGTGCGTAATGGCTTCGTGGACGTGTGGGCTTTGACGGAATTCAAATTGGTTGCGTGTGCGCGACGAATTTGATGCGTATCCGTTGAAATTCACCGTATCGACCTCTGTGCAGATTTTCCAATTATTTTGTGCACGTTCGTCAGATCGAGACGAAACTTGCGCCAATAGGACCGTATCGTTTTTCTGGTCCTGTATGTCAAGTTTGGTCCGATTCTGAGATAGTTGATCGGATCGCTGTTTTGTGGACCCCACTGTCTGATTCAACGGACGATTTTGTGCACGGCCCATCGGAATCCAAAATTGGACATACCGTTGGGTTCGTATCATAAAAAAAAAAATCCGTAGACATATAATTTGACGACTTTAGAGACCATTGACCCTATCACGTTTTTCGGTGCAAAACGGGTCCAACGGCGGACATCGTTTTGGCCCAAAATTACCGTTTTTGCCTCTGTGTCCAGAATTGGACTTAAGGACAGGCAATCCTAGCTAATTTGACGATTCTGAGAATGTTGGCAATGTCTATTTTAGCTTTCGGAGACAGTTGTGAGACTTGGACCTTCTGACTTGTGGATTGGCGATATATTGTTGGTTCTCCGTGCAACCCCTAGGCAAGTATACATTGCCTTCCTCTACAGTTTTATTTACATGCATCATATTTTATTTTTCAGTTTTGATTGTTTATGGACATGTGCTTTTCGTATTATATTCTTTTGAGTTATTTTCATTGCATATAGCCGTGTTCATGTTTGGTCTTGTGTTTCATACATGGAGTTTCTCGTCAGTACCTTGCTTGAGTCGTGTCATAGAACGAGTACGTGTAATTGAACTGCTAAATCCTTGATATTGTTTCTTTGGCACCAGAGAGTTCACTCGGGACGAGGGTGTTTTTCTTGATCTGTTTACATCCATGAGTCCACACTCGGGACGAGGATGTTATACTTGCACCAGAGAGTCCACACTCGGGACGAGGGTGTCTTGCCGTGAACTAACCAGAGAATCCACACTCGGGATGAGGGTTAGTGTTTAGTTCAAACCCGTGAGTCCACACTCGGGATGAGGGTTTGGTTCTTCCATTGATCTCGTGTTCATTGTTCGCATCGGCAGTTCATTTACGCGTAGTTGTTCTAGTGTTCGTGTTCGTAGTCATTTGTCGTGTTCCTATTTTCTTGTTTATTTTCTTGCTGTTACGACCCGGTCCCAATTTCTTGGGTCGAATCGGATCATGTCCAGCATGCACCGTTGTTGAGACGGCGGCAGTAAGCTGTATCACTCATGCAGGTAATCAACAACACAATTCTAATTGCCACAACTTTTAATACTTTGATAATTAAAGACTTGTCCAACATAAAGTTATCAAATACAAACCACAACTGAAATAAAATATTTGTTTTCCACATAATCAAAAACTGGAAATAAATCTAATTAGCAGTCTCCTCATCATCATCCTCTGGTAGAACAGCCGGGTACAGCTCAGGGTCATAGTAGCTACTTATCAATAGCGCAGTATCGTCCATAGTACCTACGGAAAATCCAGTCAGGAAAGGAGCAAAGTACACTTCATAATAATCCAACAATTGAAATAATAATAGAGTTATGCACTTTTAAACAATTTGAAATAAATAGTTTTCCAGCAGTTAAAATATTGTGATGTGAATAGGCAAAGAATATGACCGGATTAGGTTGTACAGTTGTATCCTATTGATACGATATGGCTTATCCCCGTGTGTATGAGGGGTAAGCTAACACAGTCATTATACTACTTTGGATGTGGTCATACTCATTACACTACTCCCCCAGTACCCAACAGTCAATCAGTCAATGCTCTCAGAGAGTTCCGTGTTGCATCGTGGTTTAAACTTGCAATAAAACGATTACTAAATAATTGTAAACTAACACAAAATGCACTTGCCTTGGTTTGACTGGATTGGGGAATGTCTCCGAGATTGGAATCAAACTTGTCCTCGAAATTCTACAATCGAGAAGTCTGCCTTAGATTTCCAAAGTTCTCATGCTATAAGTGCTAGTTACAATCTCTAAACTTGTCCTAGTCGATTTTTAATCTTTATTATATTATCACAAGCAAAAACTCGATTTTCTGGTGCGTTACATTTAATTATGAAGGAAAAATCACTTTATATTTAATTTCGGGAAAACTTTGTATTTATCGGTTTATTGGCGAAACTTGGTATTTTATAATTATATAATAAAACTATATTTTTTCCTTTAAATGGGAAAAGCATGAATTAAATATTACAAACTTGAAATTGTAATGTGATGAAACATTATTATTTTCTTTTTGTAAAATAAATAATTTATTATATTTTATTACGCATTCACGACAGAACATTAGCCAGAAAATAAAATAAAAGAATACTAAACTATTACAAATTGCACACAACAGAAATAAATGGGCTTATGCCCATACAGACCATTTTACATGAATTTAAATAAGAAGAAAAATATTTGTTAGTCTCTAAAAAAATTATCCTACAAATTAATCACAAAATAAAACTAGTAATTAAATTAAATTAAATTAATTTCGAGTCTCAGACTTTGGTCCAATCGTCAAAATAGCTAATGCCTCAACGTCCGGAAATCCCGGTTTCGTTTGCATTTAGCTATGGCCCATGGACCAGTACGGTCGTCGCCCAAAAATCCAATTTATAAATATTTTCGAAACCCGATTTGAAATCCATTTGTATAATTTTTATAAAAAATTTGGGCAGCACCTCCCCTATATTTGGGATAACCCAAAACTGGGAAAATGTGTCACAATCACCAATATAAGTCCCATCCCCGGGAAACCCATTTAGACATATAAATTATATTCCCAAAATATTTTCGAAACGAATTCAGAAAAATACCACAGCATAATAACCAGAATACTATTATTCGAAAAATCCGAATTTAAGTCCACAGACCCAACCAAAACCAACAGAACACAAAGAAAAATCCACAGAAACCATTCTGAAACCGACAAAACGTTTCCGAAAGATTTCGGAAAGTCCGAAAATGCCATGCCTAAGAATTACCGATTTCCCGGGGAAATCGGGGACCAAATCTCATCATAGACTATGAAAAATGGAAACGGGGAAACGGAAATATACCTTGGGTTGCTCGGCTAGAGCTCTCCGATATTAATAGGGAAAGAAAGCGAATCCCGCGAACTCGGAACAATCCCAAACACGTGGACAGCGGAAATCGGAAACACGGAAACCACGGACAGCAGGCCAGTTTTGTTGGAGTTCTGTCAGGATTTTTGTAAATTGGTTTTTGGGCTTTTTGAAAAGATCAAACAGTTAGGAAGTAGTTTGGACTTTTGTAAGTGAGCTTGTTTTCAAAATAAAATGGTGTTTTGAAAACGTTTCTTGGATATCCTAATTGCCAGTACGATGCAGTGTACATCGTATTCCTAGACTCAATAAATATAAAAAATTACAATGATCAAAATAGGAAAACCAAGAGCCCTTTGATGACGCCTTTCTTCAAATATTTGAGCAGACTTGATGACGCCTTTTCACTTGACGGCGGTCGTCCAAAGATAAACAAATTTGGAAATCTGAATACCTTTCGGGGGCTTCGCCCCCGATACAAGGCCCCGGATAGGTCGTTAGGCGGTTCAGAAAAATCTTCTTGTATAACGCCGTCTTTGGCCCATCAATAATTCTCTATTGCATATGTCCTAGTTTGAACATGTTTGATCATGCTTATTGCATGTCTGCAAATCAATGTTAGACAAACAAAACAGTATGATGTATTATGATACAAACATAGAAATATGATATAGAATATTTAGGACAATGCTAAGTTTAAGTAGCAACATGATAGTGATTACATGAATATTAGTGATGTCATTATGGCAAATTTAATTGATTAGCCATATTCAAAAATATGATATAATCATTGGGCTAACAGCTAAAACTTACCTATATACCTAGTATCTTGACACATGTCTTGATACTATACCAATCATACCTACACTTGACACCATACCATATCTTATAGGCCACTCACATTATACACTCTATTTACTTTCAATTAAACCCCAAACTTATCTTGACAATTACCCAATGTCTAAGATATCTTATATCCTTCTAGGATACTCATTCTATACACTCTAGTTACTACGATCCTCCTTAGTATCAAAATATAAATATAGATACATATATACTTAGATGGATATGTATGTTTCGTATCTTGATTATTTAAGAATATCAAATTGACACCCTTCAATCAACACACATCTAATTTGACACATATATACTAACTCTTAATAATATCAATACTCAATTTTATACTACCAAGTCAATTATATGATACTCAACACCATATGATAGTAAATTCACAATAAAAATTCAATCAAACTACTATATAGCATAGTGACAATCAAATAGAGAATATATATATATATATATATATATATATATATGGACTCAAATGAACAAAATATATTAACTAGGGTGTGTCCATATCTGTACACCGTGTGTGTGCATGTATGTGTGTGTTCGTATCCGTGCTAGGGTTAGGGTTTCTGTCTGCGTGTGTTAGTGTATCCGTGTGTGTGTGTGTGTGTGTCCGAGTTAGGGTTAGTGTCCGCGTGTGTTTATGTCCGAGTTAGGGTTAGGGTTTACCGAAGGAGTGGTCGCCGGAGAGGAGGGGAATGAGAGGAGAGCGCCGGTGAGAGGAGCAGCGGGGTCGCCGAAGGTGAGCGGGATTGTCGGAAGGAGGAGCAGCGGGGTCGCCGGAGGGGAGCGAGAGCCGGAGGGGAACAGCAAGGTCGCCGGAGGGGAGCGGGAGCGCCGGAAGGGGAGGAGGAGCTGCGGGGTCGCCGTGAGGGAGAGGGGATTTCGATTTTGGGTCAAAAATGTGGAGATGGGGGGAAATGAATTATGATCGGCTACATCATATTTGGTAGTAAAAATTATCTACGTCTAGGACAAACGTCGCAAAATATTGCTACATATTACAAAATTAGCTACGTGTAACTTAATGTTGCCGCTATACGTCGCTGTTATGAAAAATTTAGCGACGTACCACGACTCCTAGCGGCGTATGTTTAGATAATATTGACAGTCTTCACTATTCGTCGCTATTTGTGTCAAAAATGTGACGTAGTACGACGTCTTATGTTATGTATGTCGTCGCCAATGTTGTATACAACGTTCCTTCTTGCGTCGCTAAATACGTCGCTAAATTGACTTATTTTGGTAGTGTAGGTCCTCTTCTTCTTGGTTGTTGGATTTCCCTCATCGGCACCCGTTCTCCTTAGTTTCTTTGGTCTCCCAGGTTGAGGCTGTTCACCAGGACCTTTTACAACTACTGATGGCTGCATTATATATACACAAAATAATGTAAACACTATACACACACACACACACACATATGTGTGTGTGTGTCTATATATATATATATATTGGAACTGAGAGACTATATTGATATTCAAGGCTTAAAATGCCAAAGTCTTTACAAGTAAACACGAAAAGGAAAAAAGTTAGAGCTATCCCCCGGCCGGAAGCCAGAAATAAGAAGTCAGCTGTGCAGGGGGGAGCCAGAATCCCTCTCGAACGTGTTTGCAGTGTCTGCTAGTCTTGTGAACTGTCGGTTGACCTCGTGAATCAATTGAGTGTAGGTGAACTGTCGCCTCTTGTATCTGTATTTGTTCCTATTCTTCCAGATGACCCAAGTGGTGGCGGCTGCGACGATATAATGTCCGTGCAATGCTTTGCCCAAGCGGCAAGGAGATCGTTGAAGCCCCCAACGCCCTGATCCGGGAGGTAAAGGTTAGTGAACCTGGCCCACACTACCGAAGGCAGAGCACCGCGGTAAAGGACGTGCTCAGCTATCTCCTCCTGACGATCCGAGGAGCAATGACAAGCTGAAGCTAAGCTAAAGCCAAAGGTAGCTAGGGCAACATCGGTGGGTAATTTTCTGCGAAGCGCTCTCTACATCAGGAAAGCCTACTTCTTTGGGATGCAAGATTGCCAAAATGCCCCGCTGGTGGGGGAAGGGGTAACGCAGCCACGGACTACTCTTCGGGCAGTATCCAGAGTGAATGCGCCGTGGGTCGTAAGGGACCACCTCATGGAGTCGCGCTCCGTTCCAATCACTCCTCCAGAATCAGCAATAGTACCCATAGCCTCCTCTCTGAGCCTGGCCGAGATCTTGTCCCAATTCCAATCCCCCTCGGTGGTCCACAAATCTCTGATGGAGGCAGAGGGCGGGGCACTCGGTGTAGGGGATAACAAAGCGTCCCCAGCCCACCTTTCGAGATATGTCAAAGAATCACTCGTGCCCAGCTGTAGGCAGATCAGAGGTTCTACAAGCTGCCTGTCGTGCAGAATGCGATGCCAGGATATCGATGATCTGTTGTTGAAGGAGGCGGAGGATGGGTGTGTGTGCTTGAAGTATCTAGCCTTCATGAATCGAGCCCACAATAACAGGTTCTTCCGAAGCTTCCACCACATTTTCATAGAGCAAGCGTCAACGATGTGTACCAGCCTGCTAAAACCAATGCCACCCTCATTCGTAGGTCTAGTCATGGTGTCCCAACTCGCCCAATGATGCTTATCCTTGTCGTTGTTGTGACCCCAATAGAAGTTGGAGAGGAGGTTTTCAATGTTGGTGATGACCTTCTTCGGAGGAGAGCAGGCAGCTAGTGTGTATATCGGAATGGAAGAGAGCACATGCTGGAACAGAATAATCTTGCCTCCAGGCGACAGAATCGTGTTATGCCAACCCTCGATTCTTTTCCTTATTTTCCCCACAAGCCCGTCGAATAGACCCGAGTTAGTTCTGCCGTACACCAATGGGCAGCCTAAGTAGGTGAATGGGGGGTACTCAACGGAGAAGGATGTGATTCTAGAGAGCAGAGTGGTGTGGTCTCTGTCAGCTGTGTGGTAGGCAAAAATGACACTTTTGGTGGGGTTGATACACTGGACGGAGCATCTGGTGTATCGCTGTAGCGTGGAGTTAACCACCTCTACGGACCCCACATCACCGGCAGAGAAAATGATGATGTCGTCAGCATATGCCAGTTGAGTGATGATCGGGCAATCGCTGGCAGTCTGATAGTGCTTGAAGCAGGAAGATCTCGCCATATTGTTCAGGTTTCTGCTAAGAGCTTCAGCAGAAATGATGAAAATGGTAGAAGAAAGAGGGTCTCCCTGTCTGACACCGCAGCTGGATTTGAAGAATTCGTCTGCTTGGCCGTTGACGATCGTAGAGAACCAGACGTTGCTTATCGACCTCCAAACGATGCCAATCCAAGTTTTCGAAAACTCGAAGGCCCTGAACACCCATATCATGAATTGTTAGTCCAGTCAGTCATAAGCCTTTTCTATGTCCAGTTTAATGGCTATGTTACCTCCTCTGGTCAGAAATTTCATGCAGGTAATCATTTCTTGAACCAGAAGGATATTGTCGAGGATGTTGCGGCCACGAACAAAACCACTTTGCTCCTCGGAAATGATCTTGGGGAGGAGCCCCGACATCCGGTTGGCTATGATCATGGAGATGATCTTGTTGGTGAAGGTGCACATGCTCAGAGGGCAAAAATCTCTAAAAGTCTCTGGGTTATCCTTCTTGGGAATGAGGATCATGTTGGCACTCGAGATCACTTTGGGGTATCTGGCGCCTTGGAAAAAAGGCAATAGTCGCATCGCTGATGTCTATCTTGATAATGTCCCAGCAGGTTCTGAAGAAGGCGCCTGTGAAACCGTCTAGACCCGGGGAACTGGTCTCATTCAGCACCCACACTGCATTCTTGACCTCGCTCTCCCTGGGTTGGATAAGCAGTTGGATGTTGTCTCTATCATCGATAAGTCGGGGGATCGCCACAAGAAAGTCTTCATCTTTAGAGATGTTTTCTTTGGTGAACAGCTTAGTATAGAACTCCGCTGCAGCCAATTGGATGTCCCCATGATCCTGGAGAATGTGCCATATCTCGTCTTTAATCTGGTGAAGGTTGAGTTGATGTCTGCGGCCTTTGACGTAAGAGTGAAAGTAGCACGTGTTCTTATCGCCCTCAATGTCCCAAGTCAACCTGGCTTTCTGTTTCCAAAATTCCTCTTCCACTTTGAGACGAAACTTAAGAAGCGCTTTGGTGAGGTTAAGAGAAGCACGAGCCGCTGGAGATCTACCACGGGCGAATAGAATTTTAGTGTGGGCAACGTCAACCTCAGCAATGCGGACTGCCTGAAAGATGTCGCTGTAGGCATCTTTACTCCAGGTGGAGAGAGCTTTTCTGGTTGCTTTGAGTTTGGCAGCCACCCGATAAAGGGGGTCGGGGTCATCTGCCCCCCAGGCAGTCTTAACTATTTCCTTGAACTGCGTGTGATGACACAATAGGTCAAGAAAGCAGAAGTTCTTCTTAGACTGGTAAATCTTTCTGCTGATCTCGAGGTGGAGCGGGGAGTGGTCCGATTCAGAGGCATTAAGATGCGAGAGTCTGGAGTTGATCGCAAGGTCGGCCCACTGCAAATTGGTAAGAGCGCGGTCAAGGCGGAAGTATTGCCTCCGAGCTCCCTCCTACATGTTACACCAAGTGAATTCGTTGCCGGAGAACTGGAGCGAAGACAGGTGAGCGTTGAATATGAAGTTGGCAAAGTCCGACATGGCTGGAGTGGAGGGGGCGGTCGACCTCCAGTCTTCTCTTCTCTGCAAGTGACGACATTGAAGTCTCCGATACAGAGCCAAGGGGTGTCAGAGTGTTGAGTGTGGATGTCTAAAAACGAGCTCCAAAGCTGTTTGCGTTCGGCGATCTCGCAACTACCATGAATAGCGGACAGAAGGGATCGAGACTGAAGCATGGGGTGGTCCAACCAGCACGATAGCGTCTGATTCGAGTCAAGGATGATCTCAAGCTTCACGTCTGCATTGTGTAAGATCCAGATGCCATGGCAGCCGGCTATGGCAGCAGGGAAGCCTAACTGCAGCTGGGTGGACTTGAGTTTCTTAGGAGGGATTTTGGGTTCAATAATCACAAGGACATCTATTTTGTGGATTCTCTTGAGATATTTTAATCTTCTCAAGGTAGGTTTATTAGCAATGCCCCGAACGTTCCATGAGAGGATGTTAATCATCTCGGATACTGGTAAGGGTGGGGCAGGTGTTTTTTTGCGGCCGATCTGGTAATCATAGCCGTAGAGCTTCTGTTGCTTGGTTTTTTGTTGCTTACGTCCGTCATTTTAAGCTCCTTAGGACGGCACTCCGTGTCGGCAGGATCAATATCGGGGTGCAGGTAGTCCTCACCTTCGATTTCTGCTAAGGCTCCAAATTAGTTATCCCGGTCGGCAAAACCGGCTTCCAAGGCATGTTTCAACCTGGCAACTGGTTCCGGGCCTATATTAGCCAGTTGTTCCGCTTGGATGGCGGTCTCCTTGTTAGGGATGTTCTGTGTTTCCTTGTCGGCGGGATGAGTGGGCTCTGTAACATTACTCTCTTCTACCCTTTGTGTCTCACTTTATTTGTTGTCACCCTCGGCCTTGTTGGACAATCCCGACATAGTCGTCTCTTCTAGTGGGGTGGAGCTAATGTCCACTTCTCTCTCTTCTGAGATGTCCATATGATTATCCTCGGGGGCGATAGTCTCATCAATGGCTAAAATATCGAATTTGTTAGTGAGATTAAGAGTGGTGGATTTAATGGAGGAGGTGTCACGTCTCGAGGAAGCGTTCTTTGGGGTTTGTTTCTGACCTTTAGAAGGTTCCACACTGGTATCAAACCTGATGTGGGAATTAGGAAGATGGAGAAGCGGAGATCACTGGTCTTGTCCACTCGCTTGTTTAGGGGCAGTCTTGGGGACGACTTTCTTTTTCAGTTCCGGGTGTGCTTCGTAGCAGTGCTTGATGAGGTGTCCTCTCTTATGGCAGTGGTTGCAGTAGATGATGTTATTATCGTAGATAATCTGTTGGGTGTGAGCCTTATTTCCGAGCTCGATTTGGATAGTTTTGGGGAGGTCCTTCGAGATGTCAAGCTCCACGCAGACTTTGGCATAATTAGCTTTAGTCAAGTTTCGAGCTTCCTCTGCCATGGCCACGTAGGTGCCGAAAGAGTTGACGATCCTTTTTAAAGCTGCCGGGATAAAGCAGATGAGCGGGGGGTTGGAAAAGGTAACCCAAGAGGAAACTGTGGGCGAGTCTTCCTGCGAATAGAGGTCCTGCGACCATTTGGCGATAGTCATGACTTTAGAATCGATCCTACCCGATCTTCGGATCTGAACAATCTTGTGGTATATAATCGAGGAAAGGTATACAAGAATAGGTTTAGGGTCCAGAGGGGCGACCCTGTAATCAGATGTGACTCTCCAATTAGCGACTGCTTCTTGCATCCGAGCCAGCTTCGGGCAACCCGTAGGGAATTTCAAGACAAATGTGGACGAGAATCTCTCGTACAGAATGGCCAGTCAGTTGCAGAGAACGGAACCGAGATAGCCTGACTATCGGCCGGAGGGGGGTAATCTATAATTGGAAGCTCCACGTCCAAAATTATCGATGATTTCTGAGCAACCCGGTCAGGACGGACTTTGTCTGCATAAGAAACCGCTGAATTAATCTGTCCTCCTAAAGCAGGAGGAACCGATGACTGCTGCGCCACAAGAGCACTCACAGAGGGGAGGGCGCCACGGGGAGGAGGCGAAACATTAATAGCATAATGATGGAGGAGTCCGAAAGGTGGGGGCGCCTACGGCGAAGTGCCCAAGACCTGAGAAACAGCGGAAGGCACGCCGGAGGGCAGGAGAGCCTCAACAGGGGGGTAGGCAACTACAGATGGGCGCACCCGGCCAGGGAGCGTTGAGCCCAAAAGGCGCGAGCGCCAGCAGGTCGTCAGGGAAATCTAGCCTGGGCGTTGGGCACACAGCAGACGGAGGGAAGGAAACCGGGCAAAGACCAGGCGCACATACAGCGCTAACAACAACTGGCCTCACAACGAGGCCCACAGAGGAGAGGGGTGTCGCGCCATCCGCGGGGGGTGCGCAACTTAGGGCGACAGCAGATGCTAGTGGGCGATAGCTGGCACCGTGAACGAGAAGGGGGGCAAGAGCGCCACCTATAGGATGCGCAGGCGCAGCTGCGCCAACCAGAGGGAGGGCGCCACCAAGCGCTGAACAGTCGCCAGAAGGTGTCAATGTCACGCCCCGCTCCCGTAGGAGCGATCGTCCTCGCTAAGGCGTGATGCCGCACGAGCCTAGATTGCGCTCGTGCAAGGCGGGTTCCATAACGACCGATTTCAGCGGCTGCGACGGGGTCGTCGCACAGAAGTCTCATGCAGAGACATTGAATAATAGCAGCGGAAATTAAGAACAAACACAAGTCATTCAAAAGATGGTCTTTATTGATATTGAAACAACGGTTACATTGGGGGCGCAAGGCCAATATTACAATCACTCAAGCTCACTCTTCTCACATTTTTACAAGTCACTCAGCTCTCTCTCATCTCTCAGTACAATGCTTGAGCCAGCAGAAGCTTCAGAAGGCGATGTCCATACATTATGTCCCGTATAAGTCTTTAATCCATGCGGCCGCACGCTTCGAATCGCCAAGGGACTTCGTGCCTCGACGCATCCAAGCGAGCTCCGCACCACGAGCTTCTACCTGTGCCTGCACATAAAAACTATGTGGGTGTCAGTACTCAACTGTACTGGTGGAATGAGCTCCTCGCCCACCCATACAAACCCAACACGTTTGATTTACTTTTGTGCAACTTAGTCCCCTTTATGATTGTCTTTCTACTCTTATCTTAGGATCAGTTTTAGGACCGACGCATTGGCCTATTCTGTGTCTCTAGACCATCTCGTGCTTGCAACGACAATGTTAACTCAAACCTTGCCTCAAGACCCTTCTCGTGCCAACAACGTTAACCTATCGAGTCGTGTTTGCCTTACGACTTAAAATCAGAGATGCAACTACGCGATGAAGCTCCATTTTCCGTGTGACCGTGCTACAAACCCTTGCTGAGGCCGTACCTCGCAATTCAGTGAGACTTAACCATATCGCCGCCTAGCGGCCCTTGCTACTTTGACCACCAACTGACCAAATTGAGACGTGAACTTAGGGTCACTTGACCGATTTGCCTTGCGGCGTTTCCTGACTTAAACTTGAAACAACTCAAACCCAACTTTTGTAACTCACATGCCAACACATGAGACTCGACACCACATCTCGTGTTGAAGAACGACGCCTATGTTGAAACCCAATCTTAGGCCCAAACTTTTGTGTTCTAACTGTACACACCTTCAACTCAACTAAATCCAAAGCCATACACGCGGATAGCCGCTATTTGCCGACATCTATATGAACTTGGTCACTAGCATCACAAGCTATACCTTGACGTATAGTTTTGTTAATCGGGATCCTTTCGATGCAAGTAGCTAGCCCCGTCGCAAGTCCCCGCTTAACCTGTGCCAAAACCTTACGCACGACTATACCCTGTTTCCTCCTAGGCCGAGTCGGTCCCTTGGCCAAGGGTTGCCGCTCGAGGATTCATCGCCCTTGTCGACAAGTTGTCAAATGACCATGCAAGACTCGACACAAACTGACGTCTCACACAGTCATTCCTCTACCAAAACCAAGCTTCTATCCTTAAGACCCCTCGACGACCCACGGTCGCGAGCATTCCTTTCCTTGATACCCCTCGACGACCCACGGTCGCGAACATTTCCTTCCTTGTTACCCTATCATTTGGTTCAACTCATGAATGCCTATTTTGATAGTCCTTTCTCAAAACTCACTTTGAATCAATTGTGATCCTTGCCTTAAACACTAGGCCCGTGCATCGTGCCTTAAGCCAATCGTGCCTTACGCGACACTCCTGCCCAAGTCGACGGGCCTTGAGATCGTAGAACTACTTAACTTGAAAAATTGCGAAGGAGCAGGACAGTGCTTGTAATGTCTTAGGTCGACCGGCATAACTTTGCCTAACTTAACTTCGCAACAACTCAACGAGCAAAGGCTGCGTCAAGCTTTGCCTTAACGGATCGTGCCGTGCACGCATCCAACTTGAACGACCAAGTCAATCGGGTGCCTAGACTTAGGTCACAAGCCGCTCAACGCAACTTAACTCATGGGCAAGCCAAGGCTATGCCAAGCCTTGGACGACGGGACCGTGCATGCTTTATGAAGCATTCATGCGGGCGATGCCTATGACTTAGGCTACGTTCATACTTCGCCTACTCAACAAGGTTGTAAAAATCGCTAGTCGGCCGCTAGTCGGTTCGTGGGGACTACGGATTAATCGGACTACTCGGGGACTACTCGGGGACTAGTCGGATCAGTCGGTTTAGAATTTTTAATGAACATATATATATATATATATATATATATATATATATATATATATATATATATATAATATGTTATACAAATATTTTAAAAAAATAATATGTTAATTGTTGAACTTTTAATTATCGCAGACTACAGTGCATTTTCTTATTCATTATTTTGCATAAATTTCTATTTCGATAAATATTTAAATAATATGTTAACTTACTATTTGCACGGAGAGTTACAGCCGCAGTAACAAGCAAAAGCAAAAAAAAGTAACAAGCAAAAATTTAAAAAAGAGCCACAACAACAGTAGCAAAGAGATAACAAAGCAAAAGTAAAAATAAAAAAAGAGTAGACTAGTCACTTTTTTTCAAAAATAGAAAAAGGCAACAACAAAGTAAAGAGTCGACGACGGCTGCCTTGACGAAATCGACGGCAGCCCAGACTAGTACCAATTTAGCTAATTTTTTGATGGACCAGCACCTAATCGAGTCGACGGTGGCCGACAAGTGACTAGTCGGGGACTAGCCCCTAGTCGAGTCGGCGGCGGCCGACTAGCGACTAGTCGGGGACTAGTCGGCCGCCTAGAGGGATTTTTACAACACTGCTACTCAACCAACTTTCCTTCTCCCAAGCCACGGGACGAAGGATCGAGTGTCATTTTCAAAGCACGCCGTGCATCAACTCTAAGCCGACCGTCGGACCTTTCCATATTCTAACTCAATTCGACCCGTCGGGATTATTCCCTTTAGCTATGTGGATTCGTCTCTTTTATTATCAAGCCTACTTGTGCAAGTTGAAAACATGCTATTTATTATGTGAAGGCTAAGATGAGGCAAGTTCACCGAAACTACCCCACCTGAGCGAGCGGTCGCCTCGACCGAGCGATGTCTTCCAGCAGCCGTTGCAAGGCTAAGGCCGAACGCCGTCGGCGTTTCGATTCCTCCGATTGACTGAGCGAAATGGGGCACTACAGTCAAGACCTCCAAAGGAAGGTAGGCCATGGCAAGTGCGCCACCCACAGGGTGCATAGACGATGCAGCGCCAACCAGAGAGAAGGCTCCACCAAGCTCTAGGCTGGTGCTAGAAGAGGAAAGCGCCAAGCCCTCCAAAGGGAGGGAGGCCACGCGTCCCAGTGGCACGCCACTCATAAGAAAACTGGGAGGCGCCCATAACGTAGAAACCAAGGTGGAGGGGTTTGAATTTCGAACCCAGGCCAGCCTTGCTTCAAGCGAAAGACACGAGGCGTCAGAAGACATGCCTCCCGAGGGGAGGCCCATGTCCCACAGTAGGCTGCTGACCAGCGCCTGGGCATCAGGGAAGACAGAGTGAAGAAGTCCGGGCTTGTAACACCCAGTTTTCCAAATGAGGATAATTTTGAAATTTTGTGATGTTAATTATTTAATTATGATATTTAAATCGTAATATAATTTTTGGTGATTTTTAATTATTTAAATTATTTTGATCAATGACTTGTGATTTTGATGTTTTACTAGTGTAACCCTAGAGACTGCATGACCTAGAGCCTAACTATGTCATTAGGATGATTTATTTTTATTTTTGAGCATGAGGATATTTTGGTCATTTGGCCTCTTTGAATTATTTTATGATTTATTGCATTGGTGATTGTTAATTTTGACTTTTTGCTAGCTGTGACTTAAGAGACTGTCCTAGACTTTGACCTTGATTTTGGTGACTTAGTTAACATGGTATGGGACCCTAATCTAACTTAAGTTGGTCTTGGTTGCCTTAAGTTGGCTAAGTTTCATGGAGAGAGTAGGAGGATTTTTGCATTGGACCAAAGGCTAAGGACTTGAGCTAGTTAGCTAGCTAACTTGGCCCATGGCCCATGACTTGAAACCCTAACCCTAATTTTATCCTTTATGACCAGCCACCTAGGGATTCCCAACCCTATAAAGTCTCCCTTCCATTGTTCTTGCCTCTTTTGTAATATTTCAACAAATTGAAGAAAGAGGTAAATAGCAATTTTCCCTAATTCATAACTTCCTCATTTTTAATCCTTTTTGACCCAAATCTTTTGCATATGAATCTAATCATCCTCTACTTGCTGTCCATGGAGAGGAATCCCAGCTTTGGGTCAATTTGGAGCATTTCGCTATCAAGGAGAGCACCCCCCATTTGAAACTTTTCTTGCTATTTGCACCTATAGGTAAAACTTCTCAAATTGTGCTAATATTCTGATTTCTTTGCATATTAGGCTAGATCTAGGTGTCCCATAGCTGTCCCTAAAGTTTGGGTAGAAATTGTGTCCGTTTGGTGTCCGTATCGGGCACGTGTCATAGTGTATAGGTAAGTGTTTGATAGAATGCCACTTAGGATTTTATTTTCGATTTTTGTAAAACTAATTGCAGGGATTCGTAGATCTGTGTACAATAACTTTTGTGAGGACTGAGCACGATTTTGGTGGATTTTTGTGTCCAAAATGGACACGTATCACGTGCACGAGGCACCGCACTGTGCCCGTGCAGTCCCCTGCTGTTCGGGCTTGACACAGGACACGATACGGCCTCTCGTGACCTAATTTTTGGTGGACACGTGGGGGCATACACTGACACGACACACACAAAATTTAGGGGGATTTCATCGAGCAGATTGGAAGAAATCCGACTCGCGCTGATTTCGCACACACGCACACACGCGCACAGACGTGTCCTGATACGCGTCTCGTACGCGCGACACACTTCACGTGGACACGGGGCAGTCACTTGGACACGTTCCCCTAGCCTAGGCGGACACGTGTGCACGGCCACGTGTCTCCACGTGGCCTGTGTCGTGTGCTAGACACATGTGCACGCGTGCACGAGGACTGAGAATTTCTGTTTTCTGACACTGTTTCGAAATTGGGTTTGGACACCTCGTGTCCTGATTCTTGGACTCGTTGGTGTCCCATTGGACACGTGGGACATGTCCCTGTGACTGTACATGTGTTTTGCTACATTTATTTCAATTTTGTTTGGTTTTCAAAATGGATTTTTGGGTTTCGAATTGGTTATGCATGCAACTGTTATTCCAGTCGAGTATGTTATCTCAGGTTTGGGATTTTGTGATTAGGATTCTGATTCATGATCATTCCTGGGTTTTGGTTCAGCTAGGTGTAACTCGAATCCCATTAGTCCCCTGCAATGAACAACTCAGTCCATTGCGAATTATGCAGAGCAGTCCATTAGAGTGCTATGTTCAGTCCCTTGAACATGGATGTATCAGTCGACTGATACTTGAGGAATATCAGTCCATGCTAACTTGTGTTAATCCACAATTTTCTCTACTGTTCAGTCCATTTTTCCTATCTTATGTCATGCACACCCTTAGGTTAGTATCAATCCTAAACTACTTGTTCAGTCTTTATATGGACAAGTGGTCATCTCTTTTGTTCATTCTAACATCTAATGAGCAGTCTAATTTCTTTTGTATTAGTCCTTATTTTAGACTTGATATCTGTCCTTGAGTATTCCTTGCATCAATTGAGGATACAGACCTTGGTTAGTTACTATCAATGCTTAATCATCCTAATGTCCAGTTTCCATATCTTGACTGAACTGTCCTGCAGATAGGATATGTGCACTCCATTTTGTTTAAGGTTCAGACCTTGAACTCTTCATATTTGTTCTGCCATATATCCTTATGTTTAGGCTCCTATAGTTGTTCAAGCCTCCATTTAGTTATTGCAGTCCCTTCATACACTTCATATCCATTCCCTCATGTGCTTTCCATAGTGTTGTTCAGTCTATATATGTGTCCTAGTTACCCTTACCTTCACCTTGATCAATTCCCATTATATAGCAGACATGTCCCCTTCAAGTTCATTATCCTTATTGGTTCAAGTTTTCTTTTGACTGTGAACATGTTTTCAATTGGGTTTATGATTCACATGTTGTATGAGACTTCGAAATAGGTTGTGAACTTGGTATCCCCTTCCTTCCTTTTAGTTCTTCCTATCTATCATCAGTCCGGGTAGATAACAGCCCCTATATTCTTGTGATTTCAGTCCAAGCCAAGTTCAGGTTTGGTTAGATGGTATATATGTAAGAGTGTGTGGATAATTGTGTGAGTTCATGTTATATGCATACTTACATATATGTATTGTAGCTATATTGTGGTTGTAACAGTCATGAGAGGGAGTAGGATGTTAGTTGGGTAATTGGCAGCTATAGGCAAGCATGCTGTTCAGTTAGGAAGAGGATACTCCCTGCAGGCAGGTATTGCCCTGCATTGCAATGGCAGTAGGCTGCCCTCTTGTGGCAGCAGCACATGCCATATTGGCCTGTGCACTAGTGCAAGAGTGAGTGGCATATGCTAGTGTACTTGTCACGACCCGCACCTGCTTTTCGGACGCGAGCTCGTGAGCAAGCCAGCTACGTATCAAGCGGACTCCAACCCGACTCGAATACGTAAACGCTGTCACGACTAGGGTAAGCTGCCAAATCATGGCAAACAAATCTATATCTCAATCCATAATAAGAATAATAAACATGAATGAACACTATAGGTCATGGTCTGCAGCCCACTAGCATAAATGTCCGATAAGACTCCAAGGAATATAACAAGAGTCTATAAACTGAATCAATAAATAGGATATCTCATGACAATGAAAGGAAAGCATGAGAGGATAACAATGTAATATCACTGACAAATACCTGAATCTCACAAGCAATATCGTAATCATCTGAAACCCACAAGCGTCATGATCCTCCGCCATCCAGAACTGCTAATTAACTCCACGCAATAACTAACCTGAAGAGATCATCAGGTCCTCAGAGGACATAGCAAGATACATAATATACATGCCTATCTAACAATTTTATCATGCGCAAGAAAATAAACAAGAAGAACAAAAACACGACAAATGACTACGAATACGAACACGAACACGAATACGAACACTAGAACAACTACGTATAAATGAACTGCCGAATGAACGATAAACACAAGATCAATGGAAGAACCAAACTCTCATCCCGAGTGTGGACTCACGGGTTTGAACTAAGCACTAACCCTCGTCCCGAGTGTGGACTCTCTGGTTAGCTCACGGCAAAACACCCTCGTCCCGTGTGTGGACTCTCTGGTGCAATTGGTCAACCCTCGTCCCGAGTGTGGACTCTCTGGTGCACTGATCAACCCTCGTCCCGAGTGTGGACCCTCTGGTTGTGTAAAACGATAATCAAGACTATAGCAGTTCACTATATGCACTCGTTCTATGATACGACTCAAGCAAGGTACTGGTGAGAAACTCCAAGTACGAATCACAAGACCAACATGAACACGGCTATATGCAATGAAAACAACTCAGCAGAATATAACACGAAGAGCACATGTCCATAAACAATCAAAGACTGAAACTGAAATGAAATGCATGTAAATAAAATTATAGAGGGAGGCAAGGTATACTTGCCTGTGGACCTTGCACAAACCGTAGTCACAAGTCGAGGATGAGAGGATGCCGATCTAGGAGCTGTCAACCTATAACACATATCGCACCACGAACCGTGCACGAAAACTATAAATCAATTCTAATGTTCTAGTTCTAAATTCATGGAATAGTGGCTAGTTGGGTTACTAATCTAATAATAATTAATTCTGGAATAATTCACTTAAAAACCTAATTTAACCTAATAATAATCTGAATATAATCTAAACATGCAAGTTTGGCCATCAAAGTCGTGTTTCCCAATTTTGGAAACCATGACACATAAATCGAGACGTGTCGTTGCCTATCTAGTCAAACGCTGTGAAATCTAGATTTTGAAAGTGCACCTTGGTAGATTTCAGCGCCACGAGTGCACTGGAATCAATCGTGCCGCAAAATCATGCTTTGGTCAAAAGATATCACCGTTATGGCTAATCGTGACCAAAACGGTGATCAACCAATCAATTCTGAGTTCAACAGAATAACTAAAATACTAGATGAACGAATTAATTTCTGGAAAAAAAATATGTCGTAGAGCTCTGTGTTAGCTTTCCGAAACTTCAAGCGGTTCATGATTTTGATTTCTGGTTCTCCCGGAATCTCGAAAACACCGAAACGTGTCAAGTTTCGGACAACCGACACTCTACGAATTTTTCAGAAATTTAGGAAAAATATATACAAAAATAAATTATATATTCAGAAAGTCTACCTCGAGACGAATCCAATAAAAAAACGGCACACTAAAATCACGTCGGAGTTGACGGCAATCGTCTTGGGAAGTCGAGATCTCTACTAGAACTCTCTCTAAAAAAAGGCGGTTGAAATTTAATTAGGGTTTCGAATATAATAATATATATATATAGGAGAGAGAGAGAGAGAGAGGCGGTTCAGCCTGGGCGCCGACAGGTGGGCCCCCCTGGGTTAATTTCTAGGTAATTAATTATTTTAATTCAAAAAATCATTTTAAAATCATTTTAAGTCCAAATAAATCAAAATAAATTGCAGAAAAATCCAGAAAAATTATAGAAAATTCTAGAAAATATTTCTAAGTGTCTAGAATCTAAATAAAATATTTTAACACAAAATATCATCATGTGACCTCACAGTAAATTTCCAAAGCCTATAAAATAAAATTTCTATAGGTTTTAATTATATAAAAATTTCCAAAAATTCTAAAAAAATCCAGAAAATTCTAGAAAATTATAAAAATATTTCTAACCTCCTAGAACCTAAATAAAAATAACTTGTCTCAAAAGTAGTCCCAAATGACCTTATAGTAATTCATGAAAGTTAATAAAATAAATATATCTTTAATAAATAAATATCTAAAAATGTCTAAAAATCATAGGAAAATATAATATAGCTATAGCATGCTTATAAACCCTATCTATAGATCATGTGACCACAAGATGGTCATAAATCACCTGTGGGCTTAGTCACAACTCCTATCATCATAGAAAAATTAAATGTAAACTAATCAAATAAAAAAAAATATCACAAAATTTCGGGAAGAGGAGTTACAGTACTAGATTGGACTGTGTGAGCAGTGTCTCAGTGTAGCAAGTGTATCAGCTGGGGTTTTGGGAGAGTGTTAGAGTTAGTTTAGTGAATGTCCTATATAGAAAATCAGGGTATTGTGTTCCTGTGAGAGTTATGAGTGTGCCCTAGTGTGTGGAGTTGAGTGAGGATAAGGGTTTACATAGCCAGAAGGTTATATATAGGCCAATAGTTATATATATGGGTTATACTACATATATGTGTTTGATATATATATGGTTGCTACATGAGAGGTTGGCTAGATACTATATAAGAGTTATATATTTATATATATGAGATGAGGTTGTGAGGGTTTACCCCCATGTAGGCTAATAGCTATTTATGGGATATAATAAACATGGTAAGGGTACTTTGTGATATAGTTATATATATATATATATATATATATATATATATATATATATATATATATATATATAATGCCTTGGTGTGGTTCACATTGTTTTACCTTACATATTGTCTAGCCTTGATTGCCTAGGCTAACTTGGTTAGGCCTAGTGAGACTTGACTGGACTAGGATTAACCTAGTTGACTAGTAAAATTGACCAAGGTTGACCAAAGTTTGACTTGGACCTAGATTGGCCTAGAAATTATGTAGATTGCATCGTAACTTCATTTACCTTGTTTTAAACACATTATAACCTGTACTGCTCTATTTTAGGACATTGTGACTCCGGTGCAGACATCTGATATTACACTACTCTTTTCAAAGTAGCAGGCGAGTACATTCTCTGATAGTTTTCTCATTTATTTGTCAATTACTGTACTTAAGTTCTAGTTAGTTTTATGCGATTCTCTGTTACAACACGTATGGATATTTCTGGATTCATGTATGCGACACACATGTCATATTATCTGGCCTCTATTACTGGAATGATTGCTGGTATCATCATGTTTGGCTGGACTCATCTCGATTCTCGTGTCGTATTCTGGATTCACTTGTACTTGCTGGTTGGGAAAATACTTAAGTAAGACATGTAGACATACCCCAATTCTGGAATCACCCCACATGCTGGAATCAAACTGGAATGATAGCCATCTCACACCCGGCCGAATGTGTGATGTACCGGATTACCTATAGCCGTTTACATGTCGATCTCGGTATTTTAAAACACATTGTTAGAATACAGTCTGGACTCACCCTGGAATCTTTGATCATTGACTGGAATCATCTTATACTGGACTCATCTTGTACTGGAATCACCTGGTATCAGATTCATGTTGTCTGGACTTACTTGGTTTTACACTTGTTTACATTTACTGTCTGGACTTATATCATGTTACTCTAGTTCAGCTAGTTTCTATTTATAGTCTTCATTGCCATGATTCTTCTCTTGTTTAGTTACTATACTTTCCTTGTATCTCAACTGTTCTCTATACCATCACCTAAATATAAACTGCCATATTCATCAATACAACTGTCTATAACTGCTTTATAGTTCTCTGTCATTTATTTGAGTTTTCTAGATGAGATGTGCTCGTTCCTGTCCTGACTGGACCTGTTGAAAATATTACAAATGATAGCCCCGAGGATGCTTGCCCTACTCATTATGGACCAGACGAGGATTAGCCACCTTTGGTCCAGACACTTAGCAGTGATCGGGATACAGTTTTAGACTTGCATTAGTTCTTATTTCGGACTTGTTGTATTGACTTGAGACTTGTGTTGTATTTCAGATTGTTGAGATGTTGTTATTATTTCAGTAGTTGTAGTTTTCTTCTATTTGTAGTCATTTTCTGTGTTATCTTATCGTGCTTAGACTGTGATTGAGTTGTACCATATCTTATACTTGTCCTCCGTTCGGTGTTGATTATGACGAGTACATTATATACTGCATGAGTTGATGGTTAACTAGAGACTTAGAATAGAGTTCTACCGCCGACTCTGCGGCGTAGGCTGGGCTTTGTTACGTACTTGTGCCCTCACAGCGGGTACGGGTCGTGACACGTTTTTAGTGGTGACCCATGTAGGTCGAGAGTCGCATTGGTGTGATGTCGTGGTAGTGCAACGATTAGTTGTACTGCTGCGCGCCTGCGATAGGAACTAAGGAATAGACTTTAGTTGAGAGAGTACTCAATCACAATTAGGACTACTTGAGAATATTCCTGGGATGACCCTTGAGAATCTCATTATAAACTATCTCGAAATTCGATTCCGACATTTTATGTCTACTGTTCATCGTTGAATTTGATTCTTGGTATTCATTATTGACTTAATTTTCTACCAAGATAACATTATGGGCTAGGTTGCCTCAGTCATGGAATCTAGAGTCTTCTACAGCTATATTAGCTGGTTTGGCGATGAGATAGAGTCTGATTTTGGATGTATTTCTCGGGTGTGGGAATTTAAAGTTTTCGCAGCCAAGCTAGCGGCAATACGAAAATTTTAAATACCATGATTATAGAGGTATGTACATTAGTTGCGAACTCTATGGATTATCGCAGCCATACTTACTGGTGTGACGAGGATTCTGGTAATATAGTTCTGGATAGACGGGTATGATTATCAGATTGCAGAATAGATACCATATAGATGGTGCCCTAGTATAATTGAGTGGAATATCAGTGTGGATATTACTCGAGTGTCATGGATTAGATTGAGGAAGCTAGGCCACCTGTAGCGCAGCACCGTGCCCCGCACCATCAGAGAGATATACCCCAGAGGGGCAGGGCTTTTGTGCTGACAGTCGAGTAGACCGACGCTACGGGTGACGGGTTAGCAGGTCTGTCTTTCCTGTTCTTCTTTCCATCTTGTTGTGTGATTCCATTAGTACCTGTCAGGATGTTTTGTGCTGTGATAGATAGTATAGTGACCCTGATCAAGACAGTGATATCACGACCGGTAGGACCACAATTTGCATGTTTTAGATATAGTTTTCTTGACCTTAATTTCGAGGACGAAATTTTTCTAAGGGGGTAGACTTGTAACACCCAGTTTTCCAAATGAGGGTAATTTTAAAATTTTGTGATTTTAATTATTTAATTATGATATTTAAATCGTAATATGATTTTTGGTGATTTTTAATTATTTAAAAACCATTTTGATCAATGACTTGTGATTTTGATGTTTTACTAGTGTAACCCTAGATACTGCATGACCTAGAGCCTAACCATGTCATTAGGATGATTTATTTTTATTTTTGAGCATGAGAGTATTTTGGTCATTTGGCCTATTTGAATTATTTTATGATTTATTGCATTGGTGATTGTTAATTTTGACTTTTTGCTAGCTGTGACTTAAGAGACTGTCCTAGACTTTGACCTTGATTTTGGTGACTTAGTTAACATGGTATGGGACCCTATCTAACTTAAGTTGGTCGCAAGAACCAAGCGTAGCCCCGTCTTTGTCTAAGCCTGCTCGAGTATTCTGTCCAGCCACTACCCATAACCAATGGTCATCTTCAGCCTCCTCATCAATTCGGATCAGTGAAATCCGATCCCAGACCTTAATAGCCGTACTATTCCTCCCATGATGCCACCCTCCATCACGTATTAGGCTTGCCACCGACTCCCGCCGAAGAGCATCTCTCTGATATTGGTTCCCGACCAACTCGAGTAAGCTACAATTGTCAATCCAAGGGTCAAGCCACATATCAGTATTCCTTCCATCATGAATGACCCTTTGGATTGCACTTTTTAGAACAGGACGATTGCGGATAATATTCTTTAGGTAACCGACTCGTTAACGTTGAGTCGGTACATCCAAAAATTAGAACCCTTGAGGTATCTGCTGTTCATCCATATCGACCATAAGGAATTACCTGCTATAAATTTCCAAGCTCTCTTAAGACCTGCAACGTCCCTGAGAGTCTGAAAAGAACGCAGCCCAACTACTACCTCAGTTTGCGGTCGGCAGAGTTGGTTCCAGGCGATTGCGTGGACACCCCCTCGCCAAATAAAATTTGCACACATATTATCAATCTTCCGTACTGTCTCTTTTGATAGAAGTAGAGCCTGGAGCCAAAAGGATGTGATTGCAGTGATTACAGACCGAACCAATTCTATGCGGCCACCAAAGGACAAGCATTGTGCTTACCACCATTCAATACGTTTCTTAGTAAAATCAACCAAGTTAGTACAGTCTATATCACGTGCATAATTCACACATTGGGGAATTCCCAAGTACCTGACAGGAAGATCACCTTTCTCGACTCCAAGTGCTATAGCCCGTTCCTCCTTTCTATTGAACAGCTTATTGAAATAAACTCTGCTCTTCTCCCGATTGAGGTGAAGTCCGGACAAGTGACCAAACTCCTCCATGATCCTCGCAACTATAGACATACCCTCATTGGACGGCTTTAGAAGCACCAAGAGATCATCAGCATAAATCAAGTGGGTGATGTGTGGCTCAACCGATTTGTGTAGCGGTATAATCTGTTTCCGTATCAAAGCTAAGTCCATCAAACTCGTGAAGTACTCCATGACCAGAGAAAATAAAGAATATAATAGAGGGTTCCCCTGTCGAAGACCCCTACCGCTCTTGAAGAATCCACAAGGTTGACCGCGAATGAGGACAGAGAAGGACACAGTAGTAATACATTCCCGTATCATATGCTTTCCGAAGGTCCAGCTTAACGCATGCTTTGGCACCACCCACCTTGTTGAAGTCTCTGACCATCTCATGCGCTAACATACTATGTTCCGAAATAGAGCACCCCTTACTAGAGGCAGTGTGATTCGGTGATATCAACTCCTGTATTATTCTACTCATTCTTTGGCACATCAGATGAGTAATAATTTTATAAATATAATTACAGCAGGATATCAGACGAAAATCTGAAAGCGATGTAGCTCCCTCCACCTTTAGCACCAACGTGAGGAATGTATGATTGAGTTCCTTAAATAGCTTACCATGCAAGAAAAAATCCTGAACCACCTCCAAAATATGCTCTTTGAGTTGGTTCCAATGAATCTTGTAAAACTTACTATTAAAACCGTCAGGCCCGGGAGCTTTATTTCGGTTAACACTTTTGACAGTGGACTCGAGCTCCTCTATAGTAACAGGGGCCAGAAGTTGGGCATTACCATAGCTAGTAACCACCGTTTTGCAGACCAAGGAAGGAAATACTGAAGTGTAATTCGTTTGATTGTAAAGTTCAGAATAATACCTTACAGCTTCTATCTGGATGTCTGCTTGAGAGTCAATCACCTTCCCGTCTCTTCCAATCAAACTTATAATGTTGTTACGGTGTTGTCGGGCACGGACGATGTCGTAGAAGAACTTACTGCATCTGTCCCCATCTTTGAGCCACTAGCATTTTTCTCGTTGTGCGAGCAAGATCTCTTGTTGCATACGAAGTAGCTGGGTTTCTTTAGATAGTTGAGCTTCAGTAGCCACCAACTCAGGGTTCAGAATATCTATTTGTAACAGGTTCTGGATGTTGCGTAGCTCCTCTGACTTGGCCTCTACGTCTAGTTTGTGCTTCATATGGTATCACGCCTTCAACTGCTCCTTCACGGCCTTAAGTTTCTTTGCTAATACAAACTGTGGGAAACCCACAACCTTTTGGAGCAACCCTTCACGACTGCATCATTGTAACCTGTCATAAGATGCCAACTATTGGCATATTTGAAGGGACGAGGTAACAACATGTTTTCGGCAACAATAATCTATAGAGGCGAATGATCGCTAGTACCGGCTGTGAGTACTTTAGCCTTGACATGAGGATAAGTGTCGAACCAGGTGTTGTTTCCCAAAGCACGATCCAGCTGACAAGCCACACAATTCACGACAGCACTATTATGCCACGTTCAAATATGGCCGCTTCGCTCCAATTCCATCAACCCCGATTTGGTGAGACGGTTGTAAAACTCCGATAGGATAGGATCAGGGACTGGCCGACCCCTAGCCTTCTCGTGGGCATATAAAATCGCATTAAAATCCCCGAAGATGAGTAACGGGGTCTTGTCTCTAGCAACAGTCGCACTAAGCTCAATGAGATCTCGCCATAGTACTTCTCTGCCTCTTCTATCATTGTTACTTACACCGCACCAAGAAGAAGTGTGAAGCCTCCTTTGTTGGACATTTTGACAGCTATCACTTGTTCGGACCAGAATATGACATCCCCATCCCAACACCGTCAATCCCATCGGACCCAGATATGGGCCATATTACAAAGTGAAAGATTGTGACAATGCTCCCAGTTTATAGGAGTTCTCCTGTCTAGGATCGCTTACCCTTTGATTTTGGTCTCGAGAAGAGCATGTATGGTAGCCTTCTATCGCATCAGCACTTCGTTAATCTCCTTCCACCTTCCTATGGAGCATGCTCCCCGCACGTTCCAAGAGATAATAGACATTTAATTAATTTGGGAAGCCCCATGCAAGTCTCTCGAGCCAGTGTCGTGGGGTCGACCTGGATCTTCGTTATTGCTCACATTATCCACCGCGGTCAGCCGCGTAAGAGCTCGCCATTCTGGGTTATCCACGCAGATGGCTTGCTCGTGATTCCCAGCTCCTGTTCCAAAACAGTCGTCTGGCAATCTCTATGCGGCCTTCCTTTTCCTACTGCCCCCTCCATCCACCTTGTCATGACCACCTGATCCTCCTCCTGGCTTGGGTTTGTGAGCTTTTGTGGCCACCCTCCTTCTAGTCGTCATTCCCTCATTGTTGCTCTCCCCTGCTTGAAAGACTACCATCTTCTTATGTGATGACAGAAGTACCAGAGAATCCTCACGTACTTCTTCTTCCACTTCTTCCATCTGGGTACTGATATGAACAGAAAGGTCGTCGGCCTCCATAGGACTCTGGGAGTCGCTCCATTTGTGCTACTATCCTCAACCCGCTGGCTATGGGTTATACTCCCCCTCCTCAATATTTGGTTTGAGGGATCGCCTCGCACCAGTGGGTTGACATTGTGCAGTAGTTCTTCACCGGTTTGATTCCCACTTGTCAACTTAACTTGGCCTGGTGTAATCGCATCTGCAACCTCGCAACTTTGTGTTAGGTGCCCAAAGCATTTGCAGTGATCACAAGATGAGGGAACCCATTCATACTCGATACTTTGATAGAACACTTCCCCTGAAGGGATCTCATAGGCTACCTGTCGTGGAAGCGTTTGTCCAGCTTTGATATCAACAAATACTCTAGCATATAATAACCGTGAGCGCGACAGCGTGGCCTCGTCTGCTATGATCGGAATCCTTATCAAACTCGAGAGTTTAGTAAGCATAGATGGAGTCCAGTATTGAATTGGAAGGTGGGGGAACCTAATCCAAACTGGGATACTATAGAGGACCTCTCGTTCACAACGAACCCCCGCCGACCACTCCTTCAGTATTATTAGTCTTCCGTCAAACGTCCACGGCCCTTCATGTAGCACACGTTCCAGATCTTCCTTCAACCCAAATTTTACGTAGAAGAACCCATCTTCCTGAGCGAAAAACTCCATGCTGCCTTTGGGTCGCCACACTCGATTTGCGAATGCTCTAATCTGTCCATAGAACGGCCGGTCACCCATAACGTACAGGACGATGGTGTTAGTCCAGAACGAGGTCGCCTCCGTTATTTCCTCCTCCGTGAACAATGCTCGTGATTCCCCCTCAACTAGTTTAGGGGGAATGAACGACATAGATCCCTCGATACAACTTTTCTCCGGCATATAGACTTCCGCCCAAGAACGGCTTGTCTTCTGTCCTTCCATCGGCATCTTTCCTTTGCCTGCCATTTGACCACCTTTGTTTGATTGGCCTACACTTCTTAATTGAGGTAAAAATCCACCTCCTATGCGAGGGCTTATTCCCGCTTGACCCACCCAATCATACCTCGTCTCGCCTCCTCTCTGCACTGGAGCAGCACGATGCTTCATCCCTGCTTTGTGTCCAGCACTGCCTGTCGCCCGAGCTAGCAGCTGATGCTTTCGTCGTTGAACCGTAGTCCAACCCCCTCCATCTTCTCACCTCCCCTGTCACCGTGTCCGTACTGTCCGTCTTCCTGCTAGACTCGCCAGGATCTCAGGTACCCCTGTATACAAGACCGGGGTCAGACGGGACAGCCGCAGGATCGACCGCTTCAGCCCTAGTTTTAATCGGCGAAAACCCTAAATCCATATATATATATATATATATATATATATATATATATATATATTAAATATATATATAATATATATTATTATTATTATTATATATATATATATATATATATATATATATATATATATGTGTGTGTGTATATATATATATAAATATATATATATATATATATATATATATATATATATATATATATATATATATTTTTTTTTTTTTTTTTTGGAAAAAGGGTAAATTTTATTCCACAATCATCTCAATAAGGTTACAACATAGAGATACAATCCCAACTCAGGGGGACATTACTAGTACATCCGACTCAATGTTATGAAGGATGCCCACCAATGGGGTGGACAGTCCCTCATAAATGCGCCGGTTCCTCTCCCTCCAGACATGCCAAACTGAAGCAGCAAGTCTCAATCTAGCACGCATGGCCCAGCTCTGCTCCTTGTCCCTGCAATCACCAATCCACTTAAGGATTTCTCTGAAGTCACGCTCCCTTCCAACCCCTCCTAAGTGTCTCCGGCTCTGCTCTGCCCAGATGCTCCACGCCACATGGTACTGAAA
>JANAVB010033220.1:15402657-15644539 GCA_029216955.1 Iris pallida
TCGGGTCCGTTTGGATATGTTTTCTGATTTTTTTTTCTGAAAACAGTTTTACGAAAGTAAGTTATAAAGGTGTTTTCTGAACATAGATATTTTGAGTTTGCGTTTGGTTACTCTCATCTAGAAAATAGTTTTCAGAAGAAAAAAAATGTTAAAAATTATGTTTGGTAAACAAATTTCTGAAAATAATTTGTTTAACAAATTTTTGTGTAATATTTCCTGTGTCCAATTTTCTGTATCACGTTTCCAATGTCCTCTACGTATCTGACACGAAGGTCCGTGTCATCATCCGCGATGATGATCTCGAGCATGTCCCCAATGAGGATGACGATGACGATGGGCCGGTCGGACGGAGGGCTTCGTGCAAGCGACGACGACGACAACGGGCAGCCCGGATGAGCGCACCGAGGTCCGTGTCACATCCATCTCGAGGGAGGAAGACAGGGCAGGCGGCCCGGACGACGATGACGAGGGCGACCTAGACGAGGCGACGACGGGCGGCTCGGACGACGACAAAGACGGGGTTGGGGACGGTGGGATCGGGGATGGCGATGTCTGGGACGGCGAGGTCAGGGGACGGCGGGGTCGGGGACGGCGATTGGAGGAAGAGGACGAGGAGTTGGAGGAGTCGAGCTCGCGGAGGTATGGCGCTTCCCCCGCCTCCTCGTTGTCCCTAAGCACGAGCTCATGCCGGTGATGCCATGGGAAAAAGGGGGAGAGAGATAGAGAGAGAGGTGAGAGAGAGAGGGAGACAGGGAGGAATCTGTGGGAGAGAGAGAAAGAGAGAGGGAGAGGGGAGGAGACAGGGAGAGGGGTGGAATCGAGGTGGGGGGGCGCCAAAAGCAAATTTTTTCCAGAAAGCTGCTCTCCCAAAACAGCTTTCACCTACTCTTCCAAAACATCTTTAAAACATTGGTTTTGAAAAAAAAAATCTGAGACTTATTTCTGAGTGCTTGGGACCCAAACGTTATTTCCAAACGATTTTGAGTTTAAACTCAAAACTTTGTCACAGAAAAGACAACCAAACAGGCCCTTCCTTTCTTAGACTGACTTTCCTGATTGCACTCAGGACAGCCCTCAGCATAAAACAAGGTAGCTTGGTAACATATTGCAACTCACTGTCCCATGACTACTTTCTAACTTAACTTGTACCACATCAGTCCTGTTATGATATCTAACTAGCCCTTGATATCCCTCTCATTTATTATCTTCCTAATGTGTAGTTAGGAACAATGGAACCCAGTTAAGTTTTACTTGCTTATCAAAACGTTCTCTACTTCATTGCATCCTTAGCTTCCAGATTTCGACCAAAACCCATAACATTATTTCATAACATCCCAAGGATCTCAATGATGCTAAATACCATGCATGTCTACTAGATAACAGTATCATACCTATATTGGTATCAGCCACTGAACTTCTAAACTGACATCAACTAATTATGTGACTTCCTCAAATTATTACATCAGTTAAACTCACCCTATAGTTCAAATTGCAGACTAGGTTTTATACAATGTAGTCTCAACAGATCATAGGAACAATTCAGTCCTGGTAACACCAATCAGTCCCAGGATGTTATATATATCAGTCTCAGTTAAAACTTAACTGGCAACCAAATGCCAAAATCACCCATTCCTAACTATAAACTATGAGACCCTATATCAACTCCAGGTTAAGGGATCAGTCAGTCTTTAACCCTACAAAAATGTGCACGATCAAAACTGTTTACTAAACCTGCAGCAACATTCTTGTAATCCAATGTGATCCCCCCTCCTCACCACAATCTATTGCAAGCTCCTGAATACTCAAAAAGAAGCTGAACTAGTCAAGGTCATCCTAATATAAATTACAGTGACTGAACCTAACATAATGGTAAACCCAATCAGTCACTCAAGGTTTATGTGAAACTCAGTCTCAAGTAGGACTGATACCACAGTTCAGTTTCCTCCCCAATGCTGATGTATATCAGTCTCAAATTCAGTAACCTAAACTTCCATTCACACCATTGTATGCATCCTAAGCTAATGGTTCTTCAGGATATTTGATAGGTAACCATCTGTTAGCATCATTACTATGCCTGCTACACATGTCAGGTTGTCTCTAACTAACTGCACACTATGGACAGACACCAAAACTGAAGATTCAATCTATGGTAGGTTCTCTACTTATTCCTGAATATAACTAGTCCATATAGCTAAATACAAAGCATCAGTTGTCTATATAATGCCCAAGCATAATCCTGCCTACACAGATTCAAGATCTATATCAGGATTTCCCATCCTAATTCAACTCAAATATAATCACTCTATAACAATTACAATATATCCATCTAATCTCATCAATTCATAGCCTGCAGCCTTCACAAGCAACAAACTTGTTGCAAGGCTAAAGCAAAATCAGAAACTGAATATAACATACATGCCAGGAACCCTTCCTGCAGGTTCGAACTGAACTTCAATACCCAGGTGGAAATCAGTCCTAAATAAGATTGATACAGTCAGTTTCCAGCTAAGGATGATGTTGGTTAACCTCTCACTGAACTGATACAAGTCAATCTCGATTAAGACATATAATTAGTCTAGAACAGGGCTTTTCAACCTATCCTAATTATCACATATCCTAGTCTAAGGAGCTGTAGTTCAACCAAAACATCCATCCCTTCCTCAATACCAAAATAACCCATCCTTTAGAAACTGACCTGATACCTCTACTGTCACATGATTCATTGCACTGCCATCCTAACAAATGCATTATACTTAAAATAACTCACTAAGATATCTAATGACAAAAGTTTCCTTATCAAACATTCAAAGTATAACTACACCCATAAGTAACAACATCAGATAAAATATTACCTGTGGTTAGATTAGTATGCCTCGACTGCAAACACTACTTCTAGGAGTAGACACAAGTCTTGTATCCAAGTCGAATCTGAGTTTGAGTTCTCTGCATCAGTGGTTGATTAGAGCCATAAGCAAAACAGGAAACATTCACAATCAACCCTAACAAAATAGGAAAACAGATTTCGAGGGAACCCACTAGAGTACTTACTACTGAAGGTGACTCTAGAAATCCTTGAACACACCAAGTATCCGACACCTATCAATTTGATTCAAAAGTAATGAAAAATTTAAAAAGATCTGATTATTTAGGAACGGTCCACTTAACCAACTGAAACTTGAGAATTCAAGGATGTAGAACAAGAATTACAGATGCATACCTAACAATTTCGATCGGCATGATCCATTGATTCTCAGATTCAAAGCTACTGGTCGAATGACTCGATCGCCCTACCAATCAATCCAACTCTGGAACCCATTCGAGAGTATAAGAACACAGTTCAAAAGGAAACAGAGTATTCAAAAAATAAAATCGAACCAGCCACTTGTGATTTCTCCGATCTAAATTCAACGAAGAGAATGATCCGATTTGAACGACCTAGATCTGGATTTCCTACAGAATTTCAATACAATTGGAAGAAGAATCACCAAAAGAGTTTGAACAACGAACTCTATGCGATCTAAAAATTTAGGCTACAACTTACTGATTCTTCGATTAATGTCAAGAGATCGTCGACTTCACAACAGACCACACGATCCAGAAGAATGCCTCGCCATGGAGATGACATTCGCCATGGTTGATCTGGACTGAGCTTCGAAGAAGAAGAGGGTTGGGATTAGCTTCTCAATTGGACACTGACCTCTCTATTGCAACAGAACAAGGGCTCTAGCCTTTATATAGGCTGTTGGAAATTCTTAGGGAAGAAGGAAATTTGGGCGGGAATCAAGATTCCCCACTACTCATGTCAGAGACGGTTAGAGGAATTTGAATTCCCACAGGGAATCAAATGAGAAGGAGGAATGGTTCTTCCTACAGCTGTACGAATCAGAAAGAGGGAAAATCGAATTTGAAGGAAAAGGAAATGAATTCTCATAACTGTTAAAGCTCAGGCTTTTAATAGAAAGGGTTGGGCTTAGAAGAGAATGGGCTTAGGAGTAATTGGGCTTAGAAGGAACCCAAAGGGAAACCTACTATTGGGCTGGCCGAGAAGCCCAAATAAAAACTAAAAATATTTTAGTTGGCTTGGAAAATCCAAGAGATAAATTTGTAAAACAAATTAATAGAAAACTATTATTTTGAAATAGTGAGAAGTAGGTTTACATTTGTCCCATTATCTTTTTACGCTTGTCATGGAGTACTTCACATGCTTGATGGATATGGCGGTCCATAGGGGAAGACTTGTCCCGCTGTTCAGGAGGATTGTGCCACCCGTTACTCATCTCATATATGTTGATGATCTACTGGTCTTCCTCCAGCCCACTGTGGAGGGTATGACTAGGTTGTCGGAGATTATGGGAGATCTTGAAACCCTAACTGGGCTGCAAATGAACATAGAGAAGAGTCAGACCTACTTCAGTTCCTTTTGATCCCTGAAGGAGGAACGAGCAGTTATTCTGGGCGTAGAAAAGAGTTATCTGCCGGTGAAGTATCTTGGAGTCCCTCTGACAGTCAACTATGCTTGTGACCTTGACTGTCACAGTCTGGTGGATTATGTCCAGCGAAAGGTTGAAGGATGGCAGGCTGCGGGTTTATCATTTGGGAGACGGATTGAGTTGGATAAATCAGTCATCACAGTTGTGATGCAGTTCTGGCTCCAATCTGTTTTGATCCCTGTAGCTACCATCCGAAAAGTGGAGAGTATTTGTACCAACTTTATCTGGAGGGGGGGTATTCATGCCATCTCCTGGAAGAGGCTCCGTCGGCCGAAGAATGTGGGGGGAGTGGGGCTGAGACCCCTGTTGGCGATCAGGGAGGCCTCGGCCCTGAAGCTGGCATGGAGGTTCATTAAAGGAGTATCTCTACGGGCAGACTAGATGAGTAGTCGATATGTGAAGCAAAACAACTTCTGGAGATGCGTAAGTAACAACAACCACTTTGTTACTTTCAAGCATATCCTGAAACAGAGAGATGTTCTTAAATCATCCATCCGGAGGATCATGCGAGATGGAGCTGGGACTAACCTATGGATGGATCCTTGATTAGAGCATCAGTCTTTGGCTGAGATTATGGGCAACTGGGCACACAGGGAGGCGGAGAGGGGTCTGACTTGTCAGCATATCATCAGGAATGGAGCTTGGAGTTCTGAGTCCTATTGCCATACCGAGGAGTTTGGAGAGGTTATTTGTGCGGTCGGAATTGATCCGTCTAAGCCAGCTAATTTTTGGATCTGGGATCCTCCGGGCGAGACTGGAGTTTCTGGTGAATTAAGGTTCCAAAGCTGCTACAATCTTGTGCACAGTACCTTCCCACCTAGTGCGAATTATGATTTCATATGGTGTAAGGGCCGGACAAGAAGATGCAGCTGTGTATTTACCGTCTGCTTCTGGGTTGCCTTCTGACGAGGGACAGACTCATATCATCTGGGATCTAGGTTCCAAATCCGAAGTGTGCTGTGACTTGGATAATGAATCTATGAAGCACTTGTTCTTTGGATGTGAGGTGTCCTGGTACATTTGGAAGGAGCAATGCCGCATGTTGGACGACAGTGTCACTTGTAGGAAGATCGAAGATATTATTGCTTGGATCCGGGATTGCAGAGGGAGAGGGCTAGTCTGGTTCAAGACCGCGAGGATTTGGCTGGCTGCAGCGGTCTGACATGTATGGAGGGAAAAGAATCGACACATCTTCGAGGGGCTTACCACTCCTCCTATAGGCATCCTCCATAACGTTTAGTTTGATGTAAAAGCTATGAACACCTGACAGGTGAAAAACAAAATTGTATGATTGTATGATTATTTGTGGAGTTTGGAATAAAATTTACCCTTTTTCAAATATATATATATATATATATATATATATATAAATGTATGTGTGTGTGTGTGTGCGCGTGCGTGCGCGTGTGTGTTTCCTCGCCTGTCTCCATTCTGCCTTGTCTGCTAGATGGTATATAGTCTTGGCATATGTGATCCGGTAAGCATCCACAGTGTAGTACCAACTACAGAACCTGCATTAATTAAAGAATACTGACATTTAATACTCAACGAACCAACAAGAAAATTATAATTGAAATGGAAAGAAACGAGAGTAAACACTTACTGTGACCAATTGGACCTCCTCCTGGACAAGACACAAACAACATGTTGACATGGTAGTGCCTGCAATTGCCATGCAAAGCATAAACATGTCTTCTTTTTGACATCAACACTCCACCTGGATCCTCCACTATGAGTCACCTCATATACAAATCCATTTGTAGGTCTAAGAGTGTAATTGTTAATTTTTGTAATCATCCTCTCCAGTGTGCTTGGACTATAGGTACTAGTTCACCTTCTCCCCATGAAGCACCCCACTTTGTTCTAACAATAACATTGTCGTCTCAGTATTTTTCTCACCTATAGTGCAAATAGGTTTGTCCCTCATCTTCAATATCATCTTATTGTGAAAGACTCTGAGAAGTTATTGGTAGTGTACTCACATTGAGTAGAGTTGTCAAAAAAAGGCCCTTGACCATGATTCTTTTCCCTCGGACATTAGATATAGATAAGCATCATGATCAATTGCATTTAGGTCTCCCATCTACCTGTCAAAATCAGTTTGCTTGTAAGACATAACAACATTCCATGCAAGATTCTTTAATAGTATCCCCTTGTAAACAGCCTAGAAGTTCTTGAAAATGTGCCTGAAACAGAACCTATGATTAAATTCAGTTGGTATTTCTCAAACACTTCCTTGGGTGCCTGGTTATATATCCAATAATAGCTTCTAAGAAGTTTGTCCGGTTCTCTAAATCCTCAGATTTACATATCCAAATCACTAATGGTACAACACCATTCTGAGCATCTAATCCAGTCATTGCAAGCAATATCCCACCGAACATTCACTTGAGAAATGTTCCATCTAGTCCTATGATAGGTCTGCAACCTTTAATCCACCTATCTATAGCCGCCTTGAATGATATGCAAAGATGTATGAACTCTTCTCATGTTGGTTCTCTAGCAAAAGTACTCACACTCCCTCGATTACTCTTCAAAACTTGTCTGCATAGATCAGGCACAAGACGATAACTGTTAACATAGCTACCATTGATCTTCTCCAATACTCTGCATCTGGCCTTCCAAGCAACCCAATATTTGATTTCTACCCCCATAAAGTCCCCAAATCTCCTGTTGAATTTCTTCTGGATTCATACTTTGTGATGCCTTGTAATCAATGGTTCAATCATGTTAGCAACCCACCTTGAACCAGCCGTGGGATTAGGAGTATCAGGGTCCCAAAAACATGTATATTTTGGCCAAAGTCTCTTAACCTAAATGTAAATTATCTTGGCAATATCCTGGCATAAGCATACCACTTACATCCTAGATCTTTTTGTTTGCAAAAAGACCACATTATATGACTCATTCCAGTGACTATAGAACGCAAAATGGTTTACTATAGCATAGGTCTTCAAATGTCTCCTATAAGCTTTAGCATTAGGCCACTCCAGCCCTACCTCTAGAACCAAAGATCATACTCAGTGGAAATCTCCTCATTGTTATACAGATCATTAGCCTGGTCAATTTCAGCATCAAATTCACTAACATCTGGTATATGTTGGTCATCTCCAAGACCACCTTCCACATCCTCATTTCCATCATCAACACTATCCTCATTCAGATTTCCATCATCAACACTATCCACATGGAATTCACCTCCAGCATTACTAGTAAAATCCTGCTGACCCACACCACCACCTTGTTCCTCAGGCTCGCTTTCTTCATCACCTTCGTCTGGTAGTCCACTGTCATGTCTCAAAACCAAACAAATTAATGTTAGTTATTTCTTCCAGTGCTGCTTGAACACGGTTATGAACATCCTCCACCACACTAGCTTGGGTGGCAAATTCTTGCCAAAAAGATCCACTTAGAAGTGGGGGCATACCAAGAGAAGTTGTTACAGTTGGCCTAGACTCTTGAGATGTTTGGAATTCAGTCAGTCTTTGATACGAGTGTAAGCTCTCTAAACTTCAAGGTAATATTGATAAACCCATAATGATCAACTTCAGATTTATTCCACATATCAACAAAAACCTTCATCAGACACAAATGTTCTCCCTTGACCCATTACTGACCCACAATAGATCAAATTCCACTTCAGGGGCCAACTTTAACTTTTCTCTCACACGATTTACAAATCTTATGTATCCCATTAAATTGCAATAAAGAGATAAAAGTTGAAACGACTAACCATGGTTGAAGCTTTCTAGGGGCATATACCACAATCAAATTGCACTTTGACATTCTTCATTTTAAAATGTCTTTGCAGGCACCCTGTGTATGTAACAGAAACATAAACTCAAAATTAAACCATTAAAAGTGCTCAAATACAAAATTCATGAAACAAACTTTATTTTAGAATAGCTTCTAATATAATATCCATTAGATTAATAGGGAATAGTCTTCAAAGACAACTTATATGAAATCTCCTTTTGATAATCTTACTGAAAATGACAGATTGTGAAATTTTGCTTATCTTAAGAAAAAGCATTCAACCTTTTCTTTTATTAGTCTTCCAGACAGATAAATATTTTGAGATTGCAGTTGTGAGGCAGAAGATTACATCCCACAAATACATATTAGTAGAGAGAAAATCAATTGAAACACTACTAGATAAGATCCATGGTACCGGTTCTAAAGATGAGAGGATTGTCAACAACACCCTATATCTTATAAGGAAGTATGAAAAGAAAGTAAAGGCTGATCTTGTTGGATGTAAAATAGATTTAGTTCATAGAACACATGTTTGAATCCAAAATTCCAAATTCTACACCAAAAGCTAATGACATTAAGACATTTGTGAGCCTAGTAATCAAGGCTTGGCTTGAATTGTCTTTAGTAACCCGATCGACTCCTGGAGTAAATTTTGCTGGAACAAGTACATTCAACCGCGCATAGGCGCCTTCCTTTGACGTCTTCGCAGAAACGCTATTCCTGTAGAGGCCAGACTTATTTCCATGGGGATCAATCTCGCTTCGAGATGTGTGTGATGTGCTAACCCGGACTCCGAAATGAATGATCACCTGTTCATCTTGCGTGAGACGGCTCAGATGGTCTGGCATCACTTCGGTATCAAGTTCAATCTCCCTACCGCGCATTCCTCGATCGACCAACTTGCTCAGGCATGGCTTCTAAACTCCTCTCCCTCTTCTCTCTCCACCCCGGCGGTCATCAGCAGGAACATTATCTTTGCATCTGGATTATGGGAGATCTGGAAGCAAAGAAACTCTGTTCTTTTCGGCAATGGGCAGAGAAACTACCGGGACATCATCCGACAGGTTACAACTAAGCTTCAACACACCTTCTCGGCTCATAATCTGGGTACGGACGGCTTGGGTCTGCTTCCTGTCGTCCGGGGGAACGACGAGAGATTGGTGTCTCCGAGGACGGGTCAGAAGATGAACATGACGACTAAGAACGGAGATCTGCCACGAATTGCGTGTGGCGGTATCATCAGAGACATCCAAGGATATCTCATTTGTACCTTCTCCATTTTCACGAATGATATCTCCAGCCCTCTACCGAAAATTGACGCTCTACTAAAGACGATTCACTGGTGCAATGATCAGAACATCCAGTTCAGTGAAATCGAAACATCCTCCAATCTTCTCACCAATATCATTGCAAATAAATCCAAACCTCTATGGGCTCTCAGATACAAGACCCGCAACATCCAACAATTGATAGGGTCGAACATCGTTATTACATATATTCCTCCTACTGCTAATGGCGTGGTCAAAGCTCTAGTGTCGCTGGGACATCAATCCAGAACCGATCAGATCTTTCTCCACACCTGCAATCTACCATCTGAGGCCAGCAACGCCCTGCTTAAGGACCGATCTGGTCGTTAGGGATTTCTTGTTTTGGTCCTTTTTTTACTTTTGTTTACCCCTGGGAACTACAGGGTGGATAGTTTTATTTTCTTTTGTTACCTCCGGTATCCCCGGGGAGGATAGTTTCTCTTTTGGTTAGGCCTCTGGCCTGGTACTTATACTTTTGTAGGGGGCTATCTCCCGGCGCCAAGTTTGAGCCTACGCTCCTCTATTTCAATAAAATCTCCTGTTCTCTTAAAAAAAAGTACAATTGATATACATCATAGCGCCAGGGCAAACTTTTGAATGATTGTCAATAGAGAAGTGGTAATTTCTTGCATTTTTGAACATCCTTAGGTAATTTTTCTTGATATGACAAACATAAAGTTGTGTATTTTAAAATTTTAGAGTCATTGTAACCTTCGTTAAACCAAATTTTTGAAAAGTTTCAAATTTTTGTGCTTTCTATTTTCCGAATTATTTTTCTAAAAATTGTTGAAATTATAGATGTTAATATGAATGTATTTTTTATCGTGAAATGCTATCCTTATTTTGATTGGATCTTTTTGAATTTGAGAAACCGTATTATATAGAATTTTGCCCTAAATAAAATCCTTGTCCTTTTTCTAAAATCTTTTTTAAGATATAAATATTTTTATATAAGAAATAATTTGTCAAAAAATTATTTTTTAAATTAAATATGCTTTATCACTGATAAATATTTATTTTGGAATCTTATAGATATAATGATGAGTTATTATATTTTCCCCCTCGTATTGGGTTTAGACCACTTCGGTCATAATTCAAGCCTACCAAGCCTTAGGCTTGGATTGTGGGCCACGACTTTGATTTGTTAGTAATTAGAAATCATAGCTAAATTGTAATTAGCTAGATTTTATTAATTAACTAATTAGATTAAGGAATATCAATTGTTAGTGGTTAGTGTGAGATTAGTAGCTAGTAATGGTAAAATAAGCAATGACACATGGTTACTTTTGTCATAACTTTTGTAATAAATGTTGGGAAAGGAGGAGGGAAAATCAATCCCATGGGTCTTGAGTGGAACCATATTCCCACCAATTTTCTTCCTTGTCAGGAAATTGATTCCCATGTTTGTGGCTACCAAACAAAGAAAATGAACAACTTTTCTTTCTTGGTTCCTTAAATCCGTGAACCAAACGAGGCCTTAGCATTTCTCCTACCTACCCTATAAATATTACACATTCTCCAATATTTTACAAAAAGATTTCCTACACATATCCCTAGGCAAAACTTAGCCGTCACCCTCATTTTCCCATCCTAACCTACTGCCTTCCTGGCCAAAGCCATTGCTGCCATCTCTCCGGCCATCGTCGGAGCTTGCTGCCACCACCACCAGCATGACTCCTGCCTCCGTACCCCACCATCACCTCTGCCTCACCATCATCACAACCTTATCTCCGCCTACCCCGGCCAGTGACTGCCCTCATTCCCGACCCACCACCAAAACGGTCGCCACAACATCCCCACACTGTGGCCGACACCACTCCAGCCGACCGAGACAATAACTAGTGCCCCACCACTCCGGCGCCGCTCCACCAACAACACCCAGGCCAGCCGCAACTCCTCCTTCACCACCCGACCACTACGATCCTCGACAGATCCCCAAAACTTCACCACCAGCAACACCGTCGACCACTAAGCACCTAGGCCGACCATACGCCACCACTACTACCCACTCGCCCCCTTGACCGGCCAACCACCACCATACCACACAAAAAGCAAAGAAATAAGAGAAAATCCTAACCTCCTCCCTATCGTCGTGTCCTCGCCGTGTCCAAATGATCCTTTCTCCCAAAATGCCTCGTCGCCGTGTTCCGCCTCTCCCCGGTGCCTCATCGAGCCAGTACGTTTCCTCTATAGCAACCCGACTTCTTCTGAGCCGCGTGCCAGCGCTCCGCCGCGCCGGTGACTCCTCTGTGTTCCGCCGCTCCCAGCCGACGGCGACCCCTCGCCGACCATCTAGAGCAAACCCCTCCAGCACCCGTACACCAGTCACCGCCGCGGCGGATCCGACATCGCCTCCGCCGGCGCAACCCCTCCTGTGAGCATCTCTTTCTGATCCCTCTTTTCTCTCTATACTTGGGAAGGAGACACCCCCTTCGAATTTTCTTTTAGGTATTGTTTGGGAAGAGAGGAAAATGGAGGGAAGGAAAATTTTGAGAAAAAAATGGGAGAAAAATTAAAAGTAGTGGTGTTTGGAAAGAGGGAGGGAAATTGAGGGAGAGGAATATGGGAGGAAAATTCATGTGGGTCCCACTCAAAAAAATTTCTCCCAAAAGTGAGAGAAAAATTGAGAGAGATGAGAGGATTGTGAATTAAATTACCCAACTACCCTTCAATAAAGTAGTTATTAATTATGATTTAAAAAATCAAGGACCAAATGGTAATTATATCTTTCTCCATAATAAATAAAATATTATTTTTAAAATTTTTCTTTCCCTACTTTTTATTTATCCAAACAAGTGAAGGAAAAATTAATTTTACCTTAATTTTACTCTCCTCCATTTTCTTTTCCCTCAAATTTTCCTCTCCCTTCCCTCCTAGGTTCCCAAACACAGCGTTAGGGCACAGTATAGCCCCTCTTAGATTTATTTGGGGAATTGAGAGATAAGGGATCAGCTTCATGACCCCATCTTCCCTTTCTATTACTCTCTTTCGAAATTCTCAGGGTGTGTTTGGTAGGAGGAAAAAATGGGAGGAAAGAAAATATATAAGAAAAAAATGGAAGGAATAAAACTTTTTTTCTTGTTTGGTACGAGAAGAAAAGTGGATGGAAGGAAAAGTTGAGGGATTGGTTTTCCCTCGTAACCTAAGAAATCAATCATCCCAAAAGTGGGAAGAAAAATGGAAGGAAAAGTGCATACACATCTTAATTTACAATTATACCCTATAGAAATTATATTATTTTAAAGTAGTTCAATAAAGTCAAATGGCAAATAAATATTGTTAGTTGAGGATATAATTGGTAAAGTCTATATTTTTTATTTTCCTTCCTTCCACTTTTCTTTCCATACCAAACAAAGGAAAAATATATCACGTCCATTTTCCTTCCATCTTACCAAACACAAATGAAGGAAATAGACTTTCCTTTTCATATGGATGAAAAATGGGTAAAGTGCATTTAAACCCTCATTAGAGTTGCCTCGTTCGCAAAATAAGGCTACGTTTGGTTCATTGTAATGTAATCGTAATCGTAATGGAATTGGATTTGTAATGTAATTGAGTTTATAATGTAATGGAATTACAATTACATTACTATGTTTGGTTGAAGCATGTAATCAAACCATGTAATGTAATGTCAATTGCATTCATATGTTTGGTTTACCATATAATGTAATTAAGTTTCTAATTTAATATTTTTTAAATACAACATAAAATTTAAAAAGTGGATCACTAAATTTTTTTATAAATTTAAAAAGAAAAAAAACTAAAAATAAATAATAAATAAAGAAAGAAAAAATGGTTTGTTTTCTGCTAAAAAAGACGAAAAACGAAAAAAAATGACAAAAAAATAAAAAATACAAAAAATGACAAACGAACAAAACAGAAGGAAAAAAAACCAAAAATGAAAAAGCGATAAAAAAGAAAAACGACAAAAAAAAGGATCAAAAAATGTGAAAACCATAAAAAGTGACCAATAATGATAAAAAAATGACTAAAAACAAAAAAATTGACAAAAAACAACAATAAATGAAAGAAAAAAAATGACAAAAAACGATAAAAAAGAGAAAAAAATAAAAACGATAAAAGGAACAGAAATGACAAAAAATGAAAATACGAAAAAAAGACCAAAAACAAGAGGGAATTAAAACGAGCAAAAAACGACAAAAAGATTAAAAAATTTGCAAAAAAAATCCAAAACGACAAAAAAGGGAACAAAACGACAAAAACAACAAACAAAAAGAAAAAACGAGCATAAACGACAAAAAGAAAAGTGAAAAAAGACCAAAAAAAAAAAAGCAAAAAAAGGATTAAAAAAAAGCGACAAAAAATGTGCAAAATCGACCAAAAACGATAGAAGACGATAAAAACGTAAAAAATGGTCAAAAACGTACAAGATCGACAAAAATCAATAAATAACATGCAGAAATGGCAAAAAATGTCCAAAATCGACAAAAAACGATAAAAAACGTAAAAAAAAATGACCAAAACGATAAAAAAAAGGCAACAAATGAACAAAAACGACAAAAAAGGACAAAAAGAACAAAAAAAGGACAAAACGACCAAAAAAAACAAAATAACCAAAAACGAACAAAAAAAACAAAAAAAGAACATAAACGACAAAAAAGGACAAAAACAACAAAAAAACGACAAAAACGACAAAAAAATAAACAAAAACAACAAAAAACGAACAAAAACGACAAAAAAACGAACAAAAAAAAGACAAAAACGACAAAAAACCGAACAAAAATGACAAAAAAGAACAAAAATTACAAAGAACGACAAAGAACGACCAAAAACGAACAAAAAAGACCAAAAACAACAAAAAGGACAAAAGATAAAAAAACAACGAAAAAACGAACAATAATGACAAAAAAGAACAAAACGACAAAAAACGGACAAAAACAACAAAAAAAGGACAAAAACGACAAAAAAAAACAACCAAAAACGAACAAAAATGACAAAAATCGAACAAAACGACCAAAAAACGAAAACAAGGGACAAAAACGACAAAAAATCGAACAAAAATGACAAAAAAACGAACATAAATTACAAAAAACGAACAAAAACAACAAAAACGACAAAAAAGAACAAAAAATGACCAAAAACAATAAAAAAGGACAAAAACGACTAAAAAAACAAAAAACGACAAAATAACAAACAAAAACAACGAAAAACGAACAAAAATTACAAAAAAAAACAAACAAAAACAACAAAAAAAAAGAACAAAACGACAAAATAACAACCAAAAACGAACAAAAATGACAAAAACCGAAAAAAAAGGACAAAAAAGGACCAAAACGAACAAAAAAACAAACAAAAACAACCAAAAACGAACAAAAATAACAAAAAACGAACAAAAACGACAAAAAACGACAAAAACGACCAAAAACGACAAAAAATAAAGAAAAACAAAATAAAATGACAAAAAAACGAAAAAAAAATGACAAAAAACGAACAAAAACGACAAAAAACGAACAAAAATGACCAAAAACGACAAAAAACAAACAAAAACAACAAAATATGACCAAAAACGAACAAAAAGACCAAATTATAGCATACCAACATTCCGCTTAAGTTGTAATGTAATTGCGATTACATAGGTTTTATGATGTAATTGAGTTTAGAAGAAACTGATGTAATGTAATCAAACTTGTAATCGCGATTACATTACATCTAATTTTTTTTGTCCAACCAAACACCCGAGTTAGATTGACAACGTAATGCCAATTACATTACGTTGTCCAATCCTGCAAACCAAACGGGCCCTAAGACCTTTTAGAAAACTTAAGCAGTTTGCACCTCCCGCAAAACCGTTTTTGCTCGAAATGCCCCTTTCCGTCAAAATGACGTTAAAACAGCCGTTAGAGCCCATATTTTGGATTTTAAAAAAAAGTGCACTTCCCAAAATACCCCTAATGCTAATGGTTACATTGCGGCTGCTGCTCTCTTTCATTCTCTCTATAAGAATGTTTGTTTGAAACATAAAACCTAAGCTTTATATTTTCTATTTTTTGACCGGTTGGTTGGAAGGAAAAATAATATTTAATTTTTTTTATATTCCTTTAATTTTTTTTACTTATTTGCTCTCATTTAATGTATTGAAGCTTTTTCTTACGTATAGATCTCAAATCCAACTGCAAATTTTTTTTATATTCCCTTTTTTTTTTTTTACTTATTTGCTCTCATTTAATGTTTGAAGCTTTTTTTACTTATTCCTTTTTTTTTCTCAAGACGTTCAAATAGAAATTATGGAAGAACAATTTATTGCTATTGTGGATTTATTGGCCCATTGAAAATAAATTTAATATTAGTTACAGTAATATTACATCCAAATAGAAATTATGGAAGAACAATTTATTTTTGGATTTTTGACACGTTTAGTAATATTTAAGTTATTTGTTTAAGTAATACATGTGATGAAAATAAATTTGTACCAAGATTTGCAATTTCAGTTAGAATTAATAAATAAATAATTACGATAATAGTCATGACTAATAAATTATTAAGTAAGACTATAATGATGATTACTCAATTATTAATTAAAATTATTATAATATATAAATTATTAGCTATAATTATAATTATGATTAAATTATTATTAATTAATATTATAATAAAATTGTAATTAATAAATTATTATCTACGATTATAATTATTAATTAAGATTATAATTATTATAAAATATTAAATAATATAATATTAGTTACAGTTATCTAGCTCCAAATACTGTTTACAAAACATGTCCTAAGTTAAATGGCTGGATAGTTCAGGACTAACCAGACATTTGTTAAATGATTTTTTTTTCCAGAAAAAATTTAAGATGAAAACCTACTATTTAGATTATAAACATTTATTTTCGAAAATGACGTCAAGCATGAGAATTCTATCTTTTTAGGAACGAGAGGTTATTTTAATAATCTTTTTAATATTTTGTTTTTTGTTTCCATTTTTTTAGTTCTTATTTCATATTTTTTTTTTTCATCTTTTTAATAATCTTTTCTAGTTTTTTAAGAGTGACTTTTATTTTTCAAATTTGTATAGTTTTTGTTTTTGGTTTTTTTCATTGTTTAAGATTTATCCTCATTTTTGGTCTTTTGGAATATTTTTTCTATTTTTTACTTTTTTCCCATATTTTAATAGTACTTTTTTTTGTTTTTTATTTGGTATTTTTTTTCCCAGTTTTTCATCATTTCTATTTTTTAAGAATTGATTTTTTTGTATTTATCAATTTTGTTTTTCCCAAAAATATTTATAGATTTGTTAAATAAAAAATAATTTATGGCAAAATAATTTTAAATAATATTTATCCACTTTTTTGATGGAACTAACCGTTTTTAACAAGTTAATATTAATTAAAATAATTTTAAAAAATAATTTTACTAGCAAAGACCATTTTTTCTTTGTTAATATTTATCCACTTTTTAACAAGTATTTTTGCTTAACCGTTTTTAACAAAATAATTTTAGAACTAACCGTTTTTAACAAGATAATATTAGATAGCTCAGGGGTAAAATGGTCAACACAACCCCATTTTAACTCCCGTTAACAGAAAAGTTAGCTTAGGGGATGATTTGAGCATTTTCGTAACCTTTTGGGTTTTTCGGATCAGGGAGTCTTTAATTGCATTTTCATTACATCTAAGGAGGATTTAATTGAGGGAGAGGAATATGGGAGGAAAATTCATGTGGGTCCCACTCAAAAAATTTTCTCCCAAAAGTGGAAGAAAAATTGAGAGAGATGAGAGGATTGTGAAATAAATTACCCAACTATCCTTCAATAAAGTAGTTATTAATTATGATTTTAAAAAATCAAGGACCAAATGGTAATTATATCTTTCTCCATAATAAATAAAATATTATTTTGAAAATTTTTCTTCCCCTACTTTTTATTTATCCAAACAAGTGAAGAAAAAATTAATTTTACCTTCATTTTACTCTCCTCCATTTTCTTTTCCCTCAAATTTTTCTCTCCCTTCCCTCCTAGGTTCCCAAACACAGCGTTAGGGCACAGTATAGCCCCTCTTAGATTTATTTGGGAAATTGAGAGATAAGGGATCAGCTTCATGACCCCATCTTCCCTTTCTATTACTCTCTTTCGAAATTTTCAGATGTGTTTGGTAGGAGGAAAAAATGGGAGGAAAGAAAATATATGAGAAAAAAAGGAAGGAATAAAACTTTTTTTTTTTGGTATGAGAAGAAAAGTGGATGGAAGGAAAAGTTGAGGGATTGGTTTTCCCTCATAACCTAAGAAAATCAATCATCCCAAATGTGGGAAGAAAAATGGAAGGAAAAGTGCATACCCATCTTAATTTACAATTATACCCTATAGAAATTATATTATTTTAAAGTAGTTCAATAAAGTCAAATGGCAAATAAATATTGTTAGTTGAGGATATAATTGGTAAAGTGTATATTTTTTATTTTCTTTTCTTCCACTTTTCTTTCCATACCAAACAAAGGAAAATATATCACGTCCATTTTCCTTCCATCCTACCAAACACAAATGAAGGAAATAGACTTTCCTTTTCATATGGATGAAAAATAAATCTTTATGATTTTTCTTCCTTCTACTTTTCCATCCTTCCTACCAAACACAGCCTAAAACCTCCTCCCCCTTATACTAATATTATAGTTTAAATTGCTAAGTACTTGTTATTACTATGTTATTGTATGGTTAATTTTCATTTGGAATGTGGGGATAGAGAGTATGATTGAGACCAACAGCAGACCCCCTCTCCATCCATTTCTTAAGGATTTGCTTAATTTAATATCTTTTGATTAATAACCCTTAATTAGGGTTTAATATATTCATTAGTGTCACGCCCCTCTCCCGTAGGAGCGATCGTCTTCGCTAAGGCGTGATGCCGCACGGGCCTAGGTTGCGCCCGTGCAAGGCCAAGTCCAGAAACGGCCGATTTGAGCTAGGCCACAGAGTCACACAGAGTGTCCCCATTGCAGCGGAAAGTAAATAAACACAAGTAGAAGCGAATTCGAACTCTTTATTGATATTCAAGAAGGTTACAAGCGGCGCTAGGCCGATATTACAAGTCGCTCGAGCTCTCTCTCTGAAATATAAAAGGCGTACCAAGTGGCTTACAAGATGGAATGATTCATGGCGATGTTCCAATACATTATGTCCTGTATAGGGTGCTTCAGCTTCTTGCAACGTTCCAAGGCCCAGAGTTGGCTCCGCGCCTTAACACGTTTGATGGAAGCTCCGCACCCGCCGGCGTCTCCTGCATCCTGTAAGCAGACTGTGGGATTATCAGTACATTGTTATGCACTGGTGGGGAGGCTAGCTCGCCCACAATGCTATCATTACCAAACACGTTCTATTTACTTTTGTGCACCGTCTATCATTCATTGTCTTTCTAATCTTGCCTTAGGATCAGTTTCATGGCATATATCACAGCCTATCTCGTGTTGCTGAATACAAGTGTTGCATGGAAATATATGCATGACTTACCCATACTTACCGTCCGGCCTTCCCTGTCCAAAGTAACCCAAGTTAGTCAATAATTTATATGAAATGACTTTACGTAATTCATGTGAACTTTCAATGTCAAGGGCGTGTCCCTGCCTTGGGTCCTAGCACGTCGTAGGCGTGTTTTCTAACTCCTTTGCCGAAGTACTCTCGATTATTTGGTGTGTCATATTCAAGCCTGTTCAGAAGGCACTTCATTTAGTTAACTTAGACTACTTTGATTTCAATGCAAGGACTTGCACGTGGATTGCCACCAGCAAAGCCCACTTAACTCTATATGCACCGGTCGCTGGCATCACAAGCCATTTTGGACCCTTTTTTCCTTGGTATTTCGCAACTATTCAGAGCGTGCGGCTGGTACACGTTGATAGTGTCTTAAAATACCCTGCACTTATGTCCCCCGGGTAGCCAAGCCCCCCCCAGGCAGCCCGTAAGCCCCCTTTGATTCCGCCTAGGCCAGCATATCCCCCCTTTGATCATGCTGTGGAATCCCTTTTTCTTCACGGCCACAGCATCGCCACCCCTCGCTCGTGCCGTTTGTCCACGACCATTTCGTATTAACTTGTCTTTTTAACTTAACGGCTGTCTCTGAGCCGTAGGCTAACCCTTAGCCTTTTTACGTTATCGACCAGGTTGGCGTCCGTGCAGCGCGGGTAGCGAGCCCCGTTGCACGTGCCCGTCACACCTGCCGCTAACCATTCTTTTCTTTCTTATCTTTTATTCATTCTTTCATTCGTTGGTTCATTCACATTTTCAATCATTCATTCATTATGCAACTCCCCGTACGGGAGTCGCCTTGGCGACCCATTGGTCCTATAGTCTTTCAATGTTGCTATAATCTACTCGGAATGACTATATTGATAGTCTTCCCGTTTCATTGTTGTAACACATTCATTGTTTCATTGTTTGAACACATAAGGAACATAAACGTAAGCTTGTGCCTTAGCACGAGCGTAGAGCGCGATGCGAGAGATTTCACATTTTCCATGTTCTTTTCCATATTCTATACAAGCATACAAGATGGGATTATTTCCTTAGCTAGGTGCGTTGAGTCCTTTATTAGCATGCACGGGATTATCGCCTAGCGATTCTCGTGATAGTGTCCGTATTGTTATGTGTCTAGGCTAAGCAAAGACGGGTTCATCGGAGCCACCCACCTTAGCGATGTTCGCATCGGCCGAGCGATACTCCGAGCGCGCCTTTGAAAGTCTAAGTCTGGATTCATCTTGCCGGGCCATTGTAAGCCTTGCGTCGATTCTTCATCTGGTCGATGCCAACTCTTCGGGTCGACGGCTCGTTTGAGTCGTTGAACTTGCCGTTTGAATCGGCGTTCCGCTAGGGCGGAGCGGGTCATTACATAATACACCACTCAAAACAAGTCTCGTCCTCGAGACTTCCTGAGTGCAGGTCATCCTACCATTCCCTAACTCGTGTCATCGTGTTTTATATAGAAAATTCTATCGAACGGCTCTATCGTTCGATGGCATCGAACCACGTTCGGTACCTTCCTAAGTTCCGTGTCGCATACGTTTGGTCGATTTTATTGAATAACTTTTCATTCATTTTAGAGTTGATGGCACTTATTCAATTCCAGTGTTTCTTCGATTTGGTTGCTGTTTCGACGTGTCATAGGACTGAAACGGTCGCACGAGGTGCGTCGTAATTTATCAAACTCGAGAGTCGTAGGCTGAGGCAAACTCATTCATTCGTTCATGCGCATCGCAACACCCACTTGCAGCTGCATTCGAGTTCATCACATCGCTGAGTTTGGATCGTGCACGCATTCAAGGCGTCCCCCGAATACGTACATTTCAACCAAGCTTAGCGACTAGCGAAGTCGGACAAGCTACTCGTGATAGTTTTGATTTGCCCATCGTTTTGGTAACTTCGATTTAAAATCGAACTCATGTGTGTATCACATATCGTTTATCTCGGTCCTCGAGATGATTCGATTCGCTTCTCAAGCGCTCTTGTCAACGAAATCAATACGATTTCTTCTTAGCGAAGTCGGCCAAGTCTAAGTAATTTCCGTCCAATTCGAGACCAAGTATTGCACTATCATCGAGTACGTCTTCCGACCAATGATTCAATTCGTTATTCCAACTTTACTTGCGCATCATCCATTCCTATTATTCCCATCGTTTGGGGCTATTCTCATTGTCGTTCACGCACACTCCTAATTTTCCGTCCTACTCTAAGTCTTGTTGTCCCAGGTCTATCGTCCGTCCAGACGATACTAAAAATATCAATCGCACAGGTTCAATCACTCGGTATAGGGTCGTCCGCCTATCCGCTAGGCTATTTCTTTTCGAGGCTAAGTCAATGTCAGGATTGGAATCACAGTTCCCCAACAATAATGCCAACACTGACCCCAATCCTAGGGTCAAACCAAAGTCGGTAGTACGGAAGTTTTCTACCCAAGCTCGCGTCACTCAGATTTCTAAACATCGAGCAAGATCACCTATTCGCATCAATGTATTCGTTGCGCATATTCGAATCCATTCAAATCACCCAATCAACATACTTCACATATCCATTCTAACCAATTCATGTATTCGATCACGAGGCCATCCAGCTCGACAATACATTGCGTCCCAATCTCACGTGAGTCCGATTATCCACGGTGGTTCATGAATCACCATGCAACGCTCCCGTGGAATAATCATTCTCATCGGGGCGTAACTCTTGTTTGAGTTTAGACTAACTCATTCTCGATACGCGGATTGGACCTACTCAATCCTCAAGTTTAATCATCAAGCATGCTAAGTCATTCCCGAGTCCACCTTCGCGTCAAACCACAAGTCGAAACATACAAATTGCCACGCCAGGCTAGTTCAATCACCCCCGCTGTATGAATCACCATACCAGCGCTCACACAGAGTGATCGTCCTAATCGGTGCGGCGCATGTGCGAGGCTGGAGTTGCGCTCGCATAAGATAAGAACGTCAAGTTGTGGTTATCGACGAAGTAAATCCAACATTTCATTTCCATCCAAGTCAAGATCCAGTTCCATAGTCCGTTTATCATTCGCTTAACTAGAAAATCCTCGAGCCACGTCTATCTTTTCCTCGACATATTTTTAATATCCAAGTATAGCATCCAACGGAACAATGACATTTTGCACGATCGTCATTCGCCGAGTCAGAGTACCCCCGAGTTATCGCATATCGATCTTTGATACGCCTCAATACCATCGATGATATGCGTAACCTGACGATCTTCCTTTGCGACCAATTTCGAGTCGTACAACTGATGCTATTGCCCTAGTTGGATATTCCACGATTTTCTCGATATTCAAGATCAAGTTCGATCGCTATTCCTCAAGCTAGTTTCAAGACCGTTGTTCAAACTCAAGTCACAATTCATTTGAATCAATCCAAAATCGTACGCGCGATCCTCTAAGTTTCCTCGATCAAGACCATTCATTTTCATTCATCGTTCCGAACCATTTTCTAACTCGCGTTGCCCATTGACAAGTTGTCCAGCGACATCTCGTTCGGGACTTTTGAAGTCATGACCAACTAAGCGTGACACGTTCTAAGGCTTTGCACGATCGCACCACTTGCCGACATACTCGTACGATCCGTAACTCCTTTAGTCTCGCTCGAACAATTTCTATGATGTCCATACACCACTCAGGGTTCGAGCCATACGATCTAGTCATCGACACTCATTCTTATTCTTCTTCGAACCTATCACATACACCACTCGGATTCAAGCCATACGATCTAGTCCTCAATCACGTTCGCATCATGCGCTGTCACGCCCCAGAACCAGAATACTGGAGAGCGGGGGCAGACATAGCCAGCTACGTATATTGAAATAGAATACATCTCAACTATACGGTCACGGCTGTCTAGATATGAGGGTTTACTACAAGCCAGCAGTCTCTTAAGGTCAAGCCTATTGTCTCAATCTCAAGCAACTAACAGAGTTACAAGATATTAGAGCATCAAATATATATATATAAGGCGTCCCAAATATTACATATTGGATGATCATGAAGCTAGTCGTACAAAATGATGGGACTAGCAAGAGTTCAGTCATACATGATCAACCCTAGGATTTGTTAATCATGCTTACAGCCCGTAGGCAGACAGTAAGTAAATGTGCATCGAGCTAACAGGTGCTCGTCGGCTAAACGCCTCAAAAGAATAAATTTACATATAAGTGGGTGAAACAAAAAGGAAAACCCACTCTTGGCCCGGGTTCCGTCTAGTTGTCACCATTGGGCTGGAAGCTCGGTAGATCCTCGGGAGCTGCTCTGAAATCTGGCCACACCAAACCAGCTGGGTCAAACCCCAGAAAGAGCAAGTGCCACAAAGGAGGCCACAAATAAGAACAAAAGCCAGCATATCAGAACATAAAGAATAAAAGAAAGTACAAGTAGTACGGTACACAGGGCGATAAACGACTAGGAACGCGGAACCATTCCGGGAGCCAGGTTACAATCCTTAAACCAGACAAGGACCGGGGTTGTAACCCTTCGCCTGAATAGCTCACTGTCTCTACTCATTTATCGTTAAGATAAGTAAAACAAACATGCTCAGGAGATAGCAGGTACTGGAGCTAGACAAGACTTAGACAAGGCTGGACACCATCCATTCACAATCGGCCAAGCAAGTACTACGGCTTACTACTTTAACTAACTAGGGTTATCACAAGCCTAATTACTAACAAGATGCAAGTGAGAAACTCCAGTCCCAAGCCCTGCAGACCATCCAGTTATCCTTCCGCGGGTTGAGAGTTATAGGTGGGTACATTGCCCGGGAGACAAATGTACCCTTAGGTGACTTAGAGGGTGCAACACATGACAGTGTGCTGGAAATGTGCTCTACTCGTCAGTAAGCTACAAGTCCATTAAAGCGCCCAGATAACGAGACTGCCTGTGACTGGGAATTCTCCATGTTCTAGTTTGATCTAATACTTAGCCTAATCCAATTTAGCGCGAGTCCCTGGTCGTGGTACCCAGGAAGTCGCATCCTAGACATGATGCAAGACAAGACAAGTGGATTGTACAAACAAGCAAGCAGGAACACCCACGGTGTCAAGTTGATTATGCGAGTTAATTACAAGTTATAAGTCAAGTCAAGTCAGGAGTGCGCCGCCACGGGCCACTATCAAGTTATCAAGATAAATCATGTCAGGGTGCTTGTTAGGAGTGCACCACTACGGGTCACTGTCATGTCAGGTTGGTCATGTCAGGAGTGCACCACTACGGGTCACTGTCGTGTTATGCTAGGTCCTTGTCATACCATGCCATGTACAATAGACATTCCAAACATATTAAGTAAAATCAAGTTCATGACAAAAGGCGTAAGGATATAAAATGGGCGTAAAATATCTAATACAATATCAATATATATAGGACTATAGAAGAGCCAGGCTTAAAGAAAATAAAACCAAATCTCCAAGAGCCAATGGTTTGCGCAAGGGGTCAGGGGGTTGGATTGCGCAGGAGTCAAGTGCGCCAGGAGGCCAACTGCGCAGGGTGAGCTGCGCAGGGTACCAACTGCGCAGGAGTGAGCTGTGCAGGGTACCAACTGCGCAGGAGTGGATGGCGCAGCAGATGGATTGCGCACAGGAGGATTGCACAGGGGTGGATTGCGCAATGGTCGATTGCGCAGGGGTTACTTTGCGCATGGCTGGCTTGCGCATGGCTAGCTTGCGCCAGCGTAATCCAGCGCAGCGCAAAGCACTGGCCAAGTGATTGTGCAATCGGCCATGCGCTAAGAAGCACAGGCCGGGGGTGCGCAATCGGCCATGCGCTAAAAAGCGCAAGGCAGAGGGCTGTTCTTCCTGGCCGAGAGCAAGTCCAAGAACACCTAGAACTTCAATTCTTCATAACTTAGCCAAATTAAAACCAAATCTAGATTTTCAAATTTCTAACTTGAGTAAAATCGAATTCTCTTCCACATGGAAGCATCAAAACATACAAAAATCAAAGTTAAATAGATCAAAACCATGTAAATCCGAAAATAGTAAAAATCTAGATCTAGAACAAAGGAAACTCCAAATCACAAAATGTCAAGTTCTAAAGTTGTTCTCCATGGCCTAATCTAGCTAATGGACAAATAAAAAGTGGTGCTTATTTGATGGCAAGGTGCACTTGCCTAATGGGTTGGGGAGTTGTAGAAGAAGGAAGAAGAAGAAAATTAATGGAGAGTAAAGAGGAGAGAGAAAGTTTGGTGGAGATATAATGAGGGTGGTCGTGTTGTGTTGAGGGTAGAGTGTAGGTTAAAGTGTTCCACTCATGATGAACCAAACCAAACCAACTTCCACAAAATAAAACCAAGCCATGGTCCAAACCCATTTACGAGAAACCAAAATCCGCGAGTCGAGAAAATTAAAAATACGTGCCAAAATCAAATACGAGCATAAATACGTAATACAGGAAATGGGGGTGACAACTCTACCCACCTTCAAAGAATTCCGTCCTCAAAATTTAATCAAGGAGCTAGAGATTGCCACGACAAGCTATACTAAGCACAGACAAGCTACACTAAGCAGTTCAATCATACAATCATACAATGCAAGCAAGGAAGGAAAAGCGTAAGGCATAAGAAAGACATTATACCTCACGAGTCAAACAGGTAGGGATATCGTGATCGGATATCGTCCTCACGCTCCCACGTTGACTCACCTAGAGAGTGATGACCCCAAGCAACACGAACTAAGTTAATAGTCTTGTTCTTGAGCGTCTTTTCCCTCCGGTCCAAAATAGACACGGGCCTCTCCTCATACGAAAGGTTGGTACCAACAACCAATTCCGAATGATCTAGGATATGGCTCGGGTCCGGGATTGTCACGCCCCAGAACCAGAATACTGAAGAACGGGGACGTGCACAGCCAGCTACGTATAACGGAACGGCAACCATCCCGCTATACGGTCACGGCTGTCTAGCTATGTGAGGGTACGCTACAAACCATCAGTCTCTTAGGATCAAATCAAGCTATTGTCTCAATCTTAACAAGTAATGATAATAACAAGATATCAGACCACCAAATATACAATTGTAAGGCGTCCCAAACATTACATATCCAGATGATCATGAAGCTAGTCGTACAAAATGTAAGGACTAGCAAGAGTTAAGTCATACATGATCAACCTCGAGTTGCCAATCATGATTACAGCCCGTAGGCAGACAGAAAGTAAAGTGCATCGAGCTAACAAGTGCTCGTCGGCTAAACGCCTCAAAAGAATATCAGTTAACAATACAGTGGGAGAAACAAAAAGAGAAAACCCACTCGTTGCCCGGGTTCCGTCTAGTGTTCACCATCGGGCTGGAAAGCAGGTAGATCCTTTGCTGCTGCTCCGGTATCTGGCCATACAAAACCAGCTGGGTCAGACCCCAGAAAGAGCAAGTGCCACAAAGGAGGCCACGAAATAAGAACAAAAGCCAGCAATCAGTACAATAATATAATTACATAATAAGAGACAGTAATTTAAGAAAAATGCATGATAGTTAGATATAAAAGACAAATCTTGTACAGAATCGATAAAAGACAGAACATATGGAAAGGCATGACAGGATGATATACGATGAGATGACCATGGGACTATTCAAATAGCCAGGTTACAACCCGTAAACCAAATAAGGACCGGGGTTGTAACCCTTCGTCTGAACGGAACTTGGTTTCTCCCACCATTTATCGGCAAGATAAAATACGCGAATTCAAGACTTGCAATTAAACATGATTAAGGTAAGGCACGAGTAATCATGTCATGTCATGACCTTGCACAGGATCAGGACAGGACAAGAGGGACTAGACTCCATTCAATCAATCACGGCCAAGCAAGTACTACGGCTTACTACTTTAACTAACTAGGGTTATCACAGACCTGATTACTAACAAGATGCAATAAGAATTCCAAGTCCGGTTACCTGTTTGTTACTACCTGAATGCTCCCAGCAAGAAAAGGAAAAGATAGCATGATATAGCAGACACACTGTAGTAAGATACATGTGTCCTAAGGTACCACGCTCGACGGCGGGCTGGAAGTGCGCTCATCTCGACGGATAGCAACAAATCCCATGTATATATATATAAGGCCGGGACCAAAGGGGCAACAGGTAACTGGGAAATTCTCCATGAACTAATTGATCAATCTAGTCATTAACCTAGCCAGATTCAGTATGAATCCCTGACCGTGGGAACCAGGGAGTCACGTCCTAGACATGATGCAAGACAATACGAGTGGATTGCACAAGCAAGCAGGAACACCCACGGTGTCAAGACAAGTCAAGCTAAGTTATCAAGTCATGTCAAGTTAAGAGTGCGCCGCCACGGCCACTATCAAGTTATCAGGTTACCAGTTACAAGTCAAGTCAAGAGTGCGCCACCACGGGCCACTATCAAGTCAGGTTAGTCAGGTCAGAAGTGTACCACCATGGGTCACTTATCAAGTCATGCTAGTTCCTTGTCATACCGTGCCATGTACAATAGTCATTCCAATATATTAAGCAAAAATCAAGTTCATGCCAAAAGGCGTAAGGATATAAAATGGGCGTAAAATACCTAATAAAATACTAATATAAAATAGGACTAAAGAAGAGCCAAGATCATGAAATATCAAATTCATCATAGACAAGTTGGTAGCACAAGGGGGTCAAAGGTTGGGCTACGCAGGGTATAGACTGCGCATACAAGGCTGCGCAAGAGTTGTCTTGCGCAAGGGTTATATTGCGCAAGGGTTACATTGCGCAAGGTGAGCAGTACGCAAGCAATACGCAATGCACAGTACGCAGGCCAGCATACGCAGGGGCTACGCAAGCCACTACGCAATGCAATACGCAATGCACACTGCGCAAGCAATACGCAGGCCAGCATACACAGGGGCTACGCAAGCCACTACGCAATGCACAGTACACAGGCCAGCATACGCAGGGGCTACGCAAGCCACTACGCAAGCAATACGCAATGCACACTACGCAAGCAATACGCAATGCACAGTACGCAGGCCAGCATACGCAGGGTGCAATACGCAGGGTGCAATACGCAGGGTGCAATACGCAGGGTGCAATACGCAGGGTGCAATACGCAGGGTGCAATACGCAGGGTGCAATACGTAGGGTGCAATACGCAGGGTGCAATACGTAAGGTGCAATACGCAGGGTGCAATACGCAGGGTGCAATACGCAGGGTGCAATACGCAGGGTGCAATACGTAGAAGACCCTAAGCAAGGGTTCTACGCAAGCAACACTACGCAGGAGCTCTACGCGGAGGCCGTACGCGGGAGCCGCGTGGCCAACAAGAGGGAAAGGCTATGTTCTTCTCCTACCTCTGTCCGAGAGGAAGAACACCCAACCCAAAAACTTCAATTCTTCATAACTTTGCCAAATCAAAACCAAATTTAGATTTTCAAGGTTCTAACTTGAGTAAAATTGAATTCTCTTCCACATGGAAGCATCAAAAACCCATAAAATCCAACTAAAATAGATCAAAACCATGTAAATCCGAAAATAATTAAAACCTAGATCTAGAACAATGGAGACTCCAAATCACAAAATTCCAAGTTCTAATGTTGTTCTCCATGTCCTAATCTAGCTAATGAACAAATAAAAAGAGGTGCTTATTTAATGGCAAGATGCACTTGCCTAATGGGTTGGAGAGTTGTGTGGAGGAAGAAGAAGAAGAATTAATGGAGGAAAAATAATGAGGAGAGAGAGTGTTAGGTGGGGATTTTAATGGTGGAGGATAAGTTGTGTTGAGGGTGGAGGTTAGCTAAGATGGTCCAATGCATAATAAACCAAACCAAACCAATTCCTATCCAAATAAAACCAAGCTCCATTAATCAGAATTAATCCAGGAATGATAAATGACAATTAAACTACAATGCTAAGTATGAAATATACCACAACTTAACTGGTCAAGAAAAATGAAAAATACTGGTCAGAAATATGATCACGTATAAAATACGTATCACGAATTTCGGGGCACTACAGGGATGTACCGTCTTAATTGGGATACATGGAATACATCATGTACCTCACTTAGCGACGGCGAAAGAGCGAGACGATAGGACACATCGCCTACTCGCTCCAGAATATCGAACGGCCCTATATACCTAGGACTAAGCTTTCCCCGTACGCCAAAACGAATGACACCGCGGGTAGGCGAGATCCTAAGGAATACATGGTCACCGACGGCAAATTCTAAGGGACGCCGATGAGCATCGGCCCAATGGCGCTGGCGATCTTGAGCAACTCGGAGGTGATCTCTGACTCTCCTGACCACTTCAACCGTTTGAGAAATCAGTTCTGGACCGAGCATCTGCCTCTCTCCGACATCGTCCCATGCTAACGGGGATCTGCACTTCCTGCCATACAGAGCCTCGAAGGGTGCCATCTGGATACTGGCCTGGAAACTATTGTTGTACGAGAATTCCACTAGGTGCAGGTGATCCTCCTACGAACCAACGAAGTCAAGGGTACACGACCGCAACATATCTTCGAGAGTTTGTATAGTACGCTCTGACTGCCCATCTGTCTGCGGATGATACGCTGAGCTGAACTTGAGACGAGTCCCCAAACTTTGATGAAGACTGCGCCAGAAGTGCGATGTGAATCTCGTATCCCTGTCTGATACTATGCTGACTGGCACTCCGTGAAGTCTGACGATCTGCCTGAGATACATCTCTGCTAGCTGCGCCGTCGACTGTCCAACTCTAAATGGAAGAAAGTGTGCCACCTTGGTAAGCCTGTCCACAATGACCCAAATAGCATCTCTGCCTGCCGGAGATCTGGGTAACCCAGTCACGAAATCCATGGTTATGTGTTCCCATTTCCATTCTAGGATCGGTAAAGGTTAAGAAGTCCAGCTGGCCTCTGATGTTCAGCCTTGACTTGTTGGCAAACCAAACATCGAGAGACATACTGGGCTATCTCCCTCTTCATACCATTCCACCAAAAGTGTTGACGAATATCTCGGTACATCTTCGTGCCGCCTGGGTGAATGGAGTACTGCGAACTGTGAGCCTCTGCCATGACTTCCTGTCTGATATCTCCACTGGGAACACAAAGACGCATGCCGTGTCGAAGTGTACCATCCTCATGAATACATAACTCTGGCCTTCTTCCTGCCTCGCACTCTGTTCTGAGCCGCTGAATCTTGGAATCTGTTAACTGTGCGGTCCGGGTCCTCTCAACTATGGTGGACTGAATCTGTAGGCTGGCCATCAAGGCCACATTGGAAGGGAGGATAACTTCTATACCCATCTTCTGAAGATCTGCCAATAGCTCTGGTTGCGCCGTCAGGAAATAAACTTCGGCTCTCCGGCTCAACGCATCTGCTACAACGTTGGCCTTCCCTGGATGATACTACAAATCTATATCGTAGTCTACAAGTAGCTCGAGCCATCTTCTCTGCCGCATATTAAGATCCTTCTGGGTGAAAACATACTTCAGGCTCTTATGATCAGTAAATATCTCCACTCTGTCTCCGTACAAGTAGTGCCTCCACAACTTAAGTGCAAATACTACTGCTGCTAGCTCCAAGTCATGGGTCGGGTAATTCTTCTCATGATCACGGAGTTGACGTGACGTATAAGTAATTACCTTCCCATACTGCATCAAAACACATCCCAATCCTCTGCCTGAAGCATCGCAATAAACTGTGAATCCTCCGGTCCCATCTGGAAGGGTGAGAATGGGAGCCGATATCAAACCTCGCTTCAACTTCTCAAATGATTCCTGACATTCTGTTGTCCAAACGAACGGCACATCCTTGCGGGTCAACTGGGTCATCGGCGCTGAAATCCTTGCAAAATCGGAGACGAACCGTCGGTAGTAGCCGGCCAATCCAAGAAAGCTGCGAACTTCTGCCACTGAGCTGGGTACTGGCCATGCCTCGATAGCCACAATCTTCTGGGGATCCACTTTCACTCCTCCTCTGGTAATGATGTGACCCAAGTAAGAAATGCGATCGAGCCAGAACTCGCATTTACTAAACTTGGCGTACAACTGGTGCTCTCTGAAAATCTGGAGGACAACTCTGAGATGCTGCTCGTGCTCTGTTTCACTCTTGCTATAGACCAGGATGTCATCAAGGAACACTATCACAAACTGATCCAAGTAAGGCTTGAAAATACGGTTCATGAGGTCCATGAACACTGCCGGCACATTGGTCGCTCCAAAGGGCATAACTAGAAACTCTCAATGCCCGTACCTCGATTTGAACGCCGTCTTCGGGATGTCCTGCTCTCTGACCCTGATCTGGTGGTATCCTGACCGCAAGTCTATCTTCGAGAAAACTGAAGCCCCCTTGAGTTGATCAAACAAGTCATCTATCCTCGGGAGAGGGTATCTGTTCTTGATTGTCACTGAGTTCAAGGTACGATAATCCACACATAGCCTAGACGTACCATCCTTCTTTTTCACAAGAAGCATCGGGGCTCCCCAAGGCGATCCACTTGCACGAATGAATCCCTTGGTCCTGAGTTCTTCAATCATCTTATATAAAATCTCCAACTCTGAAGGTGCCATTCTGTAGACTCGCTCTGATACTGGTGCTGTCCCGGGAATCAAGTCGATGGTGAACTCGATCTCCCGCTCTGGTGGCATTCCTGGAAGTTCCTCTGGGAAGACATCTGGAAACTCTTCAACTATCCGGGGCAACTGCACTGCTGCTACTGCCATCCGCAATACTGGAGGAGATGGCTCTACGGCGCCTCTGGAAAATGAAAACTCTGGCTCTTCGGGAATACTAAAGACAACTCTGCCAACATGGCAGTCTATCCTAGCATAATGGTTCCTCAACCAATCCATGCCTAGGACTACATCATAGTCTGCCATAGGGAACTCTATGAGCCTAGCGGGGAACTCTCTACCGCTAACTACGATCCGACACGAGGAAAACACTCGATCTACTCCCACAAGACCATTACCAGTAAGTATATTGAGCCTCACTGATAATGACTCGGGCTCCAATCCTATCCGTGTCGCGAATCGTGCAGACATGAATGAATGCGATGCACCAGAATCAAATAATACAGATGCTGGAAAGGTGTTGACGAGAATAGTACCTGCCACTACCTCACCTGGTGCAACTTCTTCTTCCATGGTCATCATCATAGCCTGACCTCTAGCTGCGGGTCCCCTCTGCTGGAAACCCCTCTGTCGGTTCTGTGCTGGAGCCTGGGTGAACTGCTGCTGGTTCTGCTGTTGAAAGGCCTGGGCCTGAGGCGCCAATGGCCTCGGGTACTGCTGCTGCTGCTGAACTGGAGCTGGGGCTGGTCCTCTCACCGAAGAACTAGAAAGGTTGGATGATGATGGACCTCCCCTATTCGGGCAGGTCCCTATCTGGTGGTCTGCTCCTCCACAAGCCAGGCACAGTCCCTGTGCCCTACGACACTCTGCCACTACATGGCCCGGCTTCCCGCAATGCGAACATCCCACCGCGGAAGACTGCTTCTGCTTCTGCTGCTGCGGGTACGTCGGGATCGAATGCTGAACCGACGTCACTGAGGCCGCCCGCCTCGGAGTTCCAATGGTTATACCCCTAGCTGCCGGAGCTGGAGCTGAAGATTGGTACATCTGGTTGTGGGACCGCTTCCTGCCTCCGGTCCTGTCCACAATTCTCCCGGAGGTATACTCATGCCTCCTCGCTGCCTTCAACACTGCATCGAACGTCTGGTGCTCGAACTGCTCCACAACCAATAATATCTCTAAGTGCAGCCCTTGCTGGAATCGCTGAGCCCTATCGAACTCGGTTGCCACCAAGGTGGGGGCAAACCTACTCAGCCTGAAAAACTCGGTCGCATAGCCATCGACCGTCCTGCCTCCTTGCTTCAAGTTGGTGAACCGGGTCTGCAGGTCATACCGTGCCACCGCATCGAAGTACTTTGTCTGGAACCTCTCTTTGAACGTCGCCCAAGTGACTGGTGCCGCTAACCCCATGGCCTGAGCCGCCCACCAATCGCGAGCCAAGTCTAACAATTGTAGGCGTACCACCGCCACCTTCTCATTCTCAGGTGTCCTAGCTGCTTCTAGAACCACCTCGGTATCCTGAAGCCAAGCGTCTGCGGCAATCGCATCTTCACTGCCGTCAAAGAAGGGAGGGTTCAAGCGCTTGAAACTGTTGGCCGCCTGATTCCCTTGGGGACCTCCTCGGTTTAGTGCATCATGAACTTCCTGGTGCAAGGCGTCGCCTCGACGATCTTGGGATGCAAGTAGTTCTCTGATAAGCCCTACCAAAGGTCCCTCATCCTGCCTAGCTGGTTGAACGGGCGGAGCTGCCTGAACTGGAGGTACCGAGCCTCCGGGAAGCATAACTCGGGAGGCTACTCCAGAGTGCTGAGCTTGATCTTCCTGGCGCTGGGGTGCTTGTCGAGCTTCCTCTGGCTGGTTGGCAGGTCCGGGAGTAATGCCGCTGAAGAAGACGACATAGGGAACAGTAAGGAAGGACCAGGACAGATCAATGATACAAGCGTGTGACCAGGTCAAGAATCTCAGGGATTTGAAGATACGAGCAGAGATTAAGGACGAAATATTGATTGAGACATCTATTCGGTAAACCCTCACATTTCTTGAATGCCAAGACCTGCATGGGCCACCACTTAAACCATGTCACGCCCCAGAACCAGAATACTGGAGAGCGGGGGCAGACATAGCCAGCTACGTATATTAAAATAGAATACATCTCAACTATACGGTCACGGCTGTCTAGATATGAGGGTTTACTACAAGCCAGCAGTCTCTTAAGGTCAAGCCTATTGTCTCAATCTCAAGCAACTAACAGAGTTACAAGATATTAGAGCATCAAATATATATATATAAGGCATCCCAAATATTACATATTGGATGATCATGAAGCTAGTCGTACAAAATGATGGGACTAGCAAGAGTTCAGTCATACATGATCAACCCTAGGATTTGTTAATCATGCTTACAGCCCGTAGGCAGACAGTAAGTAAATGTGCATCGAGCTAACAGGTGCTCGTCGGCTAAACGCCTCAAAAGAATAAATTTACATATAAGTGGGTGAAACAAAAAGGAAAACCCACTCTTGGCCCGGGTTCCGTCTAGTTGTCACCATTGGGCTGGAAGCTCGGTAGATCCTCGGGAGCTGCTCCGAAATCTGGCCACACCAAACCAGCTGGGTCAAACCCCAGAAAGAGCAAGTGCCACAAAGGAGGCCACAAATAAGAACAAAAGCCAGCATATCAGAACATAAAGAATAAAAGAAAGTACAAGTAGTAAGGTACACAGGGCGATAAACGACTAGGGACGCGGAACCATTCCGGGAGCCAGGTTACAATCCTTAAACCAGACAAGGACCGGGGTTGTAACCCTTCGCCTGAATAGCTCACTGTCTCTACTCATTAATCGTTAAGATAAGTAAAACAAACATGCTCAGGAGATAGCAGGTACTGGAGCTAGACAAGACTTAGACAAGGCTGGACACCATCCATTCACAATCGGCCAAGCAAGTACTACGGCTTACTACTTTAACTAACTAGGGTTATCACAAGCCTAATTACTAACAAGATGCAAGTGAGAAACTCCAGTCCCAAGCCCTGCAGACCATCCAGTTATCCTTCCGCGGGTTGAGAGTTATAGGTGGGTACATTGCCCGGGAGACAAATGTACCCTTAGGTGACTTAGAGGGTGCAACACATGACAGTGTGCTGGAAATGTGCTCTACTCGTCGGCAAGCTACAAGTCCATTAAAGCGCCCAGATAACGAGACTGCCTGTGACTGGGAATTCTCCATGTTCTAGTTTGATCTAATACTTAGCCTAATCCAATTTAGCGCGAGTCCCTGGTCGTGGTACCCAGGAAGTCGCGTCCTAGACATGATGCAAGACAAGACAAGTGGATTGTACAAACAAGCAAGCAGGAACACCCACGGTGTCAAGTTGATTATGCGAGTTAATTACAAGTTACAAGTCAAGTCAAGTCAGGAGTGCGCCGCCACGGGCCACTATCAAGTTATCAAGATAAATCATGTCAGGGTGCTTGTTAGGAGTGCACCACTACGGGTCACTGTCATGTCAGGTTGGTCATGTCAGGAGTGCACCACTACGGGTCACTGTCGTGTTATGCTAGGTCCTTGTCATACCATGCCATGTACAATAGACATTCCAAACATATTAAGTAAAATCAAGTTCATGACAAAAGACGTAAGGATATAAAATGGGCGTAAAATATTTAATACAATATCAATATATATAGGACTATAGAAGAGCCAGGCTTAAAGAAAATAAAACCAAATCTCCAAGAGCCAATGGTTTGCGCAAGGGGTCAGGGGGTTGGATTGCGCAGGATTCAAGTGCGCCAGGAGGCCAACTGCGCAGGGTGAGCTGCGCAGGGTACCAACTGCGCAGGAGTGAGCTGCACAGGGTACCAACTGCGCAGGAGTGGATGGCGCAGCAGATGGATTGCGCGCAGGAGGATTGCGCAGGGGTGGATTGCGCAATGGTCGATTGCGCAGGGGTTACTTTGCGCATGGCTGGCTTGCGCATGGCTAGCTTGCGCCAGCGCAATCCAGCGCAGCGCAAAGCACTGGCCAAGTGATTGCGCAATCGGCCATGCGCTAAGGAGCACAGGCCGGGGGTGCGCAATCGGCCATGCGCTAAAAAGCGCAAGGCAGAGGGCTGTTCTTCCTGGCCGAGAGCAAGTCCAAGAACACCTAGAACTTCAATTCTTCATAACTTAGCCAAATTAAAACCAAATCTAGATTTTTAAAGTTCTAACTTGAGTAAAATCGAATTCTCTTCCACATGGAAGCATCAAAACATACAAAAATCAAAGTTAAATAGATCAAAACCATGTAAATCCGAAAATAGTAAAAATCTAGATCTAGAACAAAGGAAACTCCAAATCACAAAATGTCAAGTTCTAAAGTTGTTCTCCATGGCCTAATCTAGCTAATGGACAAATAAAAAGTGGTGCTTATTTGATGGCAAGGTGCACTTGCCTAATGGGTTGGGGAGTTGTGGAAGAAGGAAGAAGAAGAAAATTAATGGAGAGTAAAGAGGAGAGTTAAAGTTTGGTGGAGATATAATGAGGGTGGTTGTGTTGTGTTGAGGGTAGAGTGTAGGTTAAAGTGTTCCACTCATGATGAACCAAACCAAACCAACTTCCACAAAATAAAACTAAGCCATGGTCCAAACCCATTTACGAGAAACCAAAATCCGCGAGTCGAGAAAATTAAAAATACGTGCCAAAATCAAATACGAGCATAAATACGTAATACAGGAAATGGGGGTGACATACGCTAAGACATCCTCCAGATTCGTTCGACGAATCTCTAGCGTAATCGCTCACGTCGCCTCGACGTACTAAGTCGTTCGCACTAATCCTCAAAATCCAAGCCAATCTTTCGTGCATGCCTAAGCGTTAGTTTGATAGCGTTTCTATCGATATACACTCTAAGTGTATCTCCGTTCCCGACCGAGCGGTACTTGATATCGCTCGCAACTCGATTGCACCAGAAGTCGAGGTGCGCGACACGCGACACAACTTAGCCAAAAGGCCGTGTGCATAGCTATCCCGTGCGGACTATATTCGAGTTCGCATGCTCACTTATTCTCGTTCGAGCGATAATCGATCTCACTCGCAACTCATTTTTACCAGAAGGTCTAGGTGCACGATACTCTGCACAACTTAGCCAAAAGGCTGCGTGCATAACCATCCCGTTCGAACTATACTTTTGTCTCGGGTACTTGTTTGCTGTCAGCGTATGCTCATTCAAGCATGCACTGCGTTTGCTAACTCTTAGCATTGGTTCCTTCCAACTCAAGTCCGTCGTGGTGGCACAAAGGCCTTCGCCTATCGATTCAGTCCAACCGAGTACTCATACGAGCTTTTGAAAATATTAGACTTATTGTATGGAACATCCCAAGGCACAACGAGAGAGAGCGTACACTTCTTTGGTTTCAAAACCAAGCTTTCAAAACTGAAAAATTGTAACGCCCCAGTCCCAAAATACGTAGGACCTAGTACGTAGACATGCCCGCTGTATACATACGAAATATATGGACCTCGTATGTATACATAAGCTGTATATGTAGTAATCCAAGACAACTAAATCTCATCCACAAAGTTAAATAATGATATAAAGCAACTTTGAGTTTGTCAAGTACACAATAGTTGGGCGGAGACAAAGTCCACTACCAACCAAATTAAATAGAGAAGAAACATACAAAGAAAGTGATTGGTCGAGCGAAGCAATGACAAGTCCAAAAGCAGTCATCACGAAGGAAGGAATGGCCTTAGCTAGAGCACCTGCAAGAAATCACAAAAACACACACCTGGAGAAAAACCAGGTCCTCAGAGGGACGTAACAAGACACATAATATCATGCCATAAACTGAATAGTAAGAGCTCAATAGAAAACATACATGCGTAAAGGTTCCTAACCATTCTATGTGATATATACTTTGAGAAGACAACGTTCTACGCAGGAGCTTATAGTGTTCAGCATAGATGGAGAGAGAGTAGTAGTAGGTAGCGCTCATAAGAGACACTAACTATGGGCAGAAAGTAGTCCTCATATAAGAACTATCTGCCCCGGGGCAGTAAGTAGCGTTCATCCGAGACACTATCGGCCCAAATCTATATGTGTACTGAACAGGTAGCCCCTACGCTAATAACTGTCTTCCCCCTCTCCATGATACTCTACATGTGTCGACTCCACGACACTGTTTAATCCTTAATAACTGCCAAAGTCTTCTACACAATCTATTAGCAGTTATATCTTAACGCATGCGCACGGAGGATCAGCCTACACGCAAGTGACCTCTATATGATACTCACAACTCTCACACACAACTCGTGTATAATCGTGCTAAGTCAATGAGACACACTAATTTGACGGTAGTCCCTTAACTCTATGCCAATTTTATAAAATATTATAATTTGCATCTACATATAATTTAGAAAGAAATAACTGAAAAATAAATACGACATGCATGATATTGAGCAAAAATTTAAACAGTAAAGGCAAGGTGTCTTGCCTGGTGGTGTTGCCTGATGTGGTGCAATGATCCAACAAGTCCTCTTTGGTCCAATAGCCGGTGTCGATGTGTAAGGGTCCAAAATTCATCAGAAGTAGGAACGCACAATCAGTTGTGATTAATGATGATAATCGATGGGAGTTTGTGAGTTAACGAATAATTACACTACTTTTAGAAAGTGATATTTGTAATACTTTGGAGCCCATATTTGCTAGTAAAAATAATTTTTGGAGAAATAGTGGGAAAAATGTTTATTGTATAGTAATTTGAAAATTATGCCTTACTAGTCAAAAATTTATATTTAAATAGTATAAAACTAAATTAACTGTTTTGTAAAAATAATTTAACATAATAATGATACTTGGTCACTATAATACTAGTGGTAGTAAAAAAAAATATAAATATATATATTCGTATTTCAAATTATAGTACGATTAATACTAATACTTATAAAAAATTTAATATGCAATTATAACTATAATTCAAAGTTAAGGAGGTTAATATTAATAATAATACTAATAACAATAGTAATAATAGCTAATAATACTTATAATAATATTAATAAATAATAATAATAAAAATAGTAATAATAATAATTGTAATAATAATAATAATAATTTAACAATAAGCTAATGATAATAATAATATTAATAATACTAATATTAATATTAATAATACTAATTATGATAATAATAAAAACCATAAAATATAAACTGCTCCTTTCCCAGGTTATTCAGTAAGAGAGAGAGTGAGAGGGTTAAGAAGGAGGGAAGAGTAAAGAGAGGGGAGAGTACGGGAGAAGAGGGTGCTCACTGAGGAAGGGGTCGACGGTCCATTCGTCGGCCGGCGCGGTGGTCGACGCGCGGTCGGGGGACGCAGATGGGCGCCGCTCGGATGTCGGAGTGGGTCGTGTGGCGACGGATCGCGGCTTCGGAGGAGGTCCAGTGGAGGAGAAGCTCACCGGATCTGAGCGCTCTGGCTTGGCGCGAGCTTCGGGGTCGGCGCCGGGTGCTGATGGCGGATGGCGCACACGGCAGCAGGGGGTTTTCCGGGCGGGTTCGGCGGAAGGCGGCGGTTCCGTGGGCGCTGGGTCTCACGGAGCCCTGGGTGGAGGTGGTGTCACCGCCGACACGAGGGAGGCGGCGGCGTCGGTCTACCGGCTCGGAGGGCCGGCTGCGGACGGCTGGAGAGACGGCGCCGGTGATGGCGCGGGGATTCGGGTGGCGTCGGGTTGCAGGAGGCGTGGCATGGCAGTGGTGGAGGCAGAGACTCTCCACGGGCAGCGTGGTCGCTGGCCCCGGCGGACGGGGATTCTCGGTGAGCGGATGGCGGTTGCGCACAGGTTAGGGTTTCCTCCCCCCTTCTTTGATTTCTGGTGGTGGCAAAAAATTTGGGGTGATGGTCATGGAGACGGTAGTGGTGGTATGTGGGGTGCCGGTGACGGTGATGTGGTTGCCGCGATCGGGAATTTAGGCGTAGGTGTTCTGATTGTTGTGGGTGAGGCGCAGGGCTGGTGGCGATGGCCACGGAGAATGGCCGGAAGGAGAGGCCGGGTTGCGGGTGTCGACGGGTTTGACCGGGACTGATGAGAAGTCTCCCGTGGTAGCATGAACGTGGTGGTTTTGTGGTTGCTGGCATGGGTCGGCTGTGGCGGGGATGATGGCAGTGGTTGGCGGCAAGACGGAGACGTGGTGGTTGGGTTGCTGAAGACGACAGGGAGGAATAGGAGATCGGTTGTATTGTCGGGTGTGTCCGACACGGTGGAGGCGGCGTATTTTGTAATAACTGGAATAAGATTGACATCGACACGGTGCACCCTGGCTTGGGTTGGCACAGACACGATGCACAAATTTTGTGGAAAATTTGGTTGTGGAGAGAATTATGGAGGAGTATCTGCCTATATATAGGATGTGGGAATTCCCATTAGGATAAAGATTGGGATTGTTTAAATCCCCATTAGATAATTAGCTACAAATAAATTAAATCCAAATTTAAATCTAAATCCAATCTAATCCAAATTCAATTTAAATCCAATTAGAAAATTTAAATTAAATCAATTATCGATTCAAATTCAAATGCAAATCAAATCTAATTAAATTTTAGTTTAAAAAAATCACATGGGATAAATCAAATTGCCAATATTTAACTATTTAAATAAATCCATAAATTTAAATCAAGATTTAAATGCCACAATAATTTTAAAATATTTTTCTAAAATACCAATAATATTAATTTTGAAAATAATAAATTTTTTTAAATATCTTTTCGAATAATAAAATATTTATAGTTAATAATTTCGAAAATAAAAATATATAAATTTAATTTAATGTACCTCATATGCAAGGAATATAAAATAGTTTTCTAAATTACCACAAAATAATAAATAAATAAAGTAATAAGATTTTGGTCATCTCAATAGACAACATTAAGCAAAATACAAATACAATAATTATTATATATATTATTTGAACTATAAAATAAAAATATTTTTCAAAAAAATATGTATGCTCGCACATATTCGCACTCGACGAGCAAGAAAATAAATTTCGTACGCGACGTACAATACGACTACGCGGCGTACAATACCAAATTTTAAATCAGTACCAAAAATAAAAAAAATCAGTAGAAATTTAGGGGTTTTACATCCTACCCAACTTAAAAGAATTTCGTCCTCGAAATTAAGAATTTGTAGGGGGGTGAAAAGACACAAGGGGGTATCGGCGGGAAACAATCGATAGCAAATCATGCCGTAAGAAATCACATTATAGAACAATACGGTATGGTCATGGGTAATGAAAATAGATTCTCTTAATTTAAGCGATTAGAGGGTCTTGATAGGGCCGAGTAGTTTGTGATGAAGATATAGCAACATCGAGTGAGAATGGTCATAGCCGATGGGAAGGTTAGAGGAAGTTTTAGTATGACGCCTTCGTCCTTCTAAAATAGGTGAAGGTGAGAGCAATAAGGAGTTCAAAAGACGATATTATCGAGTACGAATACGTGGTTCAAGGACGACCGAAAATGTTTCAAAAGGAGTTGCCAAGGCAGTCGCGGATGGGACTCTAAAGGACGAGTTTAGCTATGTTCCATCCACGTAGAATAAAAGACAAAAGCGAACCAAAGTGCACTTGGTTGATCAGACCATCATGCATCGATTCTGATAGACAATATGTTAGTGGGGTACCTCCATTAACATATATGTCACGAACAAGCTTGGTAAAAAGCTAAGCTTGTAAAAACTAGGCTACATTAGCATCATTAGTCTAGATAGTAAAAATATAGGCACGACAATAGATGAATAAAAACAATAGGAATAGTCTAAGAGTCATAAGGATCTAGGTCTTGTTTATTCCTATACCATCATTCTACGGTTTTATTGACCAAGGCTTGGTTGACCAAATGGGTTAGGATCCTCTAAATTCTATGGTCCAAGTGAACCTATCAATGTGGTCCACAAAATGTTGGTTAGGTCATGAGATATTCCACTCAACTTACAAGAATTAAACTAATGGTGCCATGGGACGATAGGTCAAGCAATCAAGATAAAATGCAAGGTTAAGCATGTAAGGAATTAAATAGAACAAAATCATATATCGGGTCGAAAGAATGGAGCCGAGGTCGAGTCTCATCTATAGTTAAGGTATATTGGTTTCACGGTAGGGATTTGAGTTCAGTCATTTTGACCCGAAAGTCGCAATATGAAATTAGAGTACAAGGAGACGTGTTTTAGTGGCACGTGATATACCTACATGAAGGTGGACTCGTGTAGGTCTTGTTTGTGAAATTTGTGGGAAGGAAAAGTCTAGTGTTGTGCTCCAAATATCTAAGTCACGGTAAAGGACACAAAAGATATTAAAATAAAAAGTAGGAGTTCATGAGATAATGATTAACGAACCAAATAAATGACCGAGCTAAAGCATGAGATAAAGATAACTTAGATTCTAACAAATCAAGGTAAAATAAATTAGGAGTACAGTTTCTAGGGATATGATAGCCACTTAGATGGAGTATGATTAAGGGACAATCTAATCATTTCTCAAGTTTCAAATGATTAGATGGTCGTGACAAAAGATCTAGGATTGAGGAAAGGTCGAGTAAGTCAAAAGATATGTTCATCGGTTTGGTCGATGACTAACTACACTTGTGTATATGCAATATCATAATCATAGGTGGCATGGCAATCTAATGTACAATACTTCTATCTCACTAGGGTAACCTTTCTTGCTTCTTAGTCCTCTACTAATATGATCTAATCTAAATTTTAAGTTCCTCGAAGTTTCTCAATAAAATTTTCGAGATACCCTACCAAAATTTCTAATTATCTTAAGCTACCAAGTCTAGTTTTAAATTCCTAATCAATCTCGAAATAGTCCTTGTATATTGCAAATTGAACATACTATCCTCTCTTTTTTTTCTTTTTTTTCACCAAAATTTAAATAATCCATAATCAAGGCTTTAAACTTGAAATCTAAATAACTCTATCAATCATAGATCATAGGACAAAATTTGAAATTTGAATTTTTCCTTCAAAGTCGAGATCTTCCAAAAATTTAAACTTTTTTTCCATCATCTCTTCAAAATTTAAATAAACTTATAACTCGTACGCGCAAATTTTAAAACCTCAAGTTCTTTCCCTTCTAAACTTTCGTCTCTCTAGTCATCTACAAAATCATAATTTAAACTCTTAAAAAAATCTCGAGATATCCAACTTAAAGTTAACCGTAAATCAAGTGTCACAATATAAAAACTCAAGATATCTCTCAACTTGATTTCATATCCCTAATAAATTATAACTATTTCACAATTTCAAAATTCATTAAAAAAAAATTTTGTTTTCACGATCTAGCTATCCTCTTGTGTATACCACCTTGTAAATAAAATTTAAACTATCCTTTTGATGGCGGTAATATACTACTACCCAACTTGGAATAAACTAATCCTTAAGATCAAATTTCTAGGGAACATAAATGCTTTTATACACAAATAAGACCTCAATACTAATTGTCAACGTAATCCTTCTAGCCATGTGTTTGACCTACGAGCATATACAAGTATAGTCATCTTCCTAGCTGTCACTAAGCACGAGACTAAGAATTTACGGTAGAAGGAGTCAAGCAAGATGTAAATCAAGGAAGTCGAACGAGAGTTCAAAATTCGAAGTCAAGAATGGATGTCAAGTGGGTGGATGAGATCCTAGACTCTAATCCTATATTGCAGGCCCGTTCGGTACAGTCATGTAACCGAAATGGCAAACTTGACCTGCATGGGCCACCACAAAAACATGTCACGCCCCAGTCCCAAAATACGTAGGACCAAGTACGTAGACATGCCAGCTGTATACATACGAAATACATGGACCTCGTATGTATACATAAGCTGTATATATAGTAATCCAAGACAACTAAACTCATCCACAAAGTTAAATAATGATATAAAGCAACTTTGAGTTTGTCAAGTACACAATAGTTGGGCGGAGACAAAGTCCACTACCAACCAAATTAAATAGAGAAGAAACATACAAAGAAAGTGATTGGTCGAACAAAGCAATGATAAGTCCAAAAGTAGTCATCACGAAGGAAGGAATGGCCCTAGCTAGAGCACCTGCAAGAAATCACGAAAACACACACATGGAGAAAAACCAGGTCCTCAGAGGGACGTAACAAGACACATAATATCATGCCATAAACTGAATAGTAAGAGCTCAATAGAAAACATACATGCGTAAAGGTTCCTAACCATTCTATGTGATATATACTTTGAGAAGACAACGTTCTACGCAGGAGCTTATAGTGTTCAGCATAGATGGAGAGAGAGTAGTAGTAGGTAGCGCTCATAAGAGACACTATCAACTATGGGCAGAAAGTAGTCCTCATATGAGAACTATCGGCCCCGGGGCAGTAAGTAGCGCTCATCCGAGACACTATCGGTCCAAATCTATATGTGTACTGAACAGGTAGCCCCTACGCTAATAACTGTCTTCCCCCCTCCCCATGATACTCTACATGTGTCGACTCCATGACACTGTTTAATCCTTAATATCTGCCAAAGTCTTCTACACAATCTATTAGCAGTTATATCTTAACGCATGTGTACGGGGGATCAGCCTACACGCAAGTGACCTCTATATGATACTCACAACTCTCACACACAACTCGTGTATAATCGTGCCAAGTCAATGAGACACACTAATTTGACGGTAGTCCCTTAACTCTAAGCCAATTTTATAAAATATTATAATTTGCATCTACATATAATTTAGAAAGAAATAACTGAAAAATAAATACGACATGCATGATATTGAGCAAAAATTTAAACAGTAAAGGCAAGGTGTCTTGCCTGGTGGTGTTGCCTGATGTGGTGCAATGATCCAACAAGTCCTCTTTGGTCCAATAGCCGGTGTCGATGTGTAAGGGTCCAAAATTCATGAGAAGTAGGAACGTACAATCAGTTGTGATCAATGATGATAATCGATGGGAATTTGTGAGTTAACGAATAATTACACTACTTTTAGAAAGTAATATTTGTAATACTTTGGAGCCCATATTTGCTAGTAAAAATAATTTTTGGAAAAATAGTGGGAAAAATGTTTATTGTATAGTAATTTAAAAATTATGCCTTACTAGTCAAAAATTTATATTTAAATAGTATAAAACTAAATTAACTGTTTTGTAAAAATAATTTAACATAATAATGATACTTGGTCACTATAATACTAGTGGTAGTAATTTTTTTTTATAAATATATATATATATTCGTATTTCAAATTATAGTACGATTAATACTAATACTTATAAAAACTTTAATATGCAATTATAACTATAATTCAATGTTAAGGAGGTTAATATTAATAATAATACTAATAACAATAGTAATAATAGCTAATAATACTTATAATAATATTAATAAATAATAATAATAAAAACAGTAATAATAATAATTATAATAATAATAATAATAATAATAATTTAACAATAAGCTAATGATAATAATAATATTAATAATACTAATATTAATATTAATAATGCTAATTATGATAATAATAAAAACTACAAAATATAAACTGCTCCTTTCCCAGGTTATTAGTAAGAGAGAGAGTGAGAGGGTTAAGAAGGAGGGAAGAGTAAAGAGAGGGGAGAGTACGGGAGAAGAGGGTGCTCACCGAGGAAGGGGTCGGCGGTCCGTTCGTCGGCCAGCGCGGTGGTCGACACGCGGTCGGGGGACGCAGATGGGCGTCGCTCGGATGTCGGAGTGGGTCGTGTGGCGACGGATCGCGGCTTCGGAGGAGGTCCAGTGGAGGAGAAGCTCACCGGATCTGAGCGCTCCGGCTTGGCGCGGGCTTCGGGGTCGACGCCCGGCGCTGATGGCGGATGGCGCACACGGCAGCAGGGGGTTTTCCGGCCGGGTTCGACGGAAGACGGCGGTTCCGTGGGCGCTGGGTCTCACGGAGCCCTGGGCGGAGGTGGTGTCACCGCCGACACGAGGGAGGCGGCGACGTCGGTCTACCGGCACGGAGGGCCGGCTGCGCACGGCTGGAGAGACGGTGCCGGTGAAGGCGCGGGGATTCGGGTGGCGTCGGGTTGCAGGAGGCGCGGCATGGCAGTGGTGGAGGCGGAGACTCTCCGCGGGCGGAGTGGTCGCTGACCCCGGCGGACGGGGATTCTCGGTGAGCGGATGGCGGTCGCGCACAGGTTAGGATTTCCTCCCCCCTTCTTTGATTTCTGGTGGTGGCAGAAAATTTGGGGTGATGGTCATGGAGACGGTAGTGGTGGTATGTGGGGTGCCGGTGATGGTGATGTGGTTGCCGCGATCGAGAATTTAGGCGTAGGTGTTCTGATTGTTGTGGGTGAGGCGCAGGGCTGGTGGCGATGGCCACGGAGAATGGCCGGAAGGAGAGGCCGGGTTGCGGGTGTCGACGGGTTTGACCGGGACTGATGAGAAGTCTCCCGTGGTTGCATGAACGTGGTGGTTTTGTGGTTGCTGGCATGGGTCGGCTGTGGCGGGGATGATGGCAGTGGTTGGCGGCAAGACGGAGACGTGGTGGTTGGGTTGCTGAAGACGACAGGGAGGAATAGGAGATCGGTTGTATTGTCGGATGTGTCCAACACGGTGGAGGCGGTGTATTTTGTAATAACTGGAATAAGATTGACACCGGCACGGTGCATGCTGGCTTGGGTTGGCACAGACACGATGCACAAATTTTGTGAAAAATTTGGTTGTGGAGAGAATTATGGAGGAGTATCTGCCTATATATAGGATATGGGAATTCCCATTAGGATAAAGATTGGGATTGTTTAAATCCCCATTAGATAATTAGCTACAAATAAATTAAATCCAAATTTAAATCTAAATCCAATCTAATCCAAATTCAATTTAAATCCAATTAGAAAATTTAAATTAAATCAATTATCAATCCAAATTCAAATGCAAATCAAATCTAATTAAATTTTAGTTTAAAAAAATCACATGGGATAAATCAAATTGCCAATATTTAACTATTTAAATAAAACCATAAATTTAAATCAAGATTTAAATGCCACAATAATTTTAAAATATTTTTCTAAAATACCAATAATATTAATTTCGAAAATAATAAAATTTTTTAAATATCTTTTCGAATAATAAAATATTTATAGTTAATAATTTCGAAAATAAAAATATATAAATTTAATTTAATGTACCTCATATGCAAGGAATATAAAATAGTTTTCTAAATTACCACAAAATAATAAATAAATAAAGTAATAAGATTTTGGTCATCTCAATAGACAACTTTAAGCAAAATACAAATACAATAATTATTATATATATTATTTGAACTATAAAATAAAAATATTTTTCAAAAAAATATGTATGCTCGCACATATTCGCACTCGACGAGCAAGAAAATAAATTTCGTACGCGACGTACAATACGACTACGCGGCGTACAATACCAAATTTTAAATCAGTACCAAAAATAAAAAAATCAGTAGAAATTTAGGGGTTTTACAGAAATCGACATGAAGTCCATGGACGTAAAGCCGTGCTCTGATACCAATCTGTCACGCCCCGCTCCCGTAGGAGCGATCGTCCTCGCTAAGGCGTGATGCCGCACGGGCCTAGGTTGCGCCCGTGCAAGGCCAAGTCCAGAAACGGCCGATTTGAGCTAGGCCACAGAGTCGTACAGAGTGTCCCCATTGCAGCGGAAAGTAAATAAATACAAGTAAAAGCGAATTCGAACTCTTTATTGATATTCAAGAAGGTTGCAAGCGGCGCTAGGCCGATATTACAAGTCGCTCGAGCTCTCTCTCTGAAATATGAAAGGCGTGCCAAGTGGCTTACAAGATGGAATGATTCATGGCGATGTTCTAATACATTATGTCCTGTATAGGGTAATTTATCTTCTTGCAACGTTCCAAGGTCCCAGAGTTGGCTCCGTGCCTTAACACGTTCGATGGAAGCTCCGTACCCGCCGGCGTCTCCTGCATCCTGCAAGCAGACTGTGGGGTTATCAGTACATTGTTATGCACTGGTGGAGAGGCTAGCTCGCCCACAATGCTATCATTACCAAACACGTTCTATTTACTTTTGTGTACCGTCTATCATTCATTGTCTTTCTAATCTTATCTTAGGATCAGTTTTATGGCATATATTATAGCCTATCTCGTGTTGCTGAATACAAGTGTCGCATGGAAATATATGCATGACTTACCCATACTTACCGTCCGGCCTTCCCTGTCCAAAGTAACCCAAGTTAGTCAATAATTTATATGAAATAACTTTACGTAATTCATGTGAACTTTCAATGTCAAGGGCGTGTCCCTGCCTTGGGTCCTAGCACGTCGTAGGCGTGTTTTCTAACTCCTTTGCCGAAGTACTCTCGATTATTTGGTGTGTCATATTCAAGCCTGTTCAGAAGGCACTTCATTTAGTTAACTTAGACTACTTTGATTTCAATGCAAGGACTTGCACGTGGATTGCCACCAGCAAAGCCCACTTAACTCTATATGCACCGGTCGCTGGCATCATAAGCCATTTGGACCCTTTTTTCCTTGGTATTTTGCAACTATTCAGAGCGTGCGACTGGTACACGTTGATAGTGTCTTGAAATACCCTGCACTTACGTCCCCCGGGTAGCCAAGCCCCCCCAGGCAGCCCGTAAGCCCCCTTTGATTCCGCCTAGGCCGGCATATCCCTCCTTTGATCATGTCGCGGAATCCCTTTTTTTTCACGGCCACAGCATCGCCACCCCTCGCTCGTGCCGTTTGTCCACGACCATTTCGTATTAACTTGTCTTTTTAACTTAACGGCTGTCTCTGAGCCGTAGGCTAACCCTTAGCCTTTTTACGTTATCGACCAGGTTGGCGTCCGTGCAGCGCGGGTAGCGAGCCCCGTTGCACGTGCCCGTTACACCTGCCGCTAACCATTCTTTTCTTTCTTATCTTTTATTCATTCTTTCATTCGTTGGTTCATTCACATTTTCAATCATTCATTCATTATGCAACTCCCCGTGCGGGAGTCGCCTTGGCGACCCATTGGTCCCATAGTCTTTCAATGTTGCTATACTCTACTCGGAACGACTATATTGATAGTCTTCCCGTTTCATTGTTGTAACCCATTCATTGTTTCATTGTTTGAACACATAAGGAACATAAACGTAAGCTTGTGCCTTAGCACGAGCGTAGAGCGCGGTGCGAGAGATCTCACATTTTCCATGTTCTTTTCCATATTTTATACAAGCATACAAGATGGGATTATTTCCTTAGCTAGGTGCGTTGAGTCCTTTATTAGCATGCACGGGGTTATCGCCTAGCGATTCTCGTGATAGTGTCCGTATTGTTATGTGTCTAGGCTAAGCAAATACGGGTTCATCGGAGCCATCCACCTTAGCAATGTTCGTATCGGCCGAGCGATACTCCGAGCGTGCCTTTGAAAGTCTAAGTCTGGATTCATCTTGCCGGGCCAATGTAAGCCTTGCGTCGATTCTTCATCTGGTCGATGCCAACTCTTCGGGTCGACGGCTCGTTTGAGTCGTTGAACTTGCCGTTTGAATCGGCGTTCCGCTAGGGCGGAGCGGGTCATTACAATTAGCAACAATATTGCTAATAATAGTGAGTTAGGATTTATTAGTTTGGACCATGTTAAGGCCTATTTACTTATATACACTTTTTGGCAGAATTAATTTTGGATTGAGCTTTAAAGTATAGTTGGGTATACATTGAGTTTAGTTCATATTGGATTTATGTGCAAGGCTTTAAGTCCATACATATTTTGCATATGTATGAATATACATATTTGTATATGTATAAATATACGCATTGGTGTATGTATATATAATATATATACATGAGTGGGTATTTTGTACTACTAGGGTAGTGATAATATTTGAGTAATATTATTATTTAAAATTACTATTTTACCTAATGAAGTTTTGCCAAATAATGTTTTGATAAATTTCCAAGTATTATTCCTAAATATGTTAGCTAAATAAAACCTAGCTTCCAAATATTATAAATAATTTTCTAGGTCTTGAAATATTTATCTAAAATCATTTTGATTAATAAAATATATTTTTACTATCTTAAATTTCATTTATAATATTTAGAAATTATATTTCATAAATCAAGCTATTTTTAGATAATATATGGAAACCTAGCTTCCAAATATTATAAATAATTTTCTAGGTTTTGAAATATTTATCTAAAATCATTTTGATTAACAAAATATATTTTCCAAATAGGATAAATGACTTTCTAGGTTTCCGTATATTATCTAAAAATAGCTTGATTTATGAAATATAATTTCTAAATATTATAAATGAATTTTAAGATAGTTTACGTATTTAGTTACGTTTTCTCCTTAAATTGGGACTATTATAGTCATTTCATATTTCTTGATTCGATTATCGTGCCGAACTCTAATTTGGGATTTCTATATACCAAACTAGGCTATTTGGACTATTTTGAACTCGATGGGACCGTCTGTGCCATTGTTTGGGACCATCTTATGGAGCATAGCATCGTACCTATTTTGTGTCGTCATGTTCGTGTAGCACACGTCGACTCAAACAAATTGAGGCGAGTACATTCTTTGATAGTTTTCATTACCTTGATAGTTTCTATGATATCAGTTTATAATATTATGCTTGATTCCTGACATGTGGGTACACGGATTGGTATAGCTTGGATCTCGTCATGAGATGTTATTCCTGGTTATTCTGGTATTCTGGTACATAACTTGTTCTTAATTATTGTTCTTGTACTTGTATGGACACCGATTCCTAAGGAGATTTGCTACCCTCTTAGAGAATCCCGTATCGTAACGTACAATGGTTGGATCCATTATATTAGTCGAGGGATGGGGAGATATTAGGAGATTATGTGATCATACCCCTACTTACTTGTGCATAGCTCACTCTCGTCACACGTAGGGTGTAGCCTGACCTTACTTGTACTTGTGCATAGCTTCTATGTATGGCCGGCCTGATTTTCAGGTTTATATGTGCTTATTTTTGTGCATATGTAGCACCCAGTTTCCCAAATGAGGGTAATTTTAAATTTTCATTTTTATAATTATTTTAATAATAATATTTAATTCATGATATAATTTTTGGTGATTTTAAATTATTTTAAAATTATTTAAATCAATGACTTGTGGTTTTGACGTTTTGCTAGTGAAACCCTAGAGACTGTTTGACCTAGAGCCTAACCATGTGATTATGATATTTTAATGTCATTTTTGGCCTAAGGATATTTTTGTATTTGACCTCTTTGAATTATTTTGATATTATTTTATTATTTATGATATTATTTTGGGGTTATTTGAGTCGGATTCGAATTTCAACTCAATCCGACTTGAAACGGGGACCCGGGGGTAGTTTGACTCTAGTGGGACCCACACACTAGTTAGACATGGCCCACATGATATTAATTTTAGTCCACATGATAGAAATATTTTAGTTAGAGGTTAGACTAATTATTATGGATAAGGTTAGTGTGATTAGAGACTTTAGAATGACTAATTTAGCCCCAACCAATTAGCCCTTTCCTAATACTCATAGAATAGGTTAGTGGGGGCATTTTGGACCTTACCATAATAGGACAAATAGCCCCATATGGCCAGCCACTTTGGGAGAGGATAGGCTCAAGTTTATTTCATTATTCTCATCCACACTCTCTCTCTTGTTCTTCCCCAAATTCCTAGAGAGCAATCCCTAGCAATTTCTCCACCAAATCATTCCATTTCACCACCAAATCTTCTTCTTTCCTTCTCCATTCTAGCCAAGGAGGAAGCTACCCAAGTTTGGGAGGATTCGGAGCTCGTTCGTGTCATTTTGGAATCTCTACGTGTCGGTATCGCTCCAGGAAGGTTTTTTTTTCGATTCGATCTACCGGGAGGTATAAATCCCTTCTCCTTTTCATTTTCTCATGCATATAGGTCTATTTTGAACCCATAGGAATGAACCCATAGTTGTATCTCCATTTGTGTCCATTTCGTGTCCATTTGGAGGTCATAGGAGTGTCCTTTGTGTTGTGGTTGTGTCCATGTGGGAAAATTCCAAATTTGGACACACTATGTGTTGTTGTTATGTATGAATGAATTATTACATGTTTAATCTCATATTTTTGTATTGGAGATGTGTTCTATAGTGTCTCATATATACATATTAGTGTAAAGAGTGAGTTCTTGATATATTATGTTATATACTTGTGTTATTTTGTCTCAAACTACCTAAATCCGTCATAATTTTTATCCACGTTTTTAATTTCAGGCATAACTTAGAAATGTCATAACTTCTAGCTCAAAGCTTGGTTTAATCTTCCGTTTTTTTTAAAAGAAGCGTATTGAAGTTAGCTTTCCAAAAACATGTATTAATAGGCCTAATTCTTTCTGTAACTTTCTGGAGAATTATATGAGTGTCAGCTGTACAAAAGACAAACGCGTTCTCGGTGTTTTTGCGATTCCGGGAGTTTCCGGAAACGAAAACGTGATCCGTTTAAAGTTTCGGAAAGCTAACACATAGATCTATAACATACTTTAATCCTAAATTTTAATTCATGCTGAGATGGTACAGTATTGATTATTAGTAGGAGTTACTATTCGGCATATGCATTTTGTGCACCCTTGTGTGTAATATAATGTTCTATTTGATTTTAACCCATGTTAATATATATACATTATGTAATTAAATAGAGAATACAAGCATGAGTAAATGGTTAAATAAATGATGTATGAGGTGTAAGTATCCTATCTAATGTAAGCATGTATAAGTATGGCTTGTAATGAATATGTAGGTTCCATAGTATGTAATGTATGGTGCATATAGTGGTGCAAGAGAATAATGAATGATGAATGAATGCAAGCATGAATGTAATGTAATAATAGATGTAATGTATGCAATATACAAGTTAATGAGATATAATGTTCTATGTTAACACAAATCCTATATTACCTTATGTACTCCCTTACACTATGTTGACACTATCACACTTGACACATTGTTCACTTATACTTTGACACTCTTTGATATGTATACACTATGTATGCCCATTTAACCCTCACTTGCCCCTTTGCCATGTTCACATACACACACATAGCCTCTTAAATAAGTATTTATGAATATAGTTAACTTAGCTATGTATGTATATTATATATATGTTAGCATATTGTGTTGTAATATATAAGTTTATATAACCATTTGAAATGCCATGATTATAGACCTAATATTGAATACCAATATATGCATGTGTATATATGTGTAGACATATATAGCTTAAAGTAATAGATTACCTAGTGTATATCCAATGTGAATTTTTGCCTATTTGAGTATTGAATAATTGCATGCTATATAGAGTTGGGTGTATGTTGGCTTGTATAGCCTTGTATTGATGTGTGCTTGCTAGGATAGTCTTGGTTAGGCCTAGTAAGACTTACTGGGTTAGGACATGACCTAGTTTGACCTAGTTTGACTAGTGCAGTTGACCAGAGTTGACCAAGGGTTGACTTTGGCCTAGTTTGACCTAGATTCATGTAGAGTGCATTATAGTGCTTTATATTACCCTTCTGGACATGTTGTGACTTGTGCTGTTCTAATTAGGAGCCAGACACCTTATAACCTGTGTTGCTTTAAATAGGACTCTGTGGCTTCAGTTGGATCCCCTATACTTATCAGCTGTTCAGGTTATCAGGCGAGTACATTCTCTGATAGTTCTCTCATTTATTTGTCAATTACTGTATTTCAGTTCTAGTTAGTTGTATGCGATTCTCTGTTACAACACGTGTGGATATTACTGGATTCATGTATATGACACATATTTATTTTGTGGCCTCTATTACTGGTATCATCATTTTCGGCTTCTATTACTGGAATTACCTGCTGGAAACATTTACTGGAATCATTTACTGGAATCATTTACTGGTATCATTATATTTTGGCTGGACTCATCTTGAATCATTGTGTCGGAATTCTGGATTCACTTGCTGGGAGGGAAAATACTAGAGTAAGACATGTAGACATACCCCATTACTGGAATCACCCCTACTAGAATCTACTGGAATGATAGCCATCTCTCGCCTGATCAGTGAGAGGTGTGCCGGATTACCCACATCCATTTACATGTCGATTTCGGTATTTTAAAATACACTGTTAGAGTATAGGCTGGACTCACCTTGGAATCATTGATCACTATAACTGGAATCGTCCCTTACTGGATTCATCTTGTATTAGATTCATCTTGTACTGGACTTACATTCGAGTTATACTGGTCTATATTGTTGTCTGGACTTCATACATATTACCCTGGTTCAGCTAGTTCTACTTTTACATACTTTATTGCCTTAATTTTTCTCTTATTTAGTTATTTACTTTCCTTGCACCTTATCTGTCTTTCTTACCATCACCTGAATATAAACTGCCATTTTTATCAATACAACTGCCTATAACTGCTTTATAGTTCTCTGTCATTTACTTGGGTTTTCTAGATGAGATGTGCTCGTTCCTGTCCTGACTGGACCTGTTGATAAATTTTACAGATAGCTTGGAGGTTGCCTGCTAGCCTAGAGGAGACACCTTAGAGGTTGTTTAGATAGTTATTTCATTTGTCTGGAGTTGTATTTACTTTGTGGATTACTGTATTTGAGTTTTGAGATGTATTTCTGGGTTTTTGTATCTTAGACACTTAGACTTCTATCTCCCGTATCTCTTTGGATTTTATGTTTTATCTAACCTTATCATGCTCTACCTTAAATGTGATTGAGACTGTATCTGCTTAGCATTATATTGTTAGATGATATAACCTAGGACAGCGTTCTACAGCCGACACTGTGGCGTAGGTTGGGCGTTGTTACGTTCTCGTACCCTAACAGTGGGTGCGGGTCGTGACACGTTTTTAGTGGTGGCCCATGCAGGTCGAGTTTATGTAGTGGTATTCAAACTTGAGTACCACTACAGCCTGCAGCGGGAATAGAATATATCTTGAAGGTACTCAATCACAGTTAGGAACCCTTGAAAGATTCCCGGAACGACCCTTGAGAATCTTATTTTAACTTCGATTTGAGAACTCTTTTTTCCCTTGATTTGATTTATTTTTACTTACTGTTGTTAAATTTGATTTTGATGGATTATGGTTGAATTTGAGTTGTATTCATTGATTTTGATGAATGATTGTCGAATTTTGAATCTTGATGATAGCTGTTGCATCCGAGTTATATTTTGATGGATTTTTGTTCATTTTGAATTTTGAAGTTCGTTGATAAATTTGATTTGATTTATGGGTATTCATTGTTGATTTAATTTAATTTTTTTGACAAGATGAAATTATATGGGCTAGGTCATCTATGTTATGGAATCTAGTCTTCTATAGTCACATTAGCCAGCATGGTGAGGACATATAGTCTGACTCTGGATATATTTCTCGGGTGTGAAAATTTAAAGTTTTCGCAGCCAAGCTAGCGGCACCGCGAAAATGTTAAATACCACGATTCTAGAGGTATGTGCATAAGTCAAGGACTCTGTGATTATCGTAGCCTTGCTTACTAGTATGACGGGGATTTAGAGTACCATGATTTTGGATAGACGCATATGATTATCAGATTGTACCTTAAATATTTTCAAGCATATTTTCTCTACTTTGATGCAGTCCTTCAAAAAGAATTATTATTTGTTTTGCTTTGTTTTGCTTCTAATTATTTAACTTAGGAGTAGCTTGTGTAACTTCTTGCTATGAGTTTCTTCTTAATACAATGAATCGATGATTTTGCTAGACTTTATCTTGGATTTGATATTTAGCTCTGGTTTCAAAATGGTTCCTTCTTTTAGGCAAATAAGCAAACAGCTTTTATCGTTATTTCCTTCTTGCTATTATTCTAGTATTGAATAATAATAATAAAACTGCCTTGATTTCGTCAATCACCTATTTTGCGATCTTGGTAGGAATCTAAATGTTGGTCTTAACGTAGAATTAATTTTTTTTTGGGACATGAGAATATATGAGTATATTTACATAGTGGACACTTGCCTGATACGTATGCATGCTACACTTGATTTTCTACCTATCTAAATACATATTAATATGTTGTTAATGTTAAAATTTTTAAAACCCCAATATTTCTGGTTTTCTGCTTTTCCAGTTTAAATTCATAATTTAAATATAAATTTCATGTTATTAGTTTTGTCTACATAACTGCACATGTATGATATCTACAGAGTTTCAATTTTTAGAGAAATTGGTTAAGTTATGTTAAATTTGTAAAATCTGAGACTGCATTATGTTAATATTACACTGGTTTAAATGTTAGCTTATTTTCAGATTTTGTATGTAAATGCTGAACTAAAACTGGGTTTAACCTTTCAATACTAAGCTATAACCCTGTACAAGGACACACACACACACCCTAACTTAGTATACGCTGTCATGTAACCTAACCTTTCCTCTCTATGTTATGATCACATACTTGTATAGATATATATAGAGCTTAGGCATACATGTTATAATATATGTATATACATAACTAAATCTCTACCTCTTATAGATGTTTATGGTTAGCCATGCATGTTATGATTAAATAGGTTGTGTATTGTAGGTTGTTAACCCATATGCCATGACTAGTGTAACAGGATAGCTCATATACAATTTCATGTATATTTCACATACACCCATACACACACAAACTACATAACATTACATAATGCTAGTTTTTCCTCTCTAACGCTCTCTCTGTATATATATATTGTGATTTGGATTTCAATGCAAGTGATTTTCAATTCCTTAATTTTTGAATTTGATTTTTTGTACCCTTTTTCAGATAATTGGTAGTTGCGTTTATTTTGTTTTGATAAGTACCAGTTTCATATAGGATGGTAGACCGCCTTACAGTTTTGATGGTTTGTTGTTTTTGTAACTTCTCTAGTTTAGCACCCTAAATTGCTTGTATGTTTTGATACCCTATGACCGTTTCGGTTAGCATGACTAGTATACCTAGATGAGACTTTCACTACCACCGTATGCCATGACCCTGTATGTCGTCCTTTTGATCACATGATTTGTTTTAATCTGGGACTTTGATTGTGGGGGTTTGACCTAGAGGGAGTATGGACATTTTAATTTCGAGGACGAAATTTTTCTAAGGTGGGTAGAGTTGTAGCACCAAGTTTCCCAAATGAGGGTAATTTTGAAATTTTATGTTTATAATTATTTTAATAATAATATTTAATTCATGATATGATTTTTGGTGATTTTAAATTATTTTAAAATTATTTAAATCAATGACTTGTGGTTTTGACGTTTTGCTAGTGAAACCCTAGAGACTGTTTGACCTAGAGCCTAACCATGTGATTATAATATTTTAATGTCATTTTTGGCCTAAGGATATTTTTGTATTTGACCTATTTGAATTATTTTGATATTATTTTATTATTTATGATATTGTTTTGGGGTTATTTGAGTCGGGTTCGAATTTTAACTCAATCCGACTTGAAACGGGGACCCGGGGGTAGTTTGACTCTAGTGGAACCCACACACTAGTTAGAAATGGCCCACATGATATTAATTTTAGTCTACATGATAGAAATATTTTAGTTAGAGGTTAGACTAATTATTATGGATAAGGTTAGTGTGATTAGAGACTTTAGAATGACTAATTTAGCCCCAACCAATTAGCCCTTTCCTAATACTCATAGAATAGGTTAGTGGGGACATTTTGGACCTTACCATAATAGGACAAATAGCCCCATATGGCCAGCCACTTTGGCAGAGGATAGGCTCAAGTTCATTTCATTATTCTCATCCACACTCTCTCTCTTGTTCTTCCCCAAATTCCTAGAGAGCAATCCCTAGCAATTTCTCACCAAATCATTCCATTTCACCACCAAATCTTCTTCTTTCCTTCTCCATTCTAGCCAAGGAGGAAGATACCCAAGTTTGGGAGGATTCGGAGCTCGTTCGTGTCCTTTTGGAATCTCTACGTGGCGGTGTCGCTCCGGGAAGGCTTTTCTTCGATTCGATCTACCGGGAGGTATAAATCCCTTCTCCTTTTCATTTCCTCCTGCATATAGGTCTATTTTGAATCCATAGGAATGACTCCATAGTTGTATCTCCATTTGTGTCTATTTCGTGTCCATTTGGAGGTCATAGGAGTGTCCTTTGTGTTGTGGTTGTGTCCATATGTGGGAAAATTCCAAATTTGGACACACTATGTGTTGTTGTTATGTATGAATGAATTATTACATGTTTAATCTCATATTTTTGTATTGGAGATGTGTTCTATAGTGTCTCATATATACATATTAGTGTAGAGAGTGAGTTCTTGATATATTATGTTATATACTTGTGTTCTTTTGTCTCAAACTACCTAAATCCGTCATAATTTTTATCCACGTTTTTAATTTCAGGCATAACTTAGAAATATCATAACTTCTAGCTCAAAGCTCGGTTTAATCTCCCATTTTTTTAAAAAAAGCGTATTGAAGTTAGCTTTCCAAAAACATGTATTAATAGGCCTAATTCTTTCTGGAGAATTATATGAGTGTCAGCTGTACGAAAGACAAACGCGTTCTCGGTGTTTTCGCGATTCCGGGAGTTTCCGGAAACGAAAACGCGATCCGTTTAAAGTTTCGGAAAGCTAACACATAGATCTATAACATACTTTAATCCTAAATTTTAATTCATGCTGAGATGGTACAGTATTGATTATTAGTAGGAGTTACTATTCGGCATATGCATTTTGTGCACCCTTGTGTGTAATATAATGTTCTATTTGATTTTAACCCATGTTAATATATATACATTATGTAATTAAATAGAGAATACAAGCATGAGTAAATGGTTAAATAAATGATGTATGAGGTGTAAGTATCCTATCTAATGTAAGCATGTATAAGTATGGCTTGTAATGAATATGTAGGTTCCATAGTATGTAATGTATGGTACATATAGTGGTGCAAGAGAATAATGAATGATGAATGAATGCAAGCATGAATGTAATGTAATAATAGATGTAATATATGCAATATACAAGTTAATGAGATGTAATATTCTATGTTAACACAAATCCTATATTACCTTATGTACTCCCTTACACTATGTTGACACTATCACACTTGACACATTGTTCACTTATACTTTGACACTCTTTGATATGTATACACTATGTATGCCCATTTAACCCTCACTTGCCCCTTTGCCATGTTCACATACACACACATAGCCTCTTAAATAAGTATTTATGAATATAGTTAACTTAGCTATGTATGTATATTATATATATGTTAGCATATTGTGTTGTAATATATAAGTTTATATAACCATTTGAAATGCCATGATTATAGACCTAATGTTGAATACCAATATATGCATGTGTATATATGTGTAGACATATATAGCTTAAAGTAATAGATTACCTAGTGTATATCCAATGTGAATTCTTGCCTATTTGAGTATTGAATAATTGCATGCTATATAGAGTTGGGTGTATGTTGGCTTGTATAGCCTTGTATTGATGTGTGCTTGCTAGGATAGTTTTGGTTAGGCCTAGTAAGACTTACTGGGTTAGGACATGACCTAGTTTGACCTAGTTTGACTAGTGCAGTTGACCAGAGTTGACCAAGGGTTGACTTTGGCCTAGTTTGACCTAGATTCATGTAGAATGCATTGTAGTGCTTTATATTACCCTTCTGGACATGTTGTGACTTATGCTGTTCTAATTAGGAGCCAGACACCTTGTAACCTGTGTTGCTTTAAATAGGACTCTGTGGCTTCAGTTGGACCCCCTATACTTATCAGCTGTTCAGGTTATCAGGCGAGTACATTCTCTGATAGTTCTCTCATTTATTTGTCAATTACTGTATTTCAGTTCTAGTTAGTTATATGCGATTCTCTGTTACAACACGTGTGGATATTACTGGATTCATGTATACGACACATATTTATTTTCTGGCCTCTATTACTGGTATCATCATTTCCGGCTTCTATTACTGCAATCACCTGCTGGAATCATTTACTGGAATCATTTACTGGAATCATTTACTGGAATCATTTACTGGAATTATTTACTGGTATCATTATATTTTGGCTGGACTCATCTTGAATCATTGTGTCGGAATTCTGGATTCACTTGCTGGGAGGGGAAATACTAGAGTAAGACATGTAGACATACCCCATTACTGGAATCACCCCTACTGGAATCTACTGGAATAATAGCCATCTCTCGCCTGATCAGTGAGAGGTGTGCCGGATTACCCACAGCCGTTTACCTGTCGATCTCGGTATTTTAAAACATACTTTTAGAGTATAGGCTGGACTCACCCTGGAATCATTGATCACTATAACTGGAATTGTCCCTTACTAGATTCATCTTGTATTAGATTCATCTTGTACTAGACTTACATTGGAGTTACACTGGTCTATATTGTTGTCTGGACTTCATATCATATTACCCTGGTTCAGCTAGTTCTATTTTTACAGACTTCATTGCTATGATTCTTCTCTTGTTTAGTTATTTACTTTCCTTGCACCTTATCTGTCTTTCTTACCATCACCTGAATATAAACTGCCATTTTTATCAATACAACTGCCTATAACTGCTTTATAGTTTTCTGTCATTTACTTGGGTTTTCTAGATGAGATGTGCTCATTCCTGTCCTGACTGGACCTGTTGATAAATTTTACAGATAGCTTGGAGGTTGCCTGCTAGCCTAGAGGAGACACCTTAGAGGTTGTTTAGATAGTTATTTCATTTGTCTGGAGTTGTATTTACTTTGTGGATTACTGTATTTGAGTTTTGAGATATATTTCTGGGTTTTTGTATCTTAGACACTTAGACTTCTATCTCCCGTATCTCTTTGGATTTTATGTTTTATCTAACCTTATCATGCTCTACCTTAAATGTGATTGAGACTGTATCTGCTTAGCATTATATTGTTAGATGATGTAACCTAGGACAGCGTTCTACCGCCGACACTGCGGCGTAGGCTGGGCGTTGTTACGTTCTCGTACCCTAACAGTGGGTGCGGATCGTGACAGCATAGCTGATCATATGGATAGTTTGATCCTAGTCCCAAGTCGATCACATAATAAACTAATATCTCTAGGCACTGTCTAGTAGTAGTACATGTTCTATTCCAGATTATTTTATGTTGTTACACTGTACTCCTGATTACTTACAGTACATTATTACCATCTGTGGCATCTGTCACCCTGATTAGAAATTTAGGATTTTTTTAATTTTATTTGATTAGTTTATGATTAATTTCTATCATAGGAGTCGTGACTAAGCCCATAGGTGAGTTATGGCCATCCTATGGTTATATGGCCTCTAGATAGGTTATATAAGCATTCTATAGCTATATTATATTTTATTATGATTTTTAGACATTTTTAAATATTTTTAAATATTTATTCTATGAAGATTTATATTTTTTTAATGACTTTCATGATTTACTATAGGGTCAATTAGGGCTATTTGGAGACTCAGTATTTTTATTTGGGTTCTAGGTAGTTATAAATATTTTCTATATTTTTATAGAATTTTTCTGGAATTTTTTGATATTTTTGGATTTATTTGGCTTAGAATTGATTTTAAATCAATTTCTAGAAATTAAAACCTAATAATACCCAGTCAGTAGTGAGGGGGGCCCACCCGTCAGCCGCTCTCGCCAAACCGGGCAGGCCCATATGTCAGCTACCTAAGAGCTGACCGCTCTTAATTAGGAAATATCCTAATTTAGAGTCGGCTTAGCCGACTACGGCCAAGCAACTCGGCCATCTGGCCGTTGGCCTTAAGTGCAGAGCCGACACGATTTTGAAACATGGCACAGCCACGGCTCACCGCTCTAACCGCCTCAGCCGACTCCTATATATATTTTTTCTTGCTCGTTTTTGAGAAGTTGCTCCCGGTGATTTCCTGAATTCCCGAGGCGATTGCGGACAGTCCCGACCTTGGATTCACGCACCTTTTTTTTATTGGATTCATAATGAGGTAAATTTTCATAATATATAATTTATTTTTGAATATTTTTCTTTTGAATTTCTAGGAAATTATTTTTGTGTTGCTTGTCCAAAACTTGATACGTCGCACAGTTTTCGAGATCCCGAGAGATCCAGAACTCCGATTCTCGATCCGTTTGAAGTTTTGGAAACCAATACGACAATCTTTGACATATAAATTTTCCAGAATTTTAGAGGTTTGTTTTCTATTTTATTTTTTAAGTTAAACTCAGATTCGATCGGTAAATCACCGTTTTGGTCACGGTTAGCCATAACGGCGATATCTTTTGACCAGAGCGTGATTTTGCGGCACGGTTGATTCCGGCGCACTCGTGGTGCTGAAATTTATCAAGTTGCACCTTCTAAATCTTGAGTTCATGATGTTTGACTAGATAGTCAATGGCATACCTCGATTTGCGTGCCATAATTTCCAAAATTGGAAACATTACTTTTTATGGCCAAATTTTATTGTTTAGATTATATTCAGATTTATATTAGGTTAAATTAGGTTTTTAAGTGATTTATTCTAGAATTAATTAATATTAGATAAGTTAACCCCTTAGCCACTTATTCCATGATTTTAGAGTGAGAACATTAGAATTGACTTGTGATTTTCGTGCACGGTTCGTGATACGATGTGCATTATGGGTTGACAACTTCTAGATTGGCATTCCCCTCATCTTCTGCTTGTGACTACGGTTTGTGCAAGGGTTCATGCAAGTACAATATTGCATTATGTTTTAGTTCATTATAATATTTCCTTTATTGTTTCTTTGTTTGATATTCCATTGAGACATTGTTTAATATTCCGTTGAGACATGTTAGGCTTATTGTGTCCTTCTTATTGTATCATTGACCATATTGATTGTTAGAGAGTCGGGAGGAGAAATACTCAGTAAGTATGTGAACAAACCCAAATATTGTTATTGTGGATGTCTAAGTCATACACCGTACGTATGAGTTAGCCGTACCCTATTATTATGGATAGCCATCGTATGATATGCCGTATTAGCCCAGTCATTCGCGTATTAAAAGGTATTTCACACACACATAGTTATTTCCATTGTTCCTTTATCTAGTTCCTGTCTTGCTAGTTCATATCTTGCTACTTCATATCTTGCTAGTTTATATCTTGCTACTTTATATTTTGCTAGTTCATATGTTGCTAGTTTTTTATATGCTCCTTGCCATCCTTGTTTCTTATTATTCTAACTTATTTTGGGCTAACAATATTAAATGCAATATGTTTGTACTCTGCTCCTTTCCTGACTGGATCGTTGTTATAGGTGAGGACGAGTATCTCTACACTTCCTATTATGGACCACCAGAGGGTAGTGCTGACGGTGTTGGTACCGAGACTCAGGAGCCATGACCGATCTCTGGAGGGATCTAGATTACATTTATTCATGTTTTAGTTTACTTTCTTAGTTAGACCGAATTTGTTTCCGGATGGACCATATTTTTATTATTCTTCTGGATTTAGTCTCTTTGTTATTGGATTTGGATATTATTTCATCATCTATCATACTCTTATTTCCTTGGTTTGTGTCATTGCTGAGTATGAGTTGTATTTGTGATCATTTGTATTTGTGGAGGATTATTGTGTGTACTAGACAACATTCTACCGTCAATACTGCGGCGTAGGTTGGGCTTGGCTACGAACTCGTACTCGGTTATCCGGGAGTGGGTCGTGATAAGTTTTTATGGTAGCCCATGCAGGTCAGTTTTTGCAAAGGTTACGAACTCGTGGTAGTACTTAAGTTAGTCATACTACTGCGGGCCTGCGAATAGGATTAGATTTTAAGGACCTCCTCCACATGTTTGATACGTTATTAATCTCCACCTTCAACTTTAACTTTTTCTTGATTTGCCTCTTGCTTGAATCTTTCTGTCGTTTAATGATTTTCTTTTATTGCAGCTAATGGATTCTCAAAACAGGAACACCACTCCCTTGAATACCTTATCAACTATAGGTAGATTTTCCACAAACGGGACCCTATCGACACATGGAGGCCATTTTACTTATCTAGGCGAGACGTCACAGCCGCAGACCTCGAGGTTTCGTGGAGACGATATTCAACCGCCCCTACAGTTTCCTCTACAGACTCCACCAGTACCACCACTTGTTTTGCATCTAGCACCTGTTCTGCCTCCAGCACCTGCACTGGATAACACTCTCAATCTTGGAATCTTCCAGCATCTTATCGCTTCCCAGATGGAGCAGGCGAACATCTTCTGCGACACCCTGAGAGAGGCTCTTCAGACTAGAGATGCTCCCCAACCATGCCTAGGAACTTCTAAGGACTTTATGTACCTCAGGCCCAAGGAATTCTATAGGATAGAAGGGATTATCTACGCTGATGAGTGGTTAGAAAATGTGGAACGATTTCTTCGGATGGCTCAAGTTTCTGAAGACCTGAAGATCGAGTCGGCCAGCATACAGCTTTTTGACATCGCCCGGATGTGGTATAGAGATGAGCCCCGACTTTCCGCACCATATGTGACGTGGACAGAGTTCAAGCAATTGTTCAAGAAGATTTCTATCCCGATGTAGCTCGAGAGGCGTTAGTGAGTCAGTTCAAAAGTTTAGAGCAAGAAAACCTCACCGTTGACGAGTACACCTCAGAGTTTTCTCACCTCTGTCGCTTCGCGGAGAGCATGGTCAATACCCCTGAAGATAAGGCTCGAAGATTCAAGAAAGGATTATCTCACAAGATTCGTCTAGCCGTCGCCACCAGTCGAGCCAATACCTACAAGGAGATCTTGAAGGTCGCACAAGCAGTAGAGGAAGAGCTGAGTCGCAAGCCGAAGAGAGATCGAGCTGCATACGGAGGAGGTAGCAGCCAATCGGGATCGCCGAAACGTCCCAATGTTCTGGAGAAGACTTCACCACAGCAGTATCACCTGCAGCCTCGTTCCTAGCAGCAGCAGTTCCAACCATCTAGTAAAGCTCCAACACCGTAGTAGCAGAATCAGACCCAAGCGATTATTACATACTTATACTGTCGAAGACCGGGCCATCATTTCAAGGTGTGTCGTAAAAGATTAGGACAATGCTTATCGTGTGGATCGACTACACACCAAGTGAGAGATTGCCCAATAACGTTTACTCGTCAAGGCCCAACACATACTCATGGAGGACAGCAGCAAGGACAAAGGCAAGCATTTGTAGCTGTGACTCGACCTGAAGGTATAGGTAATTAAATAGGTTCCCTTAAAGGCTTTCCATAATTATAGTTAGCATGCTTGATTAGATATCTTAGATTTCTTATTCCTTACCACGATATAGACTAGGAATTATTTTAGATTGCCTGTAGAGTTACTTAGTATGACATGTTAATTTTTAGGACAAAAATATTTTTAAGGGGGATAGTATGTGGCATCTGTCACCCTGATTAGGAATTTAGGGATTTTTTAATTTTATTTGATTAGTTTATGATTAATTTCTATGATCATAGGAGTCATGATTAAGCCTCGTGATTAAGCCCATAGGTGAGTTAGGACCATCCTACGGTTATATGGCCTCTAGATAGGTTATATAAGCATTCTATAGCTATATTCTATTTTATTATGATTTTTAGACATTTTTTGATATTTTTAAATATTTATTTTATGAAGATTTATATTTTTTTAATGACTTTCATGATTTACTATAGGCTCAATTAGGGCTATTTGGAGACTTAGTATTTTTATTTAGGTTTTAGGAAGTTATAAATATTTTCTAGAATTTTTCAATTTTTTTTGGATTTATTTGGCTTAGAATTGATTTTAATTCAATTTCTGGAAATCAAAACCTAGTAATACCCAGTCAGCAGTGAGGGGGGCCCACCCGCCAGCCGCTTTGGCCAAACCGGGCAGGCCCACATGTCAGCCACTTAAGAGCTGACCACTCTTAATTAGGAAACATCATAATTTAGAGTCGGCTTAGCCGATAAGATTTTGACATGTGGCACAGCCACGGCTCGCCGCTCCAACCGCCTTAGCCGACTCCTCTCTATATATATTTAGCAGTAAACGAAAACCCTATTATTTCCGTGGCCGTTTTTGAGAAGTTGCTCCCGGTGATTCTCCGACTTCCCGAGGCGATTGCGGACAGTCCCGACCTCGGATTCGTGCACTATTTTTTTATTGGAAACTTTCAGAATATATAATTTATTTTTGAATATTTTGCTTCTGAATTTCTGTAATGCCTATTGTTCGTATTATGTATTTTAGAATACGTGTACGTAATCTGACTCGTATTGCTTGACCCCTGGCTTGGTTCGGCTTGTTTGGGTTGGCTTGGTTCGACTTGGGTTGCTTATTGGTTCATCATGAACCAAGGGGGAGAACCCTTACCTACCACCACCATCCCCATTTATTAGCCCAACTCTTTCTCTCACCTCATTCACTCTTCTTCTTCCTCACCATTACTCTCCACCTACACCCAAGAGCCCTAGGCAAGTGCAATTTTGCTTCATGATGGATCTCAAGTTTTATTGTTCCATTCTCTTCTTTACATGATTATAAGCCTATTTAGAACTTGGAGTTTTTAATTTTGATGGATAGATTCTTCTAGATCTACTTTATAACTTTTAGTTCATGGAGTTTTCTTGTTTTTGATCTACTAAAACTTGTTATTTTTGAAAATTAATAGTTCCATGAGCAAGGGCACAAAAGTTCGTGTGAATTTGGTTTTTGATTCACCTCATTTCGAGTTAAAATGAAGTTTTTATGGCCAAAACAAGTTTTCTGGAATTTTTATGCTGAGTAAGATTTTACGCTAGGGACCCTGGAATTGCGTATTTTACGCTGGATATCATCCAGAATGTAAGATTTTACCCTAGAGACCCTGGAATTGCATATTTTACGCTGGATATCATCCAAATGTAAGATTTTACGCTAGGGACCCTGGAATTGCGTATTTTACGCTGGATATCACCCAGAATGTAAGATTTTATGCTATGGACCCTGGAATTGCGTATTTTACGCTGGATAGCATCCAGAATGTAAGATTTTACGCAGGGAACCCTGAAATTGCGTATTTTATGCTGGATGGTACCCAAAATATGAAATTTTACGCTGGAACCCTCCCCTTTTACGTATTTTGCGCAGAATTGAATTTTTTGGTATAAAAAGTGCACAGAATGACTGTTTTTGCCAAGTTTAGCTATTTTCTAGCCAGAATTTCGAAAAACTTAAAACATGAAAGTTTTAGATCTTTGTCTTGCCTTTCCGAATATCTCTGGAGCACCTCATTTTGAGTTTGTATGTGGAAGATATGCCCCATCTTCCCTGAGTCGCATGATTCTTCGACAACTCTTGCACCATGTTTATATTTAGTTATTGCATATACGTTTATACCAGGTTAAATGTTAATTTTAAATATGTTCCATGACATAATGGTGACCCGTCGTGGCACACTCTTGACAGTCAATTTGACATGATATATATCTCGAATGCGGTTGTGACGGCTAGCATGTCGTGACAGAATTGAATGGCCTGGACACCGTGGGTGATTGTGTTTGTATAAAATAAACCAGTACTGTCTTGCATCATGTCTAGGATAGAGATCCCTGAGTACCACGGTCAGGGATACCTACAGTAATTGACTAAGGCTAATAAGCTAGAATAATTCAGTAGACATGAAGAGATTTCCAGCTACAGGCAATCCCGTTATCTGGACGCATTAAGTGGACTTGTAGCCTACCGAAGAGTAGGGCTCATTTCCATCACACAGTCACGTATTGCATTCTTCATAAACGGACATTCGACCCGGATAACCGGATGGTCTGTAGGGCTTGTGGCTGTTGGGATAATCTCATTGCATCTTGCTAATAGCTAGGCCTGTGATAATCCTAGTTAGTTAAAAGTATCAAGCCGTACTCTTGATTGGCCGTGATTGATTGGATGGAGTTTATTCCAGCTTAGTCTTATCCTGATCATGTGCAAGATTGTGACATGATATGATTATTGATGCTTGCCTTAACAATAACGATCGGGGGTCCAGTTCTGTTCAGGCGAAGGGTTACAACCCCGGTCCTTGTTTGGTTTAAGGGTTGTAACCTGGCTCCCGGAGCAGTTCTGTGTCATCTCTTCGTTTATTGTCTTATTGCAACCCCATGCCATGCTCGTCATGTTTTACCTTACCTTAATACCATGATTATTTATACTGACCTTAGCAATAAAGATCGGGGGTCCAGTTCTGTTCAGGCGAAGGGTTACAACCCCGATCCTTGTTTGGTTTAAGGGTTGTAACCTGGCTCCCGGAGCAGTTCTGTGTCCCTTCTTCGTTTATTGTCTTTACTGTACCAATAGTATTTGAGACGGGTTTCTATTCAGGTGAAGGGCTGCAACCTCGGTCCTTTTTTGGTTTAAGGATTATGACCTGGCTACTTGAATGGTTTCATCGTACTCAGATTACTGTTGTTATCTCTATTATTATCAGTACTTTATTTATTATCTTTAATATTCTGTTGTGATATGCTGGTTTTAGTCCCTAAGTGAAGCCTCCTTTGTGGCACTTGCTCTTTCTGGGGCTTGACCCAGCTGGTTTTGTGTGGCCGGATATCAGAGCAGTACCAGAGGATCCACCTGTCTTCCAGCCAGATGGTGAACACCAAGCGTAACCCTGGCAACAAGTGGGTTTCTTTTTGTCCTCCCACTTTATTGTAAAAATTATTCTTTTGAGGCGTTTAGCCGACGAGCACGTGTTAGCTCGTATTGCATCCTTATTTACTGTCTGCCTATGGGCTGTAACATGATTGACAGATCCTAGGGTTGATCATGTACGACTGAACTCTTGCTAGTCTTGATATTTTGTAGGACTAGCTTCATGATCATCCAATATGTAATGTATGGGACGCCTTGCTATTATATATTTGGTGCTCTGACATCTTGTAACTATTATTGTTTGCTTGAGATTGAGATAATAGGCTTGTCCATGACCATAGGAGACTGTTGGCTTGTAGTTAAACCCTCATGTATCTAGACAGCCGTGACCGTATAGCGAGGTGGGTTGCACTTTATTATACGTAGCTGGCTATGTACGCCCCCGCTCTCCAGTATTCTGGTTCTGGGGCGTTACATGGTTTTAGTGGTGGCCCATGCAGGTCTTGTAAATCAAGATATGTGAGGGTTTATCGAATAGATGTCTCAATCAGCACCCGCCCTTGATCTCTGCCCGTATCTTTTAATCCCTGAGATTCTCGACCTGATCATATGTTTGTATCGTTGATCTGTCTTGGTCCTTCCTTATTGTTTCCTATGTCATCTTCTTCAGTGGCATTGTTCCCGGACATGTCGATCAGCAAGGCGAAGCACCTCCCGTGGACCAGCCGCTACCCGGAGATCAAGTCCAACATTCAGGAGTAGCCTCCAGAGTCATGCCTACTGGAGGAGAGCCACCAGTCCAGCCCGTCCAGCCTGTAGAGCCTGATGATAGCACTTTGATGGGTCTCATCAGGTCACTATTAGCCTCCCAGGATCGTCGAGGAGATGCCTTACACCAGGCGGTGGCAGACGCTTTGACCAGAGGAGGTCATCAGGGTAACAGTGCGGCCAACAGCTTCAAGCGCTTGAACCCTCCCTTCTTCGACGGCAGTGAAGATGCGATCGCTGCAGATGCATGGCTTCAGGACACAGAGGTGATTCTAGAAGCAGCCAGGACTCGAGAGAACGAGAAGGTGGCCGTGGTGCGCCTGCAGTTACTAGATCTTGCCCGCAGCTGGTGGACAGTGCAAGCCGATGGATTAGTGACCCCTATTTCATGGGCAGTATTCAGGAAGAGATTCCAGACCAAGTATTTTGATGCTGTAGCTCGGTACGATCTACAGACGAGGTTCACCAATCTGAAGCAGATGGACAGGACGGTCGATAGATATGCGGCCGAGTTTACGAGACTTAGTCGGTTTGCTTCTACCTTGGTAGCAACCGAGTTTGATAGAGCCTAGCGGTTCCAGCAGAGGCTCCACCTAGAGATTTTGTTGGAAGTGGAGCAGTTTGAGCATCAGACCTTTGATGCGGTACTAAGGGCAGCTCAGAGGCATGAGTATACCTCCCAGAGGATTGTGGACATGACCGGAGGTCGAAAGCGATCTCACAGCCAGATGAATCAGTCACCAGCACCAGCCCCGGCAGCCAGGGCTTTGACTATTGGAGCTCTGAGGCGGGCGGCCTCAGTGACGTCAGTTCAGCATTCCACCCCGACACACCCTCAGCAGCAGAAGCAGAAACAGTCTTCCGCAGTGGGATGTTCACACTGCGGGAAGCCAGGGCATGTGGAATCAGAGTGTCGCAGAGCACAAGGTTTGTGCTTGGTTTGTGGTGTCCCGGACCACAGGGTTGGGAACTGCCCAAACATGGGGAGTTCATCGGCCTTCCCTAGTCCTTCAGTTAGAGGACCCGCACCAGTCTAGTAGCAGCAGCAGCATCAGCTGCAGTACCCGTTCCCGAGGCCATTGCCGACGCAGGCCCAGGCATTCCAACAGCAGAGACCGCAGTAGTATGCCCAAGCCCAAGCCCTAATCCAAAGCAAGCAGAGGAATTTTCAGCAGAGGGGACCCGCACCCAGAGGGCATGGTCAAGTGCTGGCCTTGACCATGGAAGAGGAAGGAATAGCACCAGGAGAGGTAGTGGCAGGTACTATTCTCGTCAACACCTTTCCAGCTTCAGTATTATTTGATTCTGGTGCCTCGCATTCATTTATGTCTGCACAATTCGCGACACGGATATGACTGGAACCCGAGTCATTATCAGTAAGGCTCAATATAATTACTGGTAACGGTCTTGTGGAAGTAGATAGAGTGTTTTCCTCGTGTCGGGTCGTAGTTGGCGGTAGAGAGTTTCCCGCTAGGTTAATAGAATTCCCGATGGCCGATTATGATGTGGTCTTAGGGATGGATTGGTTGAGGGACCAGTATGCCAGGATAGATTGCCATATTGGTAGGATTGCTTTTAGTATCCCAGGCGAGCCAGAGTTTTCCTTCTCCCGAGGCGAAGTTGAACCTTCTCCTCCCGTATTGCGGATGGCAGTAGCAGCAGTGCAATTGCCCCGAATTCTCGAGGAGTTTCCAGATGTTTTCCCAGAAGAGCTTCCAGGAATGCCGCCAGAGCAAGAGATCGAGTTCACCATAGAATTGATCCCCGGGACCGCACCTATGTCAGAGAGAGTCTACAGGATGGCACCGTCAGAATTGGAGATATTGTACATAATGATTGAAGAACTCAGGACCAAGGGATTCATTCGTGCTAGTGGATCGCCTTGGGGAGCCCCGATACTTCTTGTGAAAAAGAAGGATGGTACGTCCAGATTATGTGTTGACTATCGTACCTTGAACTCAGTAACAATCAAGAACAGATATCCTCTCCCAAGGATAGATGACTTGTTTGATCAACTTAGAGGAGCAGCAGTATTCTCGAAGATAGATTTGAGGTCAGGGTACCACCAGATCAGAGTCAGAGAGAAGGACATCCCGAAGACGGCATTCAGATATAGATATAGACATTGGGAGTTCCTTGTTATGCCATTTGGAGCAACCAATGCGCCGGCTGTATTCATGGACCTCATGAATCGTATCTTCATGCCTTATTTGGATCAGTTCGTGATTGTGTTCATAGATGACATCCTGGTCTATAGCAAGAGTGAAGCGGAGCATGAGCAGCATCTCAGAGTTGTCCTCCAGATTCTCTGAGAGCACCAGTTGTATGCCAAGTTCAGTAAATGCGAGTTCTGGCTCGATCGCATTTCGTACTTAGGTTATATCATCACCAGAGAAGGAGTAGAAGTGGATCCCCAGAAGATCGTGGCTATCGAAATGTGGCCAGTGCCCAGCACAGTTGCAGAAGTTCGCAGTTTTTTTGGATTGGCCGGCTACTACCGGCGATTTGTTTCGGACTTCGCTCGGATTTCAGCACCACTGACGCAGTTAACCCGCAAGGATGTGCAGTTTGCTTGGACATCAGAATGTCAGGATTCTTTTGAGAGGTTGAAGCGATGCTTGATGACGGTACCCATTCTCACACTTCCGGATGGGACCGGAGGATTCTCAGTGTATTGTGATGCTTCAGGCCGAGGTTTAGGATGTGTTTTGATGCAACATGGGAAGGTAATAGCCTATGCGTCACGACAACTTCGTGATCATGAGAGGAATTATCCAACCCTCGACTTGGAGCTGGCAGCCGTGGTGTTTGCGTTAAAGCTTTGGAGACACTACTTGTATGGAGATAGGGTAGAGATTTTCACCGATCACAAGAGCCTGAAGTATGTATTCACTCAGAAGGATCTTAACATACGTCAGAGGAGATGGCTAGAGCTGCTTATGGATTATGATATCAACCTGCAGTACCATCCTGGGAAGGCCAACGTTGTTGCAGATGCATTGAGCAGGAGAGCCGGAGTTTACTTTCTGACAGCGCAACCAAAATTATTAGCAGATCTTTAAAAGATGGGTATAGAAGTTGTCCTTCCTACTAGCATGGCATTAATGGCCAGCATGCAAGTTCAGTCCAGTATAGTTGAGAGAATCAAGATAGCTCAGTCCTCCGATTCTAAGCTTCAGTGGCTTAGGACAGAATGTGTAGCAGGGCGAAGACCAGAATTATGCATTCATGAGGACGGTACACTTCGACATGGTAAGCGTCTTTGTGTACCCAGTGGAGATCAGACAGGAAGTCATGATCGAAGCTCACAGTTCTCAGTATTCGATTCATCCCGGTGGGACGAAGATGTATCGAGATATCCGTCAGCACTTTTGGTGGAATGGCATGAAGAGGGAGATAGCTCGGTTTGTCTCTCGGTGTTTGGTTTGCCAACAGGTTAAAGCTAAACATCAGAGGCCAGCTGGACTACTTCAGCCCTTGCCAATTCCAGAATGGAAGTGGGAGCATATAACCATAGATTTTGTGACTGGATTGCCTAGATCCCCAGCTGGTAGAGATTCTATCTGGGTGATAGTTGACAGGCTCACGAAGGTGGCTCACTTTCTCCCGTTCAGAGTTGGTCAGTCGACGGCTCAGCTAGCGGAGATGTATCTCCGGCAGAATGTCAGATTGTACGAAGTACCAGTCAGTATCACCTCGGACAGAGATTCGAGATTTACGTCGCACTTTTGGTGTAGTCTGCAAGAGAGTTTGGGAACTCACCTCCAGTTCAGCTCAGCATATCACCCACAGACAGATGGCCAGTCAGAATGTACGATCCAGACTCTCGAAGATATGTTGAGATCTTGTACACTCGACTTCGACAGTTTGTGGGAAGATCACCTACACCTGGTAGAGTTCTCGTACAACAACAGTTTCCAAGCTAGCATCCAGATGGCACCGTTCGAGGCACTGTATGGTAGGAAGTACAGATCTCCACTAGCATGGGATGATGTTGGAGAAAGGCGGATGCTTGGTCCCGAGTTGATCTCTCAGACAGTTGAGGTGGTCAGGAGAGTTAGAGATCATCTTTGCATTGCACAAGATCGTCAGCGCCATTGGACCGATTCTCATCGGCGTCCCCTTAAATTTTTTGTCGGCGACCATGTATTCCTGAGGATCTCGTCTAACCATGGCGTCATTCGTTTCGGCGTACGGGAAAAGCTTAGTCCTAGGTATATAGGGCCGTTCGATATTCTGGAGCGAGTAGGAGATGTGTCCTATCGTCTCGCTCTTCCGCGTCTCTGAGTGAGGTGCATGACGTGTTCCATGTATCCCAACTGCGACGGTATATTCCGGACCCGAGCCACATCCTGGATCATTCAGAATTGGTTGTGGGTACCAACCTTTCGTATGAGGAGAGGCCCGTATCCATATTGGACCGGAGAGAGAAGATACTCAAGAACAAGACTATCAAGTTAGTCCGAGTTGCTTGGGGTCATCACTCTTTGGGTGAGTCAATGTGGGAGCGTGAGGATGATATCCGATCGCGATATCCCAACCTGTTTGACTCGTGAGGTATAATATCTTTCTTATGCCTCATGCCTTTGATTCCTTGCTTGCATAAATAATTGCTTGATTGCTTGACTAGTATAGCTTGCCTGTGATTAGTATAGCTTGTCCTTGCATCTCTAGCTTCTTGATTAAATTCCGAGGACGGAATTCTTTTAAGGTGGGGAGAGTTGTAATGCCTATTGTTCGTATTATATATTTTGGAATACGTGTACGTAATCTGACTCGTATTGCTTGACTCCTGGCTTGGTTCGGCTTGTTTGGGTTGGCTTGGCCCGCTTGGGTTGCTTATTGGTTCATCATGAACCAAGGGGGAGAACCCTTACCTACCACCACCATCCCCATTTATTAGCCCAACTCTTTCTCTTACCTCATTCACTCTTCTTCTTCCTCACTATTACTCTCCACCTACACCCAAGAGCCCTAGACAAGTACAATTTTTTTTATGATGGATCTCAAGTTTTATTATTCCATTCTCTTCTTTACATGATTATAAGCCTATTTAGAACTTGGTGTTTTTAATTTTGATGGATAGATTCTTCTAGATCTACTTTATAACTTTTAGTTCATAGAGTTTTCTTGTTTTTGATCTACTAAAACTTGTTATTTTCGAAAATTAATAGTTCCATGAGCAAGAGCACGAAATTTCGTATGAATTTAGTTTTTGATTCACCTCATTTCGAGTTAAAATGAAGTTTTTATGGCCAAAACAAGTTTTCTGGAATTTTCATGTTGGCTGAGTAAGATTTTACGCTAGGGACCCTGGAATTGCGTATTTTACGCTGGATATCATCCAGAATGTAAGATTTTACGCTAGGGACCCTGGAATTGCGTATTTTACGCTGGATATCATCCAGAATGTAAGATTTTACGCTAGGGACCCTGGAATTGCGTATTTTACGCTGGATATCATCCAGAATATAAGATTTTGTAAGATTTTACGCTAGGGACCCTAAAATTGCGTATTTTACGCTGGATATTATCCAGAATATAAGATTTTATGCTAGGGACCCTGGAATTGCGTATTTTATGCTGGATATCACCCAGAATGTAAGATTTTACGCTAGGGACCCTGGAATTGCGTATTTTACGCTAGATAGCATCCAGAATGTAAGATTTTACGCAGGGAACCCTAAAATTGCGTATTTTACGCTGGATGGTACCCAGAATGTGAAATTTTACGCTGGAACCCTCCCATTTTACGTATTTTGCGCAGAATTTAATTTTTTGGTATAAAAAGTGCACAGAATGACTGTTTTTTGCCAAGTTTAGCTATTTTCTAGCCAGAATTTCGAAAAACTTAAAACATGAAAGTTTTAGATCTTTGTCTTGCCTTTCCGAATATCTCTGGAGCACCTCATTTTGAGTTCGTATATGGAAGATATGCCCCATCTTCCCTGAGTCGCATGATTCTTCCACAACTCTTGCACCATGTTTATATTTAGTTATTGCATATACGTTTATACCAGGTTAAATGTTAATTTTAAATATGTTCCATGACATAATGGTGACCCGTCGTGGCGCACTCTTGACAGTGAATTTGACATGATATATATCTCGAATGCGGTTGTGACGACTAGCATGTCGTGACAGAATTGAATGGCCTGGACACCGTGGGTGATTATGTTTGTATAAAATAAACCAGTACTGTCTTGTATCATGTCTAGGATAGGGATCCCTAAGTACCACGGTCAGGGATACCTACAGTAATTGACTAAGGCTAATAAACTAGAATAATTCAGTAGACATGAAGAGATTTCCAGCTACAGGCAATCCCGTTATCTGGGCGCATTAAGTGGACTTGTAGCCTACCGAAGAGTAGGGCTCATTTCCAGCACACAGTCACGTGTTGCATTCTTCATAAACGGACATTCGACCCGGATAACCGGATGGTCTGCAGGGCTTGTGGCTGTTGGGATAATCTTATTGCATCTTGCTAATAGCTAGGCCTGTGATAACCCTAGTTAGTTAAAAGTATCAAGCCGTACTCTTGATTGGCCGTGATTGATTGGATGGAGTTTATTCCAGCTTAGTCTTATCCTGATCCTGTGCAAGATTGTGACATGACATGATTATTGATGCTTGCCTTAACAATAACGATCGGGGGTCCAGTTCTGTTCAGGCGAAGGATTACAACCCCGGTCCTTGTTTGGTTTAAGGGTTGTAACCTGGCTCCCGGAGCAGTTCTGTATCCTCTCTTCATTTATTGTCTTATTGCAATCCCATGCCATGCTGGTTATGTTTTACCTTACCTTAATACCATGATTATTTATACTGGCCTTAGCAATAAAGATCGGGGGTCCAGTTCTGTTCAGGCGAAGGGTTACAACCCCGGACCTTGTTTGGTTTAAGGGTTGTAACCTGGCTCCCGGAGCAGTTCTGTGTCCCTTCTTCGTTTATTGTCTTCACTGTACCAATAGTATTTGAGACGGGTTTCTATTCAGGTGAAGGGCTGCAACCCCGGTCCTTGTTTGGTTTAAGGGTTGTGACCTGGCTACTTGAATGATTTTCTCGTACTCAGATTACTGTTGTTATCTCTATTATTATCAGTACTTTATTTATTATCTTTAATATTCTGTTGTGATATGCTGGTTTTAGTCCCTAAGTAAAGCCTCCTTTGTGGCACTTGCTCTTTCTGGGGTTTGACCCAGCTGGTTTTGTGTGGCCAGATATTGGAGCAGTACCAGAGGATCCACCTGTCTTCCAGCCAGATGGTGAACACCAGGCGTAACCCTGGCAACGAGTGGGTTTCTTTTTGTCCTTCCACTTTATTGTAAAAATTATTCTTTTGAGGCGTTTAGCCGACGAGCACGTGTTAGCTCGTATTGCATCCTTATTTACTGTCTGCCTACGGGCTGTAACATGATTGACAGATCCTAGGGTTGATCATGTACGACTGAACTCTTGCTAGTCTTGACATTTTGTACGACTAGCTTTATGATCATCCAATATGTAATGTATGGGACGCCTTGCTATTATATATTTGGTGCTCTGACATCTTGTAACTATTATTGCTTGCTTGAGATTGAGACAATAGGCTTGTCCATGACCATAGAAGACTGTTGGCTTGTAGTTAAACCCTCATGTATCTTGACAGCCGTGACCGTATAGCGAGGTGGGTTGTACTTCAATATACGTAGCTGGCTATGTACGCCCCCGCTCTCCAGTATTCTGGTTCTGGGGCGTTACAATTTCTGGAGAATTATTTTAGTGTTGCTTGTCCAAAACTTGATGCATCATACGGTTTTCTAGATCCCGAATTCCGATTCACGATCCATTTGAACTTTTGGAAAGCTAACATGACGAACTTCGACATATAAATTTTCCAAAATTTTAGAGGTTTGTTTTCTATTTTATTTGTTAAGTTAAACTCAGATTTGATCGGTAAATCACCGTTTTGGTCACGATTAGCCATAATGGCGATTTTTTTTGACCAAAGTGTGATTTTACGGCACGGTCGATTCCGGTGCACTCGTGGCACTGACATTTACCAAGTTGTACTTTACAAATCTTGAGTTAATGATGTTTGACTAGATAGTCAATGGTATGCCTCAATTTGCATGCCATAGTTTCCAAAATTGGAAACATGACTTTTTATGGCCAAACTTCCTTGTTTAGATTATACTCAGATTATATTAGGCTAAATTAGGTTTTTAAGTGATTTATTCCAAAATTAATTAATATTAGATAAGTTAACCCCTTAGTCACTTATTATATGATTTTAGAGTTAGAACATTAGAATTGACTTGTAATTTTCGTGCACGGTTCGTGATACGATGTGCGTTATGGGTTGACAGCTTCTAGATCGACATTCCCTTCATCCTCTACTTGTGACTACGGTTTGTGCAAGGGTTCAGGCAAGTACAATATTGTATTATGTTTTAGTTTATTATAACATTTCCTTTATTATTTCTTTGTTTGATATTCTATTGAGACATTGTTTGATATCCCGTTGAGACACGATGTTGACACGTTAGGCTTATTGTGTCCTTCTTATTATATCATTGACTGTATTGTTTGTTAGAGAGTCGAAAGGGAAAATACTCGGTAGGTACGTGAACAAATCCAAATAATGTTATTGTGGATAGCTAAGTCATACACCGCACGTATGAGTTAGCCGTACCTATTATTTTCACTCCCTGACCTAAAAAATCCCTCATCCTTGTACCGATTTATTTGAATCATCGTCCTTACTGGGATGTGATATCGAACGAGTCTGGAGTTACCTCGTACAAGGCAAGATAACAAGTTCTCAAATGGTTATCTTTGATTTTATATCAACAACTGAAGAAAATAGAGTATACGAAACAATTCCCTTTTATTCAATAAATGAACTGAGGTTACAAAGGCTTTCATTAGCGCAACTGAATTTGCCAGATTAGCTATAACACTCAATTTCTCTCTTGCCCATAAAGTATTTCACCGTTCCATACATCATGCCTTCTATATCTCGGCCGCATCAATCCTGTTGCAAGTCCGAGCGTCAATACGATCGCACGTTTCAAACGCGATGGCATTCCATGCCTCATCACGATCAAGCGAAGCTCCATCACAGGCAGACCATTTCCTGAACCTGCTTGCAAACTAGTGGGGGATTAGTACTTTCGTCCTCGTTGTACTGATCAAAGATTCACTTAACTAAACAGACATTTAGTAATGTATTGATTCATACAACATACAATTTAGTTATCTTTCTATGTTTGTTTTCATGACATATTCAAAATTAGTAAAGCATGTTATCATGGCAAGTATGTTATTTCGATTCGGATAAGCAAGCAGGCAACCAATAGCAATCTCGTATTGTTTCGTGACTTCTTACCAACACTGACGTACTCGTTCTTGTACCGATATAAGGTGAATACGCCTCATTCCTTCCCTGTCATGTTATAAGTGCTATGTGCAGGATCTCTATGTTCTTGTACTTTCGGCCCACCGTTCCTTAACTATATGAAGGTCATTGGCGTATCCGTGCCAGAATGGACTAACTTGTTTCTCTTTTATTTTCTTTTCTCAAACTGTGTAACCCGCCATCCTCCCCGTATGGGTTTGCTGGCCTAGTATCCGAAGGACGCCAAAATTATCATCAATTGTGGCTTATCACATTAGTAGAAGATCGCAAATCATACCTAAAAGATGTGCACCAACAATGATTATTCATATCTCCTAGGCCGAATGGTCCCAGTACCCCGGTGCAAACCGTTCGAGGAAAATTACTACACCTGTGCATGGGCAATATCTCAAGTCCATTAGACCATGCAATGTACGTCAAACCCATACAACCAAGCAATTCGTCTATCTCTATTTCAATTGGCATAATGCCCCAACTCAATGTTCATCAACGAATACCCTGAAGGCCATAAACATTTTATGGTACCATGCCGCATTCAACAGTTCTGTCACATTCGTGCCACAACTATTCTCTCAAAAATGAAGCCATCTTTTGTAAGTCTCGAGCACGTACACATGTTTTGATATAGTTATTCAATATTTTTTGCATCGTGCATTCGATGCACGCCTCGATTCAGTATTTCTATGTTCTACACCTTAATGTTCACTGTGTTAGACTTATGTTTCTTCCCTCCAACTCGTGTAATTGAGGCACGCCTCGATAGAGTATTTAATGTTCTATTGCTCGTGCACTGAGGCACTTGCGCCGATTTAGTCTATCTATGTTCTAGCATATTAACTCGTGCACGGAGGGCACGAATGACTTATGCGCCGAGGCACTCGTCGATACAGTTATCCCATGTTTTTATGGCTTGCGCACCGAGGTGCTCGCCTTTGCGATATTCAATGTTCAATAGCGACTCGTACATTTGATATACATTTTATTTTAATTACTCTATCTAGTGTTCGACACGCATTATATTCATCTCTCAGTCGAGCCACGCCCGTGGTCTCGATAAGTTAACTTAGTATACAACGATATATTTTACTTAGGCATGAAGGAGTAGAAAAGAGAAGTCAAAGTTCCCCCACCTTAAGACGATATGCCTTGTCGTTTTGTCGAGCCGATACGGCTCAATTTTATAACTTTGTTGCACAGCCAACTCTTCTAACTTAGCCATTCGAGCACTTCATGCTTTATTGAATTATACGACCAATTTGGCTTACCGAGCCTATGTCTCAGTCCGTTACGAGGCGGTAATTTGATTTTGCGGACCCCGTTGTAAATAAGACAAAAATGCTGACCTCTTATATTTCAGTTTAAACATATAGCCTGCACACGAAACCAACTAAAATCAATACTTATCTGAATCGGACTAATGCCTTGCATCGATTCGATTTCTTAAAATCTTCGAACCGACTTAATGCTTTCTCTCGTGCTAACTTAACACTTGCATCGATCTTACTCGATGCGTTCCTCGGGTCAACATAACTCTTTGTATCGATCTAACTCTATGCATTTCTTGGGTCAACGTACTCTTGTATCAATTTTCATCGATACTTAATTGGGTCAACGCAAATCTTTGAGTCAAAGACTCAGCATAATGCACCATACGGAGCGGGACATTACATAATATACCACTCAAAATAAGGTTCGTCCTCGAACCAAAACCAACACTCAATTAAAGTGTTTCTCCAGATCGTTTTACGATCTCGCCCAACTATCGTTGTTCCATTTCAAACGCTCGTGCAAGATTTCATTAACTTTCAGTCTTTCCTGCAGCTCAATTTGAATTCGGTATACAACTTGATTTGAATCGTACACCTATTCAAGGCATCCTAAAAATATGTGTATTTAAGCTAAGCCCAGTAGTAGAAAATTGGAACAAAGCTGACAAGTAAATTTCAATTATATGCTTGCTAACTCGTACTCTCGATCGAACTTATCTTTAGCGACTGTTCTTGAAATTTTATCGTATTTGTATATTCGATACATACATGATTCATTCAATAAAGTCACTACATGCGACGTGATTCAAAATTGCTTTTCTCGTTTCGTAAGTTTCGTATGGACCATCAATTCTTTGCGTCGCGTCGAGCCATCGCGCATCCGATCGTAACAATCCTTCACAACGCCTTGCGTTCGAAGTTGCTGTCCAAATATTTTCAAAGTCTGACTATGCAACTCATCTCGATACGATTTCCTTTGTTGACTTGCAAATGCATCAACATTCAGGACTACGTCCGCTAGGTCACTTACCTAGACACCGTGCTTAAATTCTTCCGACGCAACAATAAATTAACCTTACATAAAGATAATGGTCCTTCCGACACAATTGTGTAACAATGCTCATAGGCAATGGTCTTTCCAACCAGAAAGTTTAACTCAAGTCGACAGTGCTCAAAGGCTACAATTGTTCGGACACAAAGGTCTTTATGACACGTCTTATATTCGATTCCTATCGAGTAGGAATTCACTAGCCAAATTCCCAACTTGTCCGTCTTGCAACATCGAATATAAGTTCGACTCATGCAAGCTCAATTTCAAGGTGAATCCAAATCTAACGACATAACTCGTAAATCATTCTCTTACCGCTCGCTCTCGTGCATAGCACGATTCTCAAAAATTGCCTAGACTTATCATCAACTTACACCACGCGATTCATATGTGATATTATATAGGTCATCTTATGGGTCTATAACATTCACTTTGATTTGGCGGTTAAGTCTTCTAGGGTCAGCTGTCCCGAAGCTACGCTCGATAATTGTGGATCATTAATGAAGGACAATTAGTACGAACCATGCTATATTTTATTTTGGAGCCAAATCACGTTCCAACGGTTTCTATGCGATTACCCAAATTCGAACAAAACCATTTTTATATGTGCAACTGAGGCGCAACTATCATTCGAATAATTCATGCACTACCGTCGATGATTCCGTAATTCACGAAACATGTTTTTATATTGAGTTCGAGTCTATCTATCCACGGTCGAAATTCGAGATGCTATACGCATAAAAAAAATAATCGTTGATAACTTTACGGTCTCGTCTGATCAATCGCAAGGTTTACGATCAACCAGTTCTACATTTTCGTGTTGCTATTTCCAAAAATTTCGATGTCGTAAACCCGCTCTTGTTTTGTATTCTCACATCGTTCTTACATTTTCTTGTGCACCAATTTCGATAGCACAATGTCAACTTTGAATCTGCATCAATGTCGACTTTAGTTCGTATTGCATATATCCAAGTCTACTATAAACTTTTTCATAAGTATCAACTTGTTTTCTGATTCGCCACATCCCGCTATACTTTGATCGTGTAACCGAGTTACCAATTATCCAATATCGAACCCTCGAGTTATACGATCACGTCCTCTAAGTTTTGCGTGTTTCAGTCGTACTCAAATGAGTTTTGCCGCAACGTAACCAACTATCTCTTAGGCACTATTTATCCGCATCAACCAATTCTTCATCGAAGTCGCACGTCGTACGATCCAATTACAATTCGCATCGCCCAATATTTTCATCGAATTCATAAGTCATGCGATTTGATTTCAATTCGCATACACCAACATTTTATCGAGTTCGCAAGTCGTGCGATTCGATTACAATTCGTTTCGATAAATATTTTCTATCGAGATCGCAAGTCATGCGACTTGTTTATAAGTTCAAGTTTCCTATCCTGTCGATCTAATTTTTATTGTTTCAAGGCATAATCGTTTCGTTAGACTCGGTCGTTTGACCGACTTACAAATTCTCGTCCGACGTATCATTCATTGATACGACTCCCCACCCTATCATTCCAACAAATTATTGAAGAACACTTACATCAACATACCGTCATACAAATTTCCAATCGAGTCTCGGTACACTTCCATCCGTTACGGACAAACCTTCCGTAAATTACGCAATGTGTCGATGGAATCCATCGCACAAGTGGTATTGCATATACCACTCAGAATCGAGCCATCCATCGCATATGTGGTATATTATATACCACTCAGAAATCAAGTTATTTCCCTCGCATCATACTATGTATGAACCAACAATCTATTCCGACTTACGATTTTTGCAGTAATCATGCCGATCACAACCGTAACTTTTGATTGATCAAAATCCGACACAATTCGGCCAATATTTTTATTTGCCAACACAAGCTCAGTGAGCAACCGAACGATTCGTTCTCATCGACTTACCATTTTAGTTCCCTCCATTAAATCTCGTGCAACGTATTATTAAGTTTCATCCATTACCATCTCGTGCAACATTTTAATTTAGTCTCATCCGTTGTATCTCGTGTAACGTTTTAATTCAGTTTCCTCCGTTGCATCTCGTGCAATGTTTTATTTCTGATATTCAAAGACAATACTCGAATCTGTTCAACACATTCAATTTTCAACTTTTATTTTCCTTGCAACGCATCATTCATAACTCGTTACATTTGATACAACAATATTTCACGACTTTCATTATATCGATGCAACCAATATTTCTCATATCGACTGTTGCATTGAAACAACAAATATTTCGATTCATATTTTCCAACTTGTTGCACTTGCAGTAATAAACATCTTAATTCACATCTCGTGACTTGTTGCGGTTGTATCAACAATTATTTTATGGCTTGTTGCATTCGATGCAACAAGTATTTTGTGACTTTCTTAGCAAACATCATATAATTTCCAAAACACATGCGGCAAAATTACACTATTTATATTAGACTTATTGTATGGAACATCCAGTACGACATCGAGTAGAGTCAAGAATGATTTTATTGGTGGTGGGAAATTCTTTGAAATTGAAACAAAGCAAGCATCCTGAGAAAATTAAGCCTAGAGCTCTGATACCAATTTGTCACGCCCCGACCCGGAAAATCGCTCGTCCTCGTATCGATTTATCCGAATCATCGTCCTCGCTGGAGGGTGATGCCATACGAGTCTGGAGTTGCACTCGTACAAGGCAAGATGACAAGTTCTCAAATGGTTATCTTTGATTTGATATCAGCAACTGAAGAAAATAGAGTATACGAAACAATTCTCTTTTATTCAATAAATAAACTGAGGTTACAAAGGCTTTCAATAGTCCAACTGAATTTGCCAGATTGGCTACAATACTCAAGTTCTCTCTTGCCTACAAAGGATTTTACTGTTCCATACATCATGCCTTCTATATCTCGGCCGCATCAATCCTGTTGCAAGTCCGAGCGTCAATGCGATCGTACGCTTCAAATGCTATGGCATTCCATGCCTCATCACGATCAAGTGAAGTTCCGCCGCAAGCAGACCATTCCCTGAACCTGCTAGCAAACTATAGGGGATTAGTACTTTCGTCCTCGCTGTACCGATCAAAGACACACTTAACTAAATCGACATTTAATAATGTATTGATTCATACAACATACAATTTAGTTATCTTTCTATGTTCTCCTTAGGATCAGTTGTCACCCTCATTTCCCGTATTTTTCCCGTATTTTGTATTTTTACTCGTATCTGGATTTTGGCATATATTTTATTTTTCTCGACTTGTGGGATTTCGGTATTTCCCGTATTTTGGGTTTTGGCATGGCTCGGTTTTATTTGGATTGGTTCGGTTTTATGTGAGTTGGATCACCTTAACCTATGCTACCCCTCAACCCACCACAACTCACCCTCTTTATAACCCCCACCTACCACTCTCTCTCCTCATAACTTCCACCATTAATTTCCTTCTTCTTCTTCTTCTCCTTCCTCCAAACTCTCCCAACCCTAGGCAAGTACATCTTACCACTACATGAGAACCCTCTTTTCCTTGTCCATTTGCTAGATTAGGACATGGTGATCAACATTAGAACTTGGTGTTTTATGATTTGAAGTCTCCTTTGCTCTAGATCTAAGTTATTTCTATTTTCGGATTTTGCATGGTTTGATCTTTTTAAGTTGGATTTTCATAGGTTTTGGTGTTTCCAAGTGGAAGAGCATTCAATTCTACCCAAGTTGGAACTTTGGAAATCTAGATTTGGAGTTCGGATGGCCAAGTTATGATGCTTTGAAACCTTGGGTTCATCCATGGTGTTCTTGCTGTTTGGAGAAGACAGTGAGCAGTGTGCAGAGCTGTTTAGCTTATGCACCCTGAGCTACGCGTGCTCTTTAGCGCTGCGTACGCAGACTTAGGTACGCTACCTGTTGGAAGCGTGTCTCCCTGTAGCGTGCGTGACTTTTCACATACGCTGCTCCTTGAGCGTGCGTGACTTTTCACCTACGCTGCTCCTTGAGCGTGCGTGACTTTTCACCTACGCTGCTCCCTGTAGCGTGCGTGACTTTTCACCTACGCTGCTCCTTGTAGCGTGCGTGACTTTTCACCTACGCTGCTCCCTGTAGCGTGCGTGACTTTTCACCTACGCTGCTCCTTGAGCGTGCGTGACTTTTCACCTACGCTGCTCCCTGTAGCGTGCGTGACTTTTCACCTACGCTGCTCCTTGAGCGTGCGTGACTTTTCACCTACGCTGCTCCCTGTAGCGTGCGTGACTTTTCACCTACGCTGCTCCTTGAGCATGCGTGACCTTTCACCTACGCTGCTCTCTCAGCGTGCGTGACTTTTCACCTACGCTGCTCCCCTGACCCCTTGCTTAACCCATTGGCTCTTGGAGTTTTGGTCTTATTTCTTTAAGCTTGGCTTTTCTATAGCCCTGTATATTGATATTTTATTAGATATTTTACGCCCATTTTATATCCTTACGCCTTTTGTCATAAACTTGATTTTACTTAATATATTTGGAATAACTATTGTACATGGCATGGTATGACAAGGAACTATCAGAACACGACAGTGACCCGTAGTGGTGCACTCCTGACATGACCAACCTGACCTGATAGTGGCCCGTCGTGGCGCACTCCTGACAAGTACCCTGACATGATTTATCTTGATAACTTAACTTGACTTGTCTTGACACCGTGGGTGGTTCTTTCTTGTTTGATTGTTAAATCCACTTGTCCTGGCTTGCATCATGTCTAGGATGGGACTCCTGAGTACCACGATCAGGAGTACCTACTAAAATGGATTAAGGCTAATAACTAGAATAACACAGTAGTCATGAAGAGATGACACAGCTACAGGCAATCCCGTTACCTGGGCGCTCCAGGGATTTGTAGCCTGCCGTCGAGTAGGGCACATTTCCAGCACACTGTCAGGTGTTGCACCCTCTAAGTCACCTAAGGGTACATGCGTCTCCTGGACGATGTACCCACCTGAATTCAACCCTAATCTTTCATCCTGGGTAACCTGGATGGTCTGCAGGGCTTGTGGCTGTGGAACAATCTCACTGCATCTTGTTAGTAATTAGGCCTGTGATAACCCTAGTTAGTTAAAGTAGTAAGCCGTAGGACCTGCTTGGCCGTGATTGATTGAATGAGGTATAACCAGTCTAGTCATGTCTTGATCCCATGCAAGATTGCTTTCTGTCTTGATTACTTACATTGCTTATCTTGCCGATAAATGGTGGGAAACCAAGCTCTGTTCAGATGAAGGGTTACAACCCCGGTCCTTGTTTGGTTTACGGGTTGTAACCTGGCTATCGGAATAGTTCCATGGTTATCTCGTCGTATATCATCCTGACATATTTTCATAAATTTTAGTTTTAATATTAGATTTTTCTGTGCTGATTGCTGGCTTTGGTTCTTATTTCGTGGCCCCCTTGTGGCACTTGCTCTTTCTGGGGTTGACCCAGCTGGTTTTGTGTGGCCAGATTTCGGAGCAGCTCCCGAGGATCTACCAAGCTTCCAGTCCAATGGTGAACACTAGACGGAATCCGGGCCAAGAGTGGATTTTCTATTTTGTTTCGCTCACTCTATTGTAAAAATTATTCTTTTGAGGCGTTTAGCCGACGAGCACCTGTTAGCTCGGAGCACTTTTACTTACTGTCTGCCTACGGGCTGTAAACATGATTGACAAATCCTAGGGTTGATCATGTATGACTAAACTCTTGCTAGTCCTAACATTTTGTAAGGACTAGCTTCTGTTGGCCCATTGGTCATATGGTCAACCAGATTTTAATAATTGAGCAAAACTCTGTCTGGATATACGAAGCTTGTTGGGACATCTCAGCTCCTTGGACATAAGCAAGATTGGATATTCACTTCGTTCAAGACTGAAGATCTGTTTGCCTACTTGAGTCTGTATTTCCTATGCAATGTAATTTTCATTTTATTTGAGTCTAGGAATACGTTGTACACCGAGTCGTACTGGCAAATAGGCTATTCCCAAAACAGTTCAAAATGTTTTTTTTAAAATGACCTATCAAATTGTTTACAAAAAGGTTTTCAAAAAGGTTTTCAAAAATCACCAAAACCTACTTTAAAAACCCTAACCTAACCCTGACAGAACTCGGCCAGAGTTCGGCCAGAGTTCGGTTGGTGGCCGTTTTGATTTTGAATTCTCTGGAACTTGGTCCTCCTGCAGTTGCGAATTTGACCGAGATTTGCTCATCGAGTTCTGCCCGAATTCTGCCCGAATTCTGACAGAGTTCTCCCTTTGGAAATTCTATAAATAGAGAAGTATTTCGATCATTTCAATTCACTCATTCACTTTCAATCTTCTCTCTATCTAAAAAGCTTTCTGCCTTCCAAAGAGTTTTCTAGAGCTTTCATTTTCAGATCCCAAGCCAGTTACAATCCTCTAGTCGATTTGCCAGTGCGGTACGGTCTAGGAGTTTCTGAGAGATTGTAATCAGAAGGCTTGATTGAAGAATACCTCTTCACATTTGAAGTTGGACGAGTTCTTCGTATCAAAGCTCGCGTTGTAGAAGTTGCAAGGACTTCGTAAGAAAACTTGCGGTTTTTCCTATAGTGGATTCAAACTGGTAGCAAGAGTTCTACCGACTGGATTAGTCCTCAACAGAGGGATACCAGTATACATCGCTGTCTTTGCGTTTGCTTTCTGAACTCTGCCTTTACTTTATTTTCATCTGTGATTATATACTGTGATTGTGTTGCTAACTTTTTAATTAGCATTATTCCGCTGCCAACTCTATTCACCCCCCCTCTAGAGTATTACGCTTTACTATATCGTTCCTACAATTGGTATCAGAGCGGGTGTTACAGGTAAAGCAAGGTAAAAGTGCTATTATTTATTTATTATTTATTAGATCACAGCACATCACATGGCTACTATGAAATTCACAAGTGAAGGTCAGGCCACAAACAGACCTCCTTTGTTTGATGGTACTAACTACACTTATTGGAAAACACGGATGAGTTTCTTCTTAAAGTCTCTTGATTTTGACTTATGGGCTATTGTTCTTGATGGCTATCAGAAGCCACCTCGTATAAATGTCGAGGGTGTTTTAGTTGAAAAACCCCAAAACAGTTATACAGAGGAAGAAAAGAAAAAGGCCAGTCTTGACGCACGTGCCATTAATGCTCTTTTTTGTGCCTTAGACAGAACAGAATTTAACAGGGTATCTACATGCACAACGGCAAATGGTGTATGGAAGCTTCTCGAAGTTACACATGAAGGCACGACTCAAGTCAAGGAGTCAAAAGTCAGCAGACTTACTCAAGAGTACGAGGCGTTCAAAATGAAGCCAAATGAAACAGTCACACAAATGTTCGAGAGGTTCTTGGATATTGTAAACCCTTTGTCCTCCTTAGGCAAAGAATACAATAACCACGAAAAGATTCGCAAACTCCTGCGAGCTCTCACCAAGAACTGGATTCCGAAGGCTACAGCTATCATTGAAGGAAACGACCTCACCACAATGTCACTTGAAGTACTCATGGGTAAGCTACTCACTCATGAACTGGATCTACAAGATTTTGAAGAGCCTGCACCAAAGGAGAAGACTATCGCCCTCAAGGCTCAGCACAGAAAAGCTGCTGAAGATGACTCAGACAGCAGTGGATCTGACGCTGAAGATCAAGCTCTCATAGCAAGGAAGTTTAAAAGATTCATGAGACATGAGAAAAGAGTCAAAGAGAACAACAGCAACGACTGGTACCAAGAAGATGCTGTCTGCTATGGCTGCAAGAAGAAGGGACATATGAAGAAGGACTGTCCCATCAACTCATCATCGAGCAAGAAGAACAACAGGTATGAAAAAGGCAACCTGAAGAGATCAACATCCCAGAAATATGCCAACACCAGCATATGGCATGAGAGCGAAGCTAGCGACTCAGAAGATGAACATTCAGAGGACGCTGCAAACATCTGCTTCATGGCAATCGATCAGGTACCTACTGAACCTGTAGAAACATATGATGACTTTACCTTTGAGCAATTAGAAGATGCCTTCAGTGACCTGATGCTTGACTACAGGAAACTGCGTAGTAAATACAGACCGCTAAGAAGGTACTCAAAGAGTACAAAGGAGAAATAGGAAGACTTACCGACCTACTAGCTGAGGTTAGAACTAGTGTTAGTAAGTCTGGTGAGCTTTCCTCTATAAAGCTCTTATTACACGAGATTAAACAGTCATCCGAAGAGAAAGATAAGATTATAGACCAATTGAGAGAAGATCTTTCAAAAGAAAAAAAAAGTCTTCAATCTGCACAAATCAGAATGGAATCACTCACCTCTGATTATACTAAGTTATATGACACTTCCAAAAGGTTGGAAATTAGGTTAGGAAAACAGCCTGAGCCTGCTGCTTCCTATCCTAACACGTGTCACTTACCGAAAATTCGGAACATTCCCAAGCCAAACACTGTCAGACCAAACCATATAAAACCTTTACCCCAAAAGGTTAAGCCCAAACATGATCATAGGTATGCATTCTTCTATACTAGAAAACCTAAACCTACCAACCATGCACATCACTCTGCTTTCAACACTCAACATGCACAATGTCATTATTGTGGCCTCATTGGTCATATTTCATCTGCATGTAGAATGAGAAAGCTAGTTGATTTAAATGTTTATGCTTGGATACCTAAAGCTAACAATTCAGGACCCTACAAGAAATGGGTACCAAGAGTTTCATCTGCAAACTGTTTTGTAGGTGGAACACCCTTCACATGCTAGAAGCAAATGGATCCTCGACAGCGGTTGCTCACGGCATATGACCGGTGACGCTACCCTATTTGCAACACTGTCGAAGAAGAAGAAGGAAGGCTATGTTTCCTTCGGCAATAATTTAAAAGGGTATATTATTGGTATCGGTGATGTTGGTAAATCTCCCTATCCTGTGATTAAAGATGTCTGTCTGGTTACCGAGTTGAAACATAATCTGCTCAGCATAAGTCATCTAGCTGATCATGGTTATGGTATCAACTTTGGCAAAGACAAATGTACTATAGTTGATAGCTCAACTGGTAGTACTATCTTTGAAGGAATCAGGGAAGACAATATATATGTTTTCTATCTATTGGAAGAAGCTAACATTTCAGGTAGATGCTTAATGGCCAAAAGTGATGAGAGTCATTTATGGCATATGAGACTCGGTCATGCAAACATGGATACAATTTCAAGATTATCCACAAAGAAGTTAGTACGCGGTTTACCGGACATAACATTCAAGAAGGATTCGGTATGCAGCCAATGCGAAAAGAACAAGGCTACCAGATCCACATTCAAGTCTGTAAACGCAGTATGTACTACTAGACCCCTACAATTGCTACACATGGATTTATTCGATCCTAGCAGAGTTGCTAGCCTCGGAGGTAAATTATATGCATTTATAATTGTAGATGATTTTTCTAGATACACGTGGGTATATTTCTTGACACGCAAGAATGACGCATTATCCGAATTTGTCGCCTTTTGCAAGAAAGTACAGAATGAAAAAGGTTACATGATCACTCGTATTAGAAGCGATCATGGAGGCGAATTCGAGAATGCTGATTTCGAGCAATTTTGTGACACACACGGTTTTATACATGAGTTCTCCTGCCCTAGAACTCCACAACAAAATGGAGTTGTGGAACGTAAGAACAGAACTCTAACCGAAATGGCCAGAGTAATGTTAAATCAATTTAGCCTACCCAAATACTTCTGGGCTGAAGCTGTCAATACAGCTTGCTTTGTGCTCAATAGAGTTCTAATTCGACCCAAATCGAAGAAGACTCCTTTTGAGTTATGGTTTGATAGAATTCCTTCAGTTTCATATTTTAAGATATTTGGCTGTAAGTGCTTTATTCTTAATACTAAAGACAATTTGGGAAAGTTTGACGAAAAGGCCGATGAAGGTATATTTTTAGGTTATGCGGCCAAGAGCAAAGGATACAGAGTCTTCAACAAACGTACCATGATCATCGAAGAGTCAATCAACGTCACTTTTGATGAAATGAACCAAATGACACTCGATGACAGTGATGAAGATCTGCCTACATCAAGCTCAACATCAGCTGAACCTGAACCAAGCTCTGTACTAGCTGAACCCCCTAGAGGAGATCCAGGAACCAGCTACCTACAGAGTCTACCGAAAAGGTTAAAATTCACAGCTGATCATCCACAAGATTTGGTAATTGGTGACATTACCAAAGGAGTAAGCACTCGATCATCCAGTAGAGATATTATTTCTAGTGTTGCATTTATTTCACAGCTAGAACCTAAATCTATTGATGAAGCATGTAGTGATAGTTTCTGGATAGATGCCATGCAAGAGGAATTGAACCAATTCGAATGGAATCAAGTTTGGGAACTTGTTCCCAAGCCTATTAATCATCCGGTCATTGGCACCCGTTGGGTATTCCGAAACAAACTGAATGAGGATGGTTTAGTAACTCGTAACAAGGCTCGACTCGTAGCTCAAGGATACAATCAAGAAGAGGGTATCGACTACGATGAGACTTATGCCCCAGTTGCGAGATTAGAATCCATTCGTATGTTATGTGCATTTGCATGTTTTCATGATTTCAAACTTTTTCAAATGGATGTAAAAAGTGCTTTTCTAAATGGATTTATAAAAGAAGAAGTTTTTGTAGCACAACCTCCGGGTTTCACGGATTTCAAAAATCCTGACCATGTTTTCAAGTTGAAGAAAGCCTTATACGGTTTGAAACAAGCCCCTCGTGCTTGGTATGATCGTCTAAGCTCTTTTCTACTTGACAACGGTTTTACAAAAGGAAAGGTTGACACTACACTTTTTATTAAATCTTTTAATGGCAAGCTGCTTTTAATTCAAATTTATGTTGATGATATCATATTTGGATCCACTGATGAATCTCTTTGTCAAGAATTCTCTAAGTGTATGCAGAATGAGTTTGAGATGAGCATGATGGGAGAGCTGAAATTCTTTCTCGGATTGCAAATCAAACAAACCAACAATGGGACATTCATTAATCAAGCCAAGTACACAAAAGATTTGCTAAAGAAGTTTGATCTGGACAATGTCAAACCTATTGGCACTCCGATGGCAACTTCAACAAAGCTTGATTCTGACGAACAAGGCAAGCCAGTCGACACACGTAAGTATCGAGGTATGATTGGTAGTTTACTTTACTTAACTGCTAGTCGTCCAGATATAATGTTTAGTGTTTGCTTGTGTGCACGTTTTCAAGCTAACCCAAAGGAATCACATCTGTCCGCAGTTAAGCGTATCTTCCGATACCTTAAAGGCACTTCTTCTGTCGGCTTGTGGTATCCCAAATCCAAATCTTTTGACCTTATTGGTTATTCGGATGCAGATTTTGCCGGATGCAAGGTTGATAGAAAAAGTACTAGCGGTACATGTCATTTCTTAGGCAAGGCTCTAGTCTCTTGGTTTAGTAAAAAGCAAAATTCTGTAGCCTTATCAACAACAGAGGCTGAGTACATCGCCGCAGGACGTTGTTGTGCTCAGATTTTGTGGATGAAACAAACCTTAGAAGACTTTGATTTATTTTACACACATATTCCCATTTTCTGTGATAACACTAGCACCATTAATTTGACTAAGAATCCTGTATGTCACTCTCGTACTAAACATATCGAGATTCGGCATCATTTTCTTAGAGATCATCATCAAAATGGAGATATAAACCTTGTATACATAGATACTGATAATCAATTAGCTGACATCTTCATTAAACCTCTAGCGGAAGATCGCTTCAATTATTTACGTCGAGAATTAGGAATTTTGGACGTCAATAATATTAATTGATTTTATTTTATGTTTTTATATCATTATGCAAAAACTGTGTTAGAGACAAGCTAATAAAGAGTCTGTCTGTCACCACAACTACGGTTGAAGCGAAGCGGTATTTAAGAGTTCCCCGGTGAACCTCCGCCAGCTGGGACAGTACTCCTACAGCTAATCTGAGATAGCTGCTGTGTAAAGATATTTAACTCATAAAATATTATTAATTATGTTATTTGAAAGCTAAAATAACTAATCTTTGAATTAAATATTTGAAACGAGTCAATGAAAAAGAAGTAGCAAAATCAACTTGAAAGAACCCTAGACGAATTCGGCCAGAACTCTGACCGAATTCGGCCCGAGTTCGGTTGAGGGTATCTGCGTATATATCCAGAACCCGAGAGCTCCTTCTCTTCCATTGCTTCCATATTTCCAAACAGCAGCTACAGCCGCCCGAAAACCCTCCAAACCCTAGGTATTCACCAATCCATTACTCCCTATCTACTTGGTGAAATCCTTCCAAACTTTGGAATCGTGCGGAGATCATCCTTCTCTACAACATATCTAATCTTTGTGAGGTATAACTCTCTCCTTCTCCACTTTCAAATTTGTGCTTATTTATTTCAATGGCACCTAGATTTAATCCGTCTAAGAGGAAGAAGACTACTCCTAGTGAGGAAGGGTCCTCTTCGAATCCTCACACGGATTCTTTGTTTTTGCCAGTCCAAAAGAGCGACGGTGCTTTCGATGGGTTTTTCTTTCAAACCCTCGATCAAGCTTTATTATGGTACGGTGACTTTTCCACCCGATCCATATGCAGCGGCGCTCCGGTTAAATGGACGATTTTTCCTGACCATCGTCACTTATTTGAGGCATTAGGGTTACATTTGCTTGTTAAACTGTGCTTCCCAATTGCTACTAATGCCATTAGATTGTTCTATTACAATCTCGTAGTTAACACTTTTGACGTGAGCACACGTGTTGGAGGCATAGATATTGAGTTCAATGATGTCCTCCTAGCGGAGATTCTTGGGATTCCCAATGAAGGTGAACCGCTAGTTGATATCACGAAATTTGAGTTCCCCGAAGGCACTACACTCACGAGTTTCAAAATGGAACTTTGTGCACCTGACAGAGTACGTTCTGGAAAGTTTAAGGCTAACAACCTTAATTTGTTCAACTACGAATTGCATCGCATCATCTACTCTACTCTACTTCCCAAATCCACTTCCAAGGATGATGTGACTTCGCTTGAGCTGTCCGCTATGTACCATCTTATCAAGGGGATTCCTTTTTCCGTCCCCAAGACTATTATTCAGATGATGGGACGTTGTCGTGCAAGAGATCGAAATCTCTCTTACGCGATGATTCTCCCTCGTATCTTTCAGCGCTTCGACATCGATCTATCGACTTGTACTCAGGACTCTGAGCCCAAGTTACTCCAGCTTTCTCGTCGCAGTCGGACTGCTTCAGCTCCACCTCCTGCTCCTCCTACTGCACCATCTCCACCACATCAGCCGTATGCCATGACTTTTGAGGGCATACATCAGCACCTATCTGCTCTGCACGTCTCGATGACGGACATGGCTCGCGAGCGAGAGTTCCGCGATGTCACCCGTTACCAGGCGATGGCAAACTCCTTGGCCGATCTGCGTTTCGCACAGACTGGTCACTCTGCCGCTTCCATCCCTCGAGATCCAGCTTTTTTGGGTTACCGCTGTGAGGATGAGGCTGTCCATGCCTACTTCCAGCCCGGTAACGCCTATGATTGGTATCGTGCTCCTCGAGATTATGTTGGCGAGTTCTATGCTGGCGCCCCTACTCATCCTACTAGCGCTGGTACTTCTGGTGCTGGTACTTCCGGTCATGCTGGCCGTGCTGCTGATGATTTTGATGAGGATAGTGATGATGAGATCTGATCTGATTACTAGTGACATTCTACTGTATACTTGGAAATGCTCCGACATTCCAAGTTTTTATCTTTTTGATTAGTACTTTGTAGTTTGCTATCAGTATTTCTTTTATCTTCATGGACATGTTTTTGATGTTTCATTTATGACATCTCAGTTTATTTCAGCATTTTGTTTAGCACTATCTCTTTTTACTGCTTCTTCATTACAAACTGCCCGTGAAATAGCATGCCTGAGATTTCTTTTATGTTTTGATGCAAATATATGCCTGTGATGATAATTTGTAGCAACTTTACATGCCTGTGATAATAATCTCTAAATTCTTATAGCATTTCTTTTATTTTTTCGCTATTTGTTACTTATGCATTCATTGCGGGGGAGTCTTCTGCATTTAATGCGGGGGAGTCTTTCTTTGTGCAATTATTTTGCTAAGTGACAAAGGGGGAGAAAATTAAAAATGATCTAACATTTTTTTGAGTTATACAGGTTATGAACAATTTCTACTTTTTGATATTTTTTTGCACACGCTTGAACTAGCTTCATGTTATATCATTCATAGTTTGTCAATTATCAAAGTGGGGGAGATTGTTGGCCCATTGGTCATATGGTCAACCTGATTTTAATAATTGATCAAAACTCTGTCTGGATATACAAAGCTTGTTGGGACATCTCAGCTCCTTGGACATAAGCAAGATTGGATATTTACTTCGTTCAAGACTGAAGATCTGTTTGCCTACTTGAGTCTGTATTTTCTATGCAATGTAATTTTCATTTTATTTGAGTCTAGGAATACGTTGTACACCGAGTCGTACTGGCAAATAGGCTATTCCTAAAACAGTTCAAAATGTTTTTTTTTAAAATGACCTATCAAATTGTTTACAAAAAGGTTTTCAAAAAGGTTTTCAAAAATCACCAAAACCTACTTTAAAAACCCTAACCTAACCCTGACAGAAATCGGCCAGAGTTCGGCCAGAGTTCGGCCAGAGTTCGGTTGGTGGCCGTTTTGATTTTGAATTCTCTGGAACTTGGTCCTCCTGCAGTTGCGGATTTGACCGAGATTTGCTCATCGAGTTCTGCCCGAATTCTGCCCGAATTCTGACAGAGTTCTCCCTTTGGAAATCCTATAAATAGAGAAGTATTTCGATCATTTCAATTCACTCATTCACTTTCAATCTTCTTTCTATCTAAAAAGCTTTCTGCCTTCCAAAGAGTTTTCTAGAGCTTTCATTTTCAGATCCCAAGCCAGTTACAATCCTCTAGTCGATTTGCCAGTGCGGTACGGTCTAGAAGTTTCTGAGAGATTGTAATCAGAAGGCTTGATTGAAGAATACCTCTTCACATTTGAAGTTGGACGAGTTCTTCGTATCAAAGCTCGCGTTGTAGAAGTTGCAAGGACTTCGTAAGAAAACTTGCGGTTTTTCCTATAGTGGATTCAAACTGGTAGCAAGAGTTCTACCGACTGGATTAGTCCTCAACAGAGGGATACCAGTATACATCGCTGTCTTTGCGTTTGCTTTCTGAACTCTGCCTTTACTTTATTTTCATCTGTGATTATATACTGTGATTGTGTTGCTAACTTTTTAATTAGCATTATTCCGCTGCCAACTCTATTCACCCCCCCTCTAGAGTATTACGCTTTACTATATCGTTCCTACAGCTTCATGATCAGCTGAATATGTATTATTTGGGATGCCTTATTATTGTATATTTAATGATCATACATCTTGCGACTTTACTTACTTGTGGTGATTGAGACACTAGGCTTGTTCATGACCATAAGAGACTGTTGGCTTATAGAAAACCCTCACATATCTAGATAGCCGTGACCGTATATCGAGGTGGTTTCTATTTCAATATACGTAGCTGGCTATGTCTGCCCCCGCTCTCCAGTATTCTGGTTCTGGGGCGTGACATGGTTTAAGTGGTGGCCCATGCAGGTCTTGTCAATCAAGAAATGTGAGGGTTTATCGAATAGATGTCTCAATCAGTATTCGTCCTTGATCTCCGTCCTTATTTTCAAATCCCTGGAATTCTTGCCCTGATTACATGCTTGTATCGTTGATCTGTCCTGGTCCTTTCTTATTGTTTTCCTGTGTCGTCTTCTTCAGCGGCACTGTACCTGACCCTGCCGATCGACGAGGTGGAGCACATCCCGCGGATCAGCAGCAACCTGGAGATCAAGCCCAGCATTCCGGGGTAGCCTCCAGAGTTGTGCCTACTGGAGGAGAGTCACCAGTTCGGCCCGTCCAGCCCGCAGAGCCAGATGATGGTACCTTAGTAGGCCTCATCAGAACTTTGATAGCTTCCCAGGATCGTCGAAGCGACACCCTGCACCAGACAGTTCAAGATGCTTTGACACGAGGCGAACATCCAGGGAACCAGGCGGCCAACAGTTTCAAGCGCTTGAACCCTCCTTTCTTCGACGGCAGCGAGGATACGATTGCCACGGATGCATGGCTTCAGGATACCGAGGTGATTCTGGAAGCAGCTAGGACACCCGAGAATGAGAAGGTGGCGGTGGTACGCCTGCAGTTGTTGGACTTGGCTCGCAGTTGGTGGGCGGTGCAAGCCATGGGATTAGTGGCACCCATTGCTTGGGCAGTATTTAGGGAGAGATTCCAGACGAAGTATTTCGATGCTGTGGCTCGGTACGACCTGCAGACCAGATTTACCAACTTGAAGCAAGGAGGCAGGACGGTCGACAGTTATGCATCGGAGTTTTCTAGGCTCAGTAGGTTTGCCCCCACCTTGGTGGCGACCGAGTTTGATAGGGCCCAGCGGTTCCAGCAGGGACTGCATTTGGAGATCTTGTTGGCGGTTGAGCAGTTCGAGCACCAGACGTTCGATGCAGTCTTGAGAGCAGCTAGGAGGCATGAGTACACCTCCCAGAGGATCGTAGATAGGACCGGAAGTAGGAAGCGGTCCCGCAGTCAGATGCACCAGTCATCAGCTCCAGCCCCGACAGCTAGGGGATTGACCATTGGAACTCCGAGGCGGGCAGCCTCAGTAACGTCGGTTCAACATTCGACCCCGACGTACCCGCAGCAGCAGAAGCAGAAGCAGACTTCCGTGATGGGATGTTCTCATTGCGGGAAGCCAGGACATGTGGTGGCAGACTGTCGCAGGGCGCAGGGATTGTGCCTGGCTTGTGGAGCAGCAGATCATAGGGTTGGGGCTTGCCCGAATAGGGATGGTTCATCTGTATCCAACCCTTCTAGCTCTTCGGTGAGAGGACCGGCCCCAGCACCAGTTCAGCAGCAGCAGTATCAGTCTTCGAGGCCCTTGCCGCCTCAGTCTCAGGTATTCCAGCAACAACACCCCCAACAGTATGCACAAGCCCAAGCTCAGACCCAGAATAGGCAGAGAGGTTTCCAGCAGAGGGGACCAGCAGCCAGAGGACAAGGTCAGGCCATGATGATGGCTATGGAAGAAGAAGTTGCACCAGGTGAGGTAGTGGCAGGTACTATTCTCGTCAACTCCTTTCCAGCTTCGGTATTATTTGATTCTGGTGCATCGTATTCATTCATGTCTGCACGATTCGCGACACGGATAGGATTGGAGCCTGAGTCATTATCAGTGAGGCTCAATATACTTACTGGTAATGGTCTTGTGGGAGTAGATCGAGTGTTTTCCTCGTGTCGGATCGTAGTTAGCGGTAGGGAGTTCCCCGCTAGATTCATAGAGTTTTCTATGGCAGACTATGATGTAGTCCTAGGCATGGATTGGTTGAGGAACCAGTATGCTAGGATAGACTGCCATATTGGCAGAGTTGTCTTTAGTATCCCCGGCGAGCCAGAGTTTTCGTTTTCCAGAGGTACAGTGGAGCCGTCTTCTCCAGCATTGCGGATGGCAGTAGCAGCAGTGCAGTTACCCCGGATAGTTGAAGAGTTTCCAGATGTCTTTCCAGAGGAGCTTCCAGGGATGCCGCCGGAGCGGGAGATTGAGTTCACTATAGACTTGATTCCCGGGACAGCACCAGTGTCAGAGCGAGTCTATAGGATGGCACCTTCAGAATTGGAAATTTTATACAAGATGATTGAAGAACTGAGGACCAAGGGATTCATCCGTGCAAGTGGATCACCTTGGGGAGCCCCGATGCTTCTTGTGAAAAAGAAGGATGGTACGTCCAGGCTATGTGTTGATTATCGTACCTTGAATTCGGTGACAATCAAGAATAGATACCCTCTTCCGAGGATAGATGACTTGTTTGATCAGCTCAGAGGGGCTTAAGTGTTCTCGAAGATTGACTTGCGGTCAGGATACCACCAGATCAGAGTCCGAGAGCAGGACATCCTGAAAACAGCATTCAGATCGAGGTATGGACATTGGAAGTTCCTTGTTATGCCCTTTGGAGCGACCAATGCGCCGGCCGTATTCATGGACCTCATGAATCGCATTTTCATGCCTTACTTGGATCAATTTGTGATCGTGTTCCTAGATGACATTCTGGTCTACAGCAAGAGTGAAGCAGAGCATGAGCAGCATCTCAGAGTCGTCCTTCAGACGCTTAGGAAGCATCAGTTGTACGCCAAGTTCAGTAAATGCGAGTTCTGGCTCGATCGCATTTCGTACTTGGGTCACATCATTACCCGAGAAGGAGTGGAAGTGGATCCCCAGAAGATTGTGGCTATCGAGTCGTGGCCGGTACCCAGCTCAGTGGCAGAAGTTCGCAGCTTCCTCGGATTGGCCGGCTACTACCGGCGGTTCGTTTCAGATTTCGCAAGGATTTCAGCGCCGATGACCCAGTTGACCCGCAAGGATGTGCCGTTTGTTTGGACAGCAGAGTGTCAGGAATCATTTGAGAAGTTGAAGCGAGGTTTGATAACGGCTCCCATTCTCACCCTTCCAGATGGGACCGGAGGATTCACAGTTTATTGCGACGCTTCAGACAGAGGATTGGGGTGTGTCTTGATGCAGCATAGGAAGGTAATATCTTATACGTCACGTCAACTACGTGATCATGAGAAGAATTACCCGACCCACGACTTGGAATTGGCGGCGGTAGTGTTTGCTTTGAAATTGTGGAGACACTACTTGTATGGGGATAGAGTGGAGATCTTTATTGATCATAAGAGCCTGAAGTATGTTTTCACCCAGAAGGACCTTAATATGCGACAGAGAAGATGGCTCGAGCTATTGGTGGATTATGATATAGATTTGCAGTATCATCCCGGGAAGGCCAACGTTGTAGCAGATGCATTGAGCAGGAGAGCCGGAGTTTATTTCCTGACGGCACAACCAGAATTATTGGCAGATCTTCAGAAGATAGGGATTGAAGTGGTTCTTCCTACCAGTATGGCATTGATGGCCAGTCTACAGGTTCAGTCCAGCATAGTTGAGAGGATCCGGATGGCACAGTCAGCAGATTCCAAGATCCAGCGACTCAGAGCAGAGTGTGAAGCAGGAAGAAGGCCAGAGTTATGTATTCATGAAGACGATACACTTCGGCACGGCACTCGTCTTTGTGTACCCAGTGGAGATATCAGACAGGAAGTCATGACAGAAGCCTACAGTTCACAGTATTCTATTCATCCGGGTGGTACGAAGATGTACCGAGATATTCGTCAGCATTTTTAGTGGAATGGCATGAAGAGGGAGATAGCCCGGTTTGTCTCTCGGTGTTTGGTTTGCCAACAGGTTAAAGCTGAACATTAGAGGCCCGCTGGACTTCTTCAACCCTTACCGATGCCAGAATGGAAATGGGAACATATAACCATGGATTTCGTGACCGGATTGCCCAGATCTCCAGCCGGCAGAGATGCTATTTGGGTAATTGTGGACAGGCTTACCAAGGTAGCACACTTTTTCCCATTCAGAGTTGGACAGTCGACGGCACAGTTAGCAGAGATGTATCTCAGGCAGATCGTCAGGCTTCACGGTGTGCCAGTCAGCATCACCTCGGACAGGGATTCAAGATTCACATCACACTTTTGGCGTAGCTTGCAGAAGAGTTTGGAGACTCACCTTCAATTCAGCTCAGCTTATCACCCGCAGACGGATGGTCAATCAGAGCGCACAATCCAGACCCTTGAAGATATGTTGAGATCCTGTACCCTTGACTTCGGTGGTTCATGGAAGAATCATCTGCACCTGGTGGAATTTTCGTACAACAACAGTTATCAGTCCAGTATCCAGATGGCACCCTTCGAGGCTCTCTATGGCAGGAAGTGCAGATCCCCGCTAGCATGGGACGATGTCGGAGAGAGGCAGATGCTCGGACCCGAGTTGATTTCCCAGACGGTTGAAGTGGTCAGGAAGGTCAGAGATCACCTCCGAGTTGCCCAGGACCGCCAGCGCCATTGGGCCGATGCTCATCGGCGTCCCTTAGAATTTGCTGTCGGCGACTATATATTCCTTAGGATCTCGCCTAACCGCGGCGTCATTCGCTTTGGCGTACGAGAAAAGCTTAGTCCTAGGTATATAGGGCCGTTCGATATTCTAGAGCGAGTAGGAGATGTATCCTATCGTCTCGCTCTTCCGCCGTCGCTAAGTGAGGTGCATGATGTATTCCATGTGTCCCAATTACGACGATATATTCCGGACCCGAGCCACATCCTAGACTATTCGAAATTGGTTGTTGGTACCAACCTTTCGTATGAGGAGAGGCCCGTGTCTATATTGGACCGGAGGAAGAAGATACTCAAGAACAAGACTATTAAATTAGTCCGTGTTGCTTGGGGTCATCACTCTCTAGCTGAGTCAACGTGGGAGCGTGAGGACGACATCCGATCGCGATATTCCTACATGTTTGACTCGTGAGGTATAATGTCTTTCTTATGCCTTACGTTTTTCCTTCCTTGTCTGCATTGTATGATTGCATGATTGAACTGCTTAGTATAACTTTCATGTGTTTAATGTAGCTTGTCGTGACAATCTCTAGCTCCTTGATTAAATTCTGAGGACAGAATTCTTTTAAGGTGGGTAGAGTTGTCACCCTCATTTTCCGTATTTTTCCCGTATTTCGTATTTTTACTCGTATCTGAATTTTGGCATGTATTTTATTTTTCTCGACTTGTGGGATTTCGATATTTCCCGTATTTTGGGTTTTGGCATGGCTCGATTTTATTTGGATTGGTTCGGTTTTATGTGAGTTGGATCACCTTAACCTATGCTACCCCTCAACCCACCACAACTCACCCTCTTTATACCCCCACCTACCACTCTCTCTCCTCATAACTTTTACCATTAATTTCCTTCTTCTTCTTCTTCTCCTTCCTCCACAACTCTCCCAACCCTAGGCAAGTGCATCTTGCCACTACATGAGAACCCTCTTTTTCTTGTCCATTTGCTAGATTAGGACATGGTGATCAACATTAGAACTTGGTGTTTTGTGATTTGAAGTCTCCTTTGCTCTAGATCTAGGTTATTTCTATTTTGGATTTTGCATGGTTTGATCTTTTTAAGTTGGATTTTCATGGGTTTTGGTGTTTCCAAGTGGAAGAGCATTCAATTCTACCTAAGTTGGAACTTTGGAAATCTGGATTTGGAGTTCGGATGGCCAAGTTATGATGCTTTGAAACCTTGGGTTCATCCATGGTGTTCTTGCTGTTTGGAGAAGACAGTGAGCAGTGTGCAGAGCTGTTTAGCTTACGCACCCTGAGCTACGCGCGCTCTTTAGCGCTGCGTACGCAGACTTAGGTACGCTACCTGTTGGAAGCGTGTCTCCCTGTAGCGTGCGTGACTTTTCACCTACGCTGCTCCTTGAGCGTGCGTGACTTTTCACCTACGCTGCTCCCTGTAGCGTGCGTGACTTTTCACCTACGCTGCTCCCTGTAGCGTGCGTGACTTTTCACCTACGCTGCTCCTTGAGCGTGCGTGACTTTTCACCTACGCTGCTCCCTGTAGCGTGCGTGACTTTTCACCTACGCTGCTCCTTGAGCGTGCGTGACTTTTTACCTACGCTGCTCCCTGTAGCGTGCGTGACTTTTCACCTACGCTGCTCCTTGAGCGTGCGTGACTTTTCACCTACGCTGCTCTCTCAGCGTGCGTGACTTTTCACCTACGCTGCTCCCTGTAGTGTGCGTGACCTTTCACCTACGCTGCTCTCTCAGCGTGCGTGACTTTTCACCTACGCTGCTCCCCTGACCCCTTGCTTAACCCATTGGCTCTTGGAGTTTTGGTCTTATTTCTTTAAGCTTGGCTTTTCTATAGCCCTGTATATTGATATTTTATTAGATATTTTAAGCCCATTTTATATCCTTACGCCTTTTGTCATAAACTTGATTTTACTTAATATGTTTGGAATGACTATTGTACATGGCATGGTATGACAAGGAACTATCAGAACACGACAGTGACCCGTAATGGTGCACTCCTGACATGACCAACCTGACCTGATAGTGGCCCATCGTGGCGCACTCCTGACAAGTACCCTGACATGATTTATCTTGATAACTTAACTTGACTTGCCTTGACACCGTGGGTGGTTCTTTCTTGCTTGATTGTTAAATCCACTTGTCCTGGCTTGCATCATGTCTAGGATGGGACTCCTGAGTACCACGGTTAGGAGTACCTACTAAAATGGATTAAGGCTAATAACTAGAATAACACAGTAGTCATGAAGAGATGACACAGCTACAGGCAATCCCGTTACCTGGGCGCTCCAGGGATTTGTAGCCTGCCGTCGAGTAGGGCGCATTTCCAGCACACTGTCAGGTGTTGTACCCTCTAAGTAACCTAAGGGTACATACGTCTCCTGGACGATGTACCTACCTGAATTCAACCCTAATCTTTCGTCCTGGGTAACCTGGATGGTCTGCAGGGCTTGTGGCTGTGGAACAATCTCACTGCATCTTGTTAGTAATTAGGCCTGTGATAACCCTAGTTAGTTAAAGTAGTAAGCCGTAGGACCTGCTTGGCCGTGATTGATTGAATGAGGTATAACCAGTCTAGTCATGTCTTGATCCCATGCAAGATTGCTTCCTGTCTTGATTACTTACATTACTTATCTTGCCGATAAATGGTGGGAAACCAAGCTCTGTTCAGATGAAGGGTTACAACCCCGGTCCTTGTTTGGTTTACGGGTTATAACCTGGCTATCGGAATAGTTCCATGGTTATCTCGTCGTCTACCATCATGACATGTTTTCATAAATTTTAGTTTTAATATTAGATTTTTCTGTGCTGATTGCTGGCTTTGGTTCTTATTTCGTGGCCCCCTTGTGGCACTTGCTCTTTCTGGGGTTGACCCAGCTGGTTTTGTGTGGCCAGATTTCGGAGCAGCTCCCGAGGATCTACCAAGCTTCTAGTCCAATGGTGAACATTAGACGGAATTCGGGCCAAGAGTGGGTTTTCTATTTTGTTTCGCTCACTCTATTATAAAAATTATTCTTTTGAGGCGTTTAGCCGACGAGCACCTGTTAGCTCGGAGCACTTTTATTTACTGTCTGCCTACGGGCTGTAAACATGATTGACAAATCCTAGGGTTGATCATGTATGACTAAACTCTTGCTAGTCCTAACATTTTGTAACGACTAGCTTCATGATCAGCTGAATATGTAATATTTGGGACGCCTTATTATTGTATATTTAATGATCATACATCTTGCGACTTTACTTACTTGTGGTGATTGAGACACTAGGCTTGTTCATGACCATAAGAGAATGTTGGCTTGTAGAAAACTCTCACATATCTAGACAACCGTGACCGTATATCGAGGTAGTTTCCATTTCAATATACGTAGCTGGCTATGTCTGCCCCCGCTCTCCAGTATTCTGGTTCTGGGGCGTGACATGGTTTAAGTGGTGGCCCATGCAGGTCTTGTCAATCAAGAAATGTGAGGGTTTATCGAATAGATGTCTCAATCAGTATTCGTCCTTGATCTCCGCCCTTATTTTCAAATCCCTAGAATTCTTGCCCTGATTACATGCTTGTATCGTTGATCTGTCCTGGTCCTTCCTTATTATTTCCCTGTGTCGTCTTCTTCAGCGGCACTGTACCTGACCCTGCCAATCGACGAGGTGGAGCACATCCTGCGGATCAGCAGCAACCTGGAGATCAAGCCCAGCATTCCGGGGTAGCCTCCAGAGTTGTGCCTACTGGAGGAGAGTCACCAGTTCGGCCCGTCCAGCCCGCAGAGCCAGATGATGGTACCTTAGTAGGCCTCATCAGAACTTTGATAGCTTCCCAGGATCGTCGAAGCGACGCCCTGCACCAGACAGTTCAAGATGCTTTGACACGAGGCGGACATCCAGGGAACTAGACGGCCAATAGTTTCAAGCGCTTGAACCCTCCTTTCTTCGACGGCAGCGAGGATGCGATTGCCGCGGATGCATGGCTTCAGGATACCGAGGTGATTCTTGAAGCAGCTAGGACACCCGAGAATGAGAAGGTGGCGGTGGTACGCCTGCAGTTGTTGGACTTGGCTCGCAGTTGGTGGGCGGCGCAAGCCATGGGATTAGTGGCACCCATTGCTTGGACAGTGTTTAGGGAGAGATTCCAGACGAAGTATTTCGATGCTGTGGCTCGGTACGACCTGCAGACCAGATTTACCAACTTGAAGCAAGGAGGCAGAACGGTCGACAGTTATGCATCGGAGTTTTCTAGGCTCAGTAGGTTTGCCCCCACCTTGGTGGCGACCGAGTTTGATAGGGCCCAGCGGTTCCAGCAGGGACTGCATTTGGAGATCTTGTTGGCGGTTGAGCAGTTCGAGCACCAGACGTTCGATGCAGTCTTGAGAGCAGCTAGGAGGCATGAGTGCACCTCCCAGAGGATCGTGGATAGGACCGGAAGTAGGAAGCGGTCCCACAGTCAGATGCACCAGTCATCAGCTCCAGCCCCGGCAGCTAGGGGATTGACCATTGGAACTCCGAGGCGGGCGGCCTCAGTAACGTCGGTTCAGTATTCGACCCCGACGTACCCGCAGCAGCAGAAACAGAAGCAGACTTCCGCGATGGGATGTTCTCATTGCGGAAAGCCAGGACATGTGGTGGCAGACTGCCGCAGGGCACAGGGATTGTGCCTGGCTTGTGGAGCAGCAGATCATAGGGTTGGGGCTTGCCCGAATAGGGGTGGTTCATCTGCATCCAACCCTTCTAGCTCTTCGGTTATTTGACATTTCTTGCGTCGTGCATTCGATGCACGTCTCGATTCAGTATTTTCATATTCTATGCCTTAATGTTCACTGTGTTAGACTTATGTTCCTTCCCTCCGACTCGTGCAACTGTGGCATGCCTCGATAGTATTCAATGTTCTATTGCTCGTGCACTGAGACAATTACGCCGATTTAGTCTTTCCATGTTCTAGCATACTAACTCGTGCACGGGGGCACGAATGACTTGTGCGATGAGGCACTCGTCGATACAGTTATCCCATGTTCTTATAGCTTGTACACCGAGGCGCTCGCCTTTGCGATATTCAATGTTCAATAGCGACTCGTACATTTGATGTACGTTTCATCTCAATTGTTCTATATGTTGGTTTTTTATGTGTTATTGCTTAGGAAGCAACCTATATGTGATTCAAAAAGGTACCCCATTCTTTTAGTCCCACATGGAAAAGGAGAAAAAGTTCTCATTTCCATATAAGTCTTTCCCCTCCTTAGTAGGTTAGTGGGTTGTGTAGGGGATGGGATACATTCCATCCAACCCGCGAGCGGGTGCTCGATTTATTGCGCGTTTTTGACGCGTTTATTTGTCGCACACTTAGCACTTTGCACGCTTGTGCACCGCGGACCGCACCAAGGGTATAAAGGTAATTTTCTATCTCTTTTTATTTTTATTTGATTTATTCTTCTTTTCGTTTCGGTTGCCTGGTCTTCCGTAGAACTGTTACCACGTAATCCCGTTACGGGATTTGTGGATCGCAGAGATAATTCTGGCCACGTACAGATAGATTTGATTTTAAATCAAATCAGTTGATCCATTTTAAGGATATACGGAAAATCTTTTCTCTCTCTCTCTCTCTCCCCCGTTCGAAACTCTGTTCGCGCAGAAGAGAAACATCACAACCAGAACCTTTCTCCTCTCTTTCGTCCAACTCTTTCTCTGGGCAAGGCTGTGATCGATCGAAGGATTCACTACCGGGTGCACGGTACTGTAGATCAAAGGATTCGTTGTATCTCGGGGATAGATCGTCTGGAACCCGCTGCACGATTGTGGGGGCAAAATTCTATTCTAAGGATAGCGTTTGTAACATGCCTTGAATCCTACTCTTAATTCATGTTCTTAATTTTACTTCTTCTGGTTGCATGTGCTAGAAATTCTGTCTAGTATTTCCAACAATCTTAGAATAAAAGTTTCTGTTTGTTTTTACGCACACACTACGAATCCCACAACAGAGGAATTCTCGACCAATATTCAGAACTCCTCCAAACCGAAGAAGTTTGACGGTCAGAATTTCAAGCGATGGCAGTGCAGGATGACCTACTGGTTAACCTGCCTAAAATTGTCTAAGGTTATCAAAGAACCTGAAACACTGCCTGGTTTACACGAACCTACTAGAACCTTTGAATTAGAAACATACAATGAGACAGACTTTATTTGTCACGGGAAAATCCTTAGTTGTCTGTCTGACATGCTGTATGACATCTACTGCACAACTACCACTTCCAGAGAGCTTTGGGAAGCCCTCGATAAGAAATACTCCAATGAATGAGCAGATTCTGAGGTTTACATTGTAGACAGGTTCTTAGAATTTAAGATGGTTGATGAGAAGTCTGTTGTTGAACAGACTAACACCCTGTAAACCATTATTCACGAGATGTCTCAGAAAGACATGCCACTAGCTGATAAATTTCTGATTGCTGCTTTTATAAATAAATTGCCTCCATCCTGGAAATCCTTTGGCTTAAAGCTGAAACACAATAAGGAACCCATGTCCTTAGATGAACTTTTTATCTCTCTCCGCATTAAGGAAGAGAGTAGAACTAGGGACAAAGAACCCCTGAGTACTGAATTCGATGCAAAGTTGCATATTACTGAGTCCAAGGGAAAGCCTAAGGGCCAACCTTTTCAACAGAGAAATAAGCCCCAGAACAGAAACCCTGCAAAGAAATAATTATTGAAACCAAAACCTGTTATTGGGAAAGATAACAGGCCAAAGCGGGAATGCTACTACTGTGGCAAGCCTGGCCACTTTGCTAGATAATGTCGCACAGGAAGAAGGGTCAGGGATTCCAGAATCCTGATTGTCGAACTCCTGCTGCTGACGCTCATGTTGTTCCTCAGGCTCACGTAGTCATAGCTGGGACCGAATCTATCGGTACCGAGGATCAGAGGTTTGTAGTTGTATGTTCTGGTTTTGAAACCTCGTATCAGCCTACTGATTGGTGGGTCGATACAGGGGCAAATGTCCATGTATGTCCTAATATTGATTTATTTTTCTCCTACCGACAGGTTGAGGAAGGCGAATCAGTAGCTATGAGAAACTCGAGTGCTGCCAGAGTGCTTAAAAGGGAATAGTGAATCTCAAGTTGTCTTCGGGCAAGATCCTCCCTTTGCATAATGTGCAGCACGTACCAGACGTGAACAAAAATCTGATTTCTGGATATTTGTTAAATAAACATGACTACAAACTAGTTTTTGAGTCTGATCGAGTTGTAATCTTCCTAAATAGGAATTTTATTGGGAAAGGCTATTTTTGTGGGGGTCTATTTAAACTTTATGTTGATATTTCTTGTAACACTTTTACTTCTAGTTTAAATAATATTGATTATAATAATGTTTCTGCTGCAAATGCATTATCTTCCAATATTGATAGCTATAATGTTTGGCATGGTCGTTTGGGACATGTGAATTTTAATTCTGTAAAGAGAATGTCTATTTTGCAATTAATTCCCAAGATTGATATGAGCAGGAATGATAAATGTGAGATTTGTACTCAAGCCAAACAGCCTGGAAAGTCCTTTCATTCAGTTGAAAGGAATTCTCAGATTTTGGAGCTTATCCATAGCGATATCTGTGAATTAAATGGTGTCCTCACTTGCAATGGTAAGCGTTACTTCATTACTTTTATAGATGATTATTCCAAATAATGTTATGTTTACTTGCTTAGAACAAAAGATGAGGCCTTTAGTAAGTTTGTGTCTTTTAAAGCTGAAGTTGAAAACCAGTTTGAAAAGAAAATGAAAATTCTTAGGTCTGATCGTGGGGGTGAATACACCTCTACTGAATTTGATTCCTTTTGTGAAAAGCATGGAATAATACATGAAGTGACTATCCCTTATGCTCCTCAGCAGAATGGGGTAGCAGAAAGGAAAAATAGAACTTTTGTTGATATGATTAATGCTATGTTAGGTAGCTCTGGTTTATCTGACAATTTGGGGGGGGGGGAAGCCTTACTTTCTGTATGTCATATTCTGAATAAAGTTCCTTTTAAAAAGACTGGTAAAACTCCTTATGAATTATGGAAGGGCAGAAAACCATCTTTGAAATATTTCAAAGTGTGGGGGTGTCTTGCAAAAGTCTCTGTCCCTCCTACTAAGAAAAGAAAATTGAGACCCAAGACCGTTGACTGTGTATTTTTGGGTTATGCTCAAAATAGTATTGCTTATAGATTTCTTGTTATTAAGAGTAAGGTTAATGATATTGATGCAAACACTGTTATGGAATCTAGGGATGCTACATTTTTTTGAAAATGTCTTTCCTTTGAAAAATAGAACCCCTAGATCTTCTATATCTGTACAAGTTCCTATTGCCACTTCTAGTTCTTAAGTATAAACCCTAGTAGAACCTAGGAGGAGTAAAAGAACTAGAAGAGAACCAAACCTAGGAGAAGGGTTTTTCACCTACCTTGTTGAAGAGGACCCTATATCTTATCAAGGGGCTATGTCTTCTGTAGATTCACTATTTTGGAAAGAAGCCATTAACAGTGAAATAGATTCTATTATGTCAAATAGAACGTGGGATTTAGTTAACCTTCCTGTAGGTTAAACCAATTGGCTGTAAATGGATCTTCAGGAAGAAGCTAAGATCTGATGGGTCTATTAAGAAGTTCAAAGCAAGGTTAGTTGCTAAAGGGTTCAAACAAAGGGAAGGAGTAGACTTCTTTGACACTTACTCTCCAGTTACTAGAATTGCCACTATTAGAATGTTAATTGCTATTGCATCTGTTCATAAACTGTTTATTCATCAAATGGATGTAAAAACTGCTTTTTGAATGTAGATTTACAGGAAGAGATTTACATGGAACAACCTGAAGGGTTTGTTGTTCCAGGACAAGAACACAAGGTATGCAAATTGATTAAATCTCTTTATGGGCTGAAACAAGCGCCAAAGCAATAGCATGATAAATTTGATAAGGTAATTCTATCTTATGGTTTTGCTATTAACGATTCTGATAAATGCGTATATAGCAAAACTGTTGGTAGTTCATGCGTAATATTGTGCTTATACGTTGATGATATTCTTATTTTTGGCACTGACATGGATATTATTTATGATATCAAAAGTTTTCTATCTCAAAATTTTGATATAAAAGATTTAGGACCTGCTGATGTGATTTTAGGACTTAAATTAAGTCGCACTTCTGAGGGAATTGGTGTATCCCAATCTCACTATAGAAAATGTCCTGAAAATATTTAACTATTTTGATTCTAAACCTGTAAGCACTTCATATGATGCAAGTATCAGGTTGAAGAAGAACAAAGGAGACAGTGTGGCTCAGCTGAAGTATTCTTAGCAAATTGGATGTTTGAACTATATTGCTAAATGTACCAGACCTGATATTTCCTACGCAGTAGGAAAACTTAGTCGGTACACAAGCAATCTGAATAGTTCACACTGGACTGCCTTAGAAAGGGTAATGAGATACCTGAAGGGCACGTTATCCCATAGATTATTCTATGGAGGATACCCATCTGTATTGGAAGGGTACACTGATGCAAATTGGATCTCAGATACAGATGAGACCAAAGCCACAAGTGGATATGTATTCACATTGGAAGGAGCTGTTGTCGCTTGGAACTCTACCAGGCAGACCTGTATATCTAGATCGACTATGGAGGCAGAGTTCATAGCACTTGACCTCACCAGTGAGGAAGCAGACTGGCTCAGGAATCTGGTAACAGATATTCCTCTGTGGAGCAAATCAGTTCCTGCTACCCCTGTACACTGTGACAGCCAGGCTGCAATAGCAAAGGCATAAAGGACAAGCTATAATAGAAAATCCAGACATATACGTCTGAGGTAAAATCGGGTGAAGCAATTACGGTCCAGTAGAGTGATTGGAATTGACTTCGTCAGGTCAAAGAACAATCTAACGGATCCTCTAACTAAAGGTCTCTCGAGGAGACTAGTGTTGGAGACAGCAAGAGCAATGGGGTTGAAGCCCATAGATTGAGTCACCTCAAAGGCAACCCAACCTTCGATTGGTAGCACCAAGAAAAGGTTTAATGGGTAACAACAAAATTGATGTGTGACTGGAAAGCACTATATGGATATAATTGTAATAAACAATTCCTCTCCTATATAGTGTTGATCTGCGATAAAAATAAGTTTGATTATAAAATCTTAATGAATCTATGGCTTGTAAAGCAGGGTATATAAATTGCAGAATACCTAGAAAGATTCACCTATTTGGGAGTGAAAGTGAGGCCGCTTTCTTTGGGAACTCGGGCTATTCTCTAGAGCTCTCAAGAAACCGAGATAACCACATGGCCGAAAAGTGCACAACTGTTGATACGATCAAATGCCTGTAATGTGTTTGTGTGTACGTTGAGTCTATACAAATAAGATCCTAAGTTCAAGACTTACGTTACTTTGGGTCTGTATAGATGAAATTGAAATGTACAATACTAAGGGAAGGTTCAAGTCCGAAAGACACCTTCCTCTGATACACAGTGTAACTGCCCATATCTTACTCTCTTTCCTATCGTTCTATCGATTTATATCCTTTTTTGTTTCTTTTTGAATCATGTGGGGGATTGTTGGTTTTTTGATGTGTTGTTGCTTGGGAAGCAACCTATATGTGATTCAAAAAGGCACCCCATTCTTTTAGTCCCACATGGAAAAGGAGAAAAAGTTCTTCTTTCCATATAAGGCTTTCTCCTCCTTAGTGGGTTGTGTAGGGGATGGGCTACATCCCATCCAACCCGCGAGCGGGTGCGCGATTTAATGCACATTTTTGACGCATTTATTTGTCGTGCACTTAGCACTTTGCACGCTTGCGCACCGCGGACCGGAGCAAGGGTATAAAGGTAATTTTCTATCTCTTTTTATTTTTATTTGATTTAGTCTTCTTTTCGTTTCGGTTGCCTGGTCTTTCGTAGAACTGTTATCACGTAATTCTGTTACGGGATTTATGGATCGTGGAAATAATTCTGGCCACGTACAGAGAGATTTGATTTTAAATCAAATCAGTTGATCCATTTTGAGGATATACGAAAAATCTTTTCTCTCTCTCTCTCTCCCGTTCGAAACTCTGTTCGTGCAGAAGAGAAACATCACAACCAGAACCTTTCTCCTCTCCTCCGTCTAACTCTTTCTCTGGGCAAGGCTGTGATCGATCGAGGGATTCACTACCGGGTGCACGGTGCTGTGGATCGAATGATTCGTTGTATATCGGGGATAGATCGCCTGGGACCCGCTGCACGATTGTGGGGGCAAAATTTTATTCTAAGGACAGCGTTTGTAACGTGCCTCGAATCCTACTCTTAATTTTTGTTCTTAATTTTACTTCTTCTGATTGCATGTGTTAGGAATTCTGTCTAGTATTTCCAACACTATCTAGTATTCGACACGCACTATGTTCATCTCTCGATCGAGCCACGCCCGTTGTCTCGATAGGTTAACTTAGCATACAACGATATATTTTACTTAGGCATGAAGGAGTAGGAAAGAGAAGTCAAAGTTCTCCCACCTTAAGCCGATACGCCTTGTCGTTTCGTCGAGCCAATGCGGCTTGATTTCATAACTTTGTTGCACGGCCAACTCTTCTGACTTAGCCATTCGAGCACTTCGTACTTCATTGAATTATACGACCGATTTGGCTTACCGAGCCTATGCCTCAGTCCGTTACGAGATGGTAATTTGGTTTTGCGGACCTCGTTATAAATAAGGTAAAATGTCGACCTCTTATATTTCAGCGTAAACGTATAGCTTGCACACGAAACCAACTAAAATAAATACTTGTCTGAATCAGACTAATACCTTGCATCGATTCGATTTCTTAAAATATTCGAACCGACTCAATACTTTCTCTCGGGCCAACTTAACACTAGCATCGATCTTAGTCGATGCGTTCCTCGGGTCAACGTAACTCTTTGCATCGATCCAACTCGATACATTTTTTGGGTCAACGTACTCTCATATCGATTTGCATCGATACTTAATCGGGCCAACGCAACTCTTCGAGTCAACGACTCAACATAATGTACCGTACTTCCTTTATCTAGTTCCCGTCTTGCTAGTTCATATCTTGCTAGTTTATCTTGCTACTTCATATCTTACTAGTTCATATCTTGCTAGTTCTTTATCATTGTTATAGGTGAGGACGAGCCTCTCTACACTTCCTATTATGGACCACCAGAGCATAGTGTCACGACCTGCTACCAAAATTGTTAGGCCGGGCCTGGCCATGTCCAGCCTACGCTTGTGTTATAGCGTAGTAAGCTGTACTAAGAATAGACAATAAAGGATCTAAGATACTAACAGTTCTAATATTACATTTTAAAATTTTATCACAACACAACATCTATAACCAAAAGCAAATAAGTTCAGATTTTAGTTATTACACTTCCAAAATATCAAACTGGAGACAAAGTCCAGTGACAAAGGTAGAGTCTAAACAGTTCAATATACTAAACCAAAGGAGATCTAAAGCAAGACTATTGAGCGAGGTTTCCTACGGGGACTTCCTCGGGAGCAATGACTTGGTCCTCTGCAGCGGGTCCATAGTAAGAATCACAGAGCATTTCTTTCTCAGAAAGTATGCCTGCAACGTTTTATGTCAGGAAGGGAGCAAATATTAGTCTACAAACTATACATACTGAGCATTGAATGAAAAAAGATGTGTTAAATAAGAAACATGTCATATTATAGTCTTTCATATGGAAAATGCATTTATCATGGTGGTATATGTATATATAGTGTTTGAAATTCTAGTAGGTACGTGATCGGTCAATGGGTATAAAATGTACCGATGTACAAGTCTACATGAATAAAATGTACATACGTACAAGTATACAAGTATAAATGTACATACGTACAAATATACGGGATTAGGCCTACGACAAGGTTGCATGAGATGCGACCGAGCTCGATACATGTACTAAGTTACAGTCTGATCACGTACTCAACTAGCAGTTTTTCCATCCCCAAGTTATAATCATGTGAAAAGATACTATGAGAAGTTTAAAGCATGTGAAGCATATGGAAAGTATATTGAAACATGTGAGATATGATTTCAGTTGCAAATAGTTAAATTAACAATATTCATACGCAGTTCATTATCATGTACGGTAAGTAAAGTTTATAGTTTGTACTTACCTCAATTTGGTTGAAGTCGACATGTGCGACACGAACGCGTCGACACGGGATAGGTATGACGCTATGCTCCACAAGATGGTCCCAAACGATGGCACAAGTAGTTCCATGGAGTCCAGAATAGTCCAAATAGTCTAGTTTGGTATACAGAAGCCTAAAATTATAGTTCGGCACGATAATCGAATCAAGAATGAGGAAGCGACTATATTAGTCGCGATTTTTGCGACTATATTAGTCGCGATTTAAGATTTAAGGGAAAAAAACAACTATATACATATAACTATTTGAAAATTATTTATAAAGCCTAGAAACTATACTTTTGTTAATCAAATATTTTAGATAACATTTTGAAAACTTAAGGAATCATTTTAGTACTAGGTCTCCCTTTTGTCAAATGTGATTTAAGACCAACTAAATAATAATACATTATTATATAATATAATTCAAAATAAATAATACAATTAATAATGATAATAAATACGACCATAGTAGAATCAAATAAATTGCATATACATTTTATATCTTAAAATTCAATATTAGGCAGATGGGCTTATGGCCGAAGCTAAATGGCTCTATATTTCATAATAATATCAATCTCAAAATAATTATGAATATGTAGATATTTAATTTATTAATATATATACACATCAATATATAATTCATATATATATATATATATATATATATATATATATATATATATATATATATATATATATATATATATATATATATATATATATATATTTTTTTTTTTTTTTTTCTATACTATATTCTACTATAGTATAGAAAAAAAAAACTATATAATAGGAAATTTTGGTGGTGAAAATTTTGAATTCCTAAAATACCCTTGAGTATTTTATATACATGATGTTATTATGTTAACTTTGTCATTTATGTTTAAGAGTCAAAACAATAATGTTTACATGCATGTTCTTTTTTATACTTTTCATATTCCAATAGTAAAATTTTCCATCCTTACCATTTTTGAAATATTAATATTTTTAATAGAAAATTAAAAAAGAATAAAATTTGTACTTTAAATCTTTTGGTATTTTAAAAAGAAAATACACATGAATAATCACCTGGAAAACACCGAAAAGATGACAACTAAGATTATAATATTCTGACTAAAATACGTGCTCACGTACATGTAGACTAGTATATATATATATATATATATATATATATATATATATATATATATATATATATATATATATATGTCAACAGCCTAAAACAGCTCGCCCCAAGACTCATTAATAATAATAATAAAATTTTAGTAAGGATTAATAAATAGTTAACTTTAAATTCAAAGTAACCCAGGGGAGGGGGCTACTGTCACATTAATCTCTAAAACAATCCAACCTCCTTTAGTTATATTAAAAATAATTACCTATACATTCATGAAGGGGAGAATGCAAAACACTAATATGTAAATATATGAAATGAATAGCTACTAGATTTCTCTTTCTCTATATATAGGAACCAACACAGTAAGGGGGCGTTTGGTATGCGGAATACTATATAGCTGGGAATTCTATATTCCCGGAAATCAAATTCCAAGGAATTAAATTCCCGGGAAAATTACATTCCCATGTTTGGTGACAATATAAATATTCCCGGAAAAAAAATAAAAAAAAATAATAATGAAAAAAAAATGAACAAATATAAAAAAAACCGGTAAAAAGGAAAAAAAAATCGGTAAAAACGAAAAAAATGGTAAAAACGACAAAAAATCGGTAAAAACGACAAAATAATAAAAAACGACAAAAACGATGAAAAACGACGAAAAATCGGTTAAAACGACAAAAATGACAAAAAAGCGACAAAAATAACAAAAAAAAAGGGTAAAAACGACAAAAATAACCAAAACACGACAAAAACGACATAAAATCGGTAAAAACGAAAAAAAAACCAAAATGCGACAAAAATGACAAAAACCGAAAAAAAGGTTAAAACGACAAAAAATTACAAAAAATCGGTTAAAAAGGACAAAAAAAATCGGTTAAAACGACAAAAAAATCGGTTAAAACGACAAAAAATAACCAAAAAGCGACAAAAACAAAAAATAATCGATAAAAACGACAAAAAAGGACACAAAATCGGTTAAAATGACAAAAAAATCGGTTAAAACGACAAAAATATAACCAAAAAACGACAAAAACGACAAAAAAACGGCAAAAGCGACAAAAATGATAAAAAAAAACGATATAAAATCAGTAAAAATGACCAAAAAGCGAAAAAACGACAAAAACGACTAAAAATCGGTAAAAACAACAAAAAAGTAACAAAAACGATAAAAAATCGCTTAAAACGACAAAAATTGACAAAAAAAAAGGATAAAAAGGACAAAAATTGGATAAAAACGACAAAAAATAATCAAAAAGTGACAAAAAAAGGCAAAAAATAGGTAAAAACGATAAAAATGGGTAAAAACGACAAAAAATGACAAAAAAGCGATAAAAACGACAAAAAATAATCAAAAAGTGAAAAAGGAAAAAAAATGGGTAAAAACGACAAAAAATTGCTTAAACGACAAAAAATTGGTAAAAAACGACAAAAAATGACAAAAAAGTAATAAAAATAATAAAAAAAAAGACAAAATGGGTAAAAACGACAAAAAATCGCTTAAAACGACAAAAAATTGGTAAAAACAACAAAAAATGACAAAAAAAGATAAAAACGACAAAAAATAATCAAAAAAGACAAAATGGGTAAAAACGACAAAAAATTGCTTAAAACGACAAAAAATTGGTAAAAACGATAAAAAATGACAAAAAAAACGATAAAAACGACAAAAAAAATGAAAATGTTCAAAACTAATCAAAATTGATCAAAAAAGAAGAAAAAAATTTGGACAATTTTTTTTTTGCCCGGGCAAAAAAAAAATACCCACCTATTCTCAAGGGATAGAATTCCCATGTTTTGTGGGTAAACTATTTACCCGGGTGTTTATAATTTCCGGGAATAAATTTTTTATAAGCTAAACAAACGTGGTAATAGATTCCCATCTTAAATTTTTTCGGAAATAAAAAAAAATACCGCGTACCAAACGCCCACTAGGGAAAGGAAATTACCAATACATTGGTCCCACCTCAAATTCATCTCTGATACAGTACTATGCAAGTACTGTTGCTATAGCTACTCCATCTCCTCCTTAATATCATTCTCCTCCTCAACGAAGACTTGGAACTGAGGAACACTCCAATCTCCATGTCGAGGCCCTCGCAGCACAAAGCCTCACTCTTCGCTCATAGCTCATTGTTGTCACACTTGGAGATCTCCCCGACAGGGCTGCCCTTCCTGGCAAGCTCATCAAACGGTTGTGCACGCGGATGAGTTGCTGTCGGTGCGACGACTACACTCACGGCTGCTGCAGTGCTCGCCCATGGTCGGGGCCACTGACAGGACTCTGTAGTACATGCCGTATGGCAACAGGCTCGAGACGATGGTGAAGTACAGAGGTCGTGGTCGCTGCCACCAGCGCTCGCGCGGTCACTGGCGCCGCCCGGAGGTGGTTCGCGGCTGACCTGCATTGCACGGTGGGTTGCACCGGTTGCTACTGCTAAGTGCGGCAGTGGTCGTCGTCATCCACACGACGAGTTGCCGAGGACGGCGGCGTGTCACGGTTGCTGTCATCCCAAGGCGGACGACCTAGACTGTTAGACACCGGTCGATAGGACACCTTGGAGGAGCGCTCGACTGTGAACGTCCGGGTCACATGACGGTCGCAACGTTCACCATGGCGCGGGTCTGCTGGTGGTTCTCGCCGCTGGCGTCAGTGCAGGCGCACCGGCCAGTACTGGGAAGGCCGCTCGCTGGGGTGCGTTGGCCGGGAAGAATGCGGCGCAGACACCTGGCTCGTGCGGCCGCCCGACATGGTTGGTTGCTGACGACGACGGCTCGTAGTGGTGGTGTCGGAGCGAAGCATGGGTACGATGAAGGAGACGGAAAGGAGTTGGTGTTGCCTAGTGAAAGGAGTGGGGAATGTCTGACAACTGGTCCCGAGAGAAAGATGAAGGAGGAGAGGTGGAATGGAGTTGCTAGAAGCCTAGAATATTGCTAGGAATGAAGAATGCGGCTAGGGTTCCTCTCCTGGTAGTTGCTACCAATAAATAGGTAGATGAGTTGTTAGAGGAGATGGGCTAAGTTGGCTAGCTGGGCCTTAGGGCCCCGGTTCCCTTAAGAACACAAAATTGATCTACTCTTATTAATACTGTTATTATACTAAAAGAGATATTATTAATATTAACTGCATGTGATAGGATCAGGGCCGGCCCAGGTGTTTGGGTTGCCCTAGCCGGAGCTAATTTTGGTTGCCTCTTACCCTTGACTTTAGAAAACGATATCAAAAAAATTACTACAAGCTGAAAGCTGTAAATGCTAAACTGATATCAACTCCAGAAAAAAGATATCTCCGGTTCTGACGGCAGCATGGAGCTCGGATTCCGAGTTCCACTTCCGACTCATGAGCTACTCGAGTTCTTCCCAGTAGGAACTCGCAATATGGATATGGAGAATTGCTAGTTCAACTAAGGGTGAACCATGGAGGCTCTATTGGCGGAGAAGTGGAAACTTCGGAGCCTGGGGGGTTGCCCTAACCGGGGGGTTGCCCAAGCCCGATGGCTTGTCAGGCTTACCCCAGGGCCGGCCCTGGATAGGATTCAAAGAAGCAAATATTATACGTATAGTAAAATGGTAATATTCTGATATCAATTTATTCTAAAAATATTTGCTATAATATCGATGGTCTCTAATATATAGGGCATACGATAATTTAAATTCTAATAGCAATAATATTATTAGGCTTAGTCAAATTGGAATGATGTTTATTGGGTGAGTGGCCCAAATAATATTTATACCATATACACACAGAGTAGTTTAAAAATAATAAAATGAATTTATTATTATTATTATTATTATTATTATTATTATTATTATTATTATTATTATTATTATTATTATTATTATATATATATATATATATATATATATATATATATATATATATATATATATATATATATATATATATATATATATATATATATATATATATATATATATTTATTATTATTATTATATATATATATATATATATATATATATATAATAATAATAATAATAATAATAATAATAATAATAATAATAATAATAATAATAATAATAATAATAATAATAATAATAATAATAATAATAATAATAATAATAATAATATATATATATATAATCATTGGTGAAATAATAGCATATGGGAGCTAAATTGGATGGCACACAAGTGACATATGCATAATAGGCTCAAAATAGGTCAAAACCATATATTAGATCGATTGGGTTGGATAGATGTCGAGTTCCGAAATTAAATTGGAAGTTTGGTCAAGTTTTACGGTAGGTGGACAAATGGCCTAAATTGACCAGAAATTTGTGTGATGTAAATATGATACAAGGAAAGAAGTTTGAGTGGAACATGATATATCAAAATAAGGTTAATCTTGTCTACTACAAAACTTATGAAGGAAGTTTTGAGATGTTGACATCCCTGGCGCTCCAAAAATTAAATTCACGAAAAGGTACATTAAGGACTAAAACTAATTATAATAAGATTATTTATTGAAAATAATTCATATAAATTTTTTTAAAAGGACCTTAAAATTTAGGGGGCTCACAGGTAGTGCTGACGGTGTTGGTACCGAGACTCAGGAGCCATGACCGATCTCTGGAGGGATCTAGATTTACATTTATTCATGTTTTAGTTTACTTTCTTAGTTAGACCGAATTTGTTCCCGGATGGACCATATTTTTATTATTCTCCTGGATTTAGTCTCTTTGTTATTGGATTTGGATATTATTTCATCATCTATCATACTCTTATTTCCATGGTTTGTGTCATTGCTGAGTATGAGTTGTATTTGTGATCATTTGTATTTGTGGAGGATTATTGTGTGTACTAGACAGCGTTCTACCGCTGATACCGTAGCGTAGGCTGGGCTTGACTACGAACTCGCACTCGGTTATCCGGGAGCAGGTCGTGACACCATGACATGCTCACATGATTTTCCTGCTTTCAGTTCTACTTATCAATCATGTATTTCATTGCTTCCTGTTATTTATATTTTTTGTCAATTTCATGGAACCGCTGTTAGTTTATGTACTTCGCTCCAATCCTGACTGGATAACCATATTTTAGGAGTGGTTATGCTCCCACATACTTGGATTGTAGGACAATGCTAGCTGAGACGGATTCTCGATGTTCCATTGACCGTGAGTTGACTCCTGAGAGCTCTAGGCCATTATTGCTTTTATTTAGATTGTGTTATCGGATTTATCTCTGATACATTCTTGTCACATATGATCATTTTGTAGACTCTAGTTGAATCAATATTATTGCTATCTTTCCTATTTTATATCTTCCTTAGCTGTATGTGATTTAAGTACAGGTTGTTATTGTAGGTCATAATGTTGTAGTTATATACTGGATACTTGACAGCGTTCTACCGTCGATCCGATATTGTAGCGTAGGCTGGACGCGACCCACGTACTTGTGCCCGATTATTCGGATGCGGGTCGTGACAGTCATATTGGCAAATTGGTACAAGCAAGAGGATGGATTTTATTGATGTCTTTATCCTATTATTTATGATCTTCTTTGTCACTAGCTTTAGTCTCCTGTGATTTGCTTGTAAACATTAGGCAAATTAATAGTTATTGCAGACTTGTAGTTGAATCACCTTAACCTTTGATAAACTAACTAAAAAAATAGAGATCCAAATTTTTCTTAAACAATAAGATTTGGTCGAAAGCCTATTTTATAGTAGGGTGTTCATTGCATTTAGTACCCATATGAGTTGAGTTTGAGAGAGAAATTGATTCACAGAGTGATCAAAGGAAAACATAATTAGGGTACTTACAGTTCATGGCGCTCCATACTCTTAGAGATCCAAAATAAATATAGTATGTAGCTACACATCACTGTATCATTTTCAACCACAGCTTCAAAGAACAAAAACAGAGGAGGAAAAAGCCCTATTCAGTGAAGGCTTTCTTCATAAGCAAACCACTTCATCTCCCTCCCTTTTATCTTCAACTGCATGCGACTGTTGGAAGTCTGATGTTTCTCGAGTCTCGCACAAGTAAAATGATAATTTCTCGAATCTCGTACGGGAGCAGATCTGTTATCCCATTTAATCATATCCATTTCTGTCTCCCTTCTTATTACGTGTGGGCCATCAGAGTAGATAAATAGATGGTGGCCTACATGAAATAGGGAGGGGGCAGAATTGGTTAGAGTTAAATGGGACAACAGATCTGTTCTCGTCTCGCACAACCCAAATGAGCTAAGTATAGGGAAATGGACTGGGAGGGGATAGGGAGGTTTCTCAAGGCGGAGAGAGGAGTATGGGAGATCAAACGGAATACAAAAGCCATTGCAATTCGACTGTTGTCTGATTCTAGAGGCAGAGAGCGGAGTATGGGAGGTCGAGGGGATTGTTGAGATAAAAAAGGTTTTCTTTGTACTTTCTACAGTTGTATGCGGCTGTTTAATTTGTTATGGGAGGGTAGATTTGTATTTGAGAAAATTTGAGTTGTACCCCACTTTATTTATCCATATTTAAGGTACACTCTACATAATTACAAGAATATATGACACCCTCCACTTCTGACGGAAACCGTCTCCAACTCACGGTTAACCCCTTTGACCAATTTTTTGACCAAAATATCCCGGTCTTCCCCCATAAAATACCCCCATCTTTCCCCCGCCGCGTGCCTCCACTCCCCCCACCGTCGCATCCATTGGAGCCCCACCGCCCTCTCACTCCTTACGTGCCCCCCTGTAATGTCCTGCTCCGCACGGTACATTATGATGAGTCGTTGACTCGAAGAGTTGCGTTGACCCGATGAAATATCAATGCGAATCGATGCAAAGCATAAGTCCGGTTGAACAACGTATTGACCTTGGTTGATCTGGTGTGCAGGTTATGCTTTTACGTTGGATTGTAAAGGGTCGATATTTTGCCATATTCAAAATGATGCCCGCGAAACCAAATCGTCGCCTTACAACGAATTGTGGCATGGGCACGATAGGTCGAACCAATCAAGTAGTTCAACGGAATGGCTAAGTCAGAGGAGTTAGCCATCCAACCAAGTTATGGAATCAAGCCGCATCAGCTCGACGAGACGACAAGGCATATCGGCTTAAGGTGGACGGGTTCTTGACTCTCTCTCCCTACTCCTTCACATCTAATAAAATGTATCCTTGTATGCGTAAGTTGCTATCAAGTAGCGAGCGTGGCTCGAACGATTAAAGGTCTTAATGTGTGTCGAACATTAAGGTAGAACATGGATTATTGAATAATTGAAGCGATGTGCATCAAATGTACGGGTCACGGTAGGGAGGTGATGGTAGAACATTGAAAGACAATATCGAGATGTGAATCACGTACACGACTCCGAGAACATTGAATACTAGGCCTGGAACATTGATTATAGCGTTAAACGTGCCCTCGTGCACAGAAGCTACGAAATGACTAAGTAACTATGGTTGTGTGAATAACTTATGAATGGAACTCATTGAGTATAAGTACGAGAAGTTTAAGCCGTTGGACATCGTGCATCAATACGGATGTGTTGGGGCATAATGCCAATGGAACTTGAGACAGAGATAACGGATTATGTTTATGGTACATAGGATTGGTTGGAATGATATGACTTGTTTGTTATAGTACGTATTACATGGTCAATGGACTCGGACAGTTACGACCCGGGCACCAGGACCGTTCGGCCTAGGAGGGAATTATGTATGGTATTTATGGTGCACATCATTAGGACGGGTTGCGACCGGCCAGTGATGTGATAAGCTGTGATATCAGTAAGTTTGGGATCCTTCAGATACTGGACTAACAACCCGTACTGGAGCGATCATAGGCTTACACATAAAGATGCCAAGTCCATTACGGTACGAAACACCGTGACCTTCATATAGATAGGGCCGGTAGGCTAAGATTAGAGTTGGGTGCGGGCGCAGGGCCTGCCACCCTTATGCATATGTTTAAGTTTTGGTTGGTTGGTTACGATGAATCATATGATTAGTTATGTAAAGTTCTAACCATTGCAGATCGAGAGCAAAATGGGACGAAGATGAGCACGATCACTATATTTATGTTCATATCATGTCTAACTGTATCTGCTGCAGGAATACTGTATTGGACACATTTATAATATGTTGCTATGCTTGAATGTTGCCATGAAACTGACCCTAAGGCTAAATAGAAAGATCACCAAATAATATTGCATGTTTCACTAAATGTACTTAGTGTTGGTTGGGTGTGAGTGGGTCTTGATCAGTGCAGCGAGGACTAAAGCACTAATCCACCACTAGTTTGCTTGCAGATTCAGGTTATGATCGACTTGGGGCGGGGCTTGGCTTGGATGCACCGAAGCATGGAGTCCTTAGCGTTTCAAGAGGAGCTACCACATTTAGCGTTCGGACTTGCAATATGGAGATGTTCGACCGAGGACTACTTGTTGGCTATAAAGAGGCATAATATATGAAAGAATGTAATCCTTTGTGAGCTAGAGTGATCATGAGCATTGTAGCCAATTGTCATGTTAAGTTGGGCTATTCAGAGCCTTTATAATCTTTAGTTCATTATTAATAAAAGAGATTCTTATTATATAGTCTGTTTTTTTTCGCTGCTTTTGTTATCAATTTGAGATAAACATTATGTGAACCTGTTATCTTGCCTTGCACGAGCGTAACTCCAGGCTCGTGCGGCATCACGCCCCTACTAGGACGATAATTCGGATTAAATCTAGCAAGGATGTCTGGATCGAGGCGTGACAAGTTGGTAGAGCGGTTCCATCCTCTGGACCGTGAATGAATCTCTTTGACCCTCTGTTGCTTCGCTATCGAATTCAGTTGACTCTAAGTTGTTTCCGCAACCGCATGGCTCATGGATCTGCTCAATGCTACATTGGATTTTCCATACAATAAGTCTATATTAAGTACGTATGTCTGCTACAAGTATGTCGTGACTATTACGCTATTTCCGAGTGCCATCGGAGAATGTTGGTTGCACAAAGTGCAACGAGTTATGAAATGTTGGTTTTCTGAAGTGCAATAATGTTGCGAGTCGTTGGTTGCACGAAGTGCAATGAAAATGGTGATGTTAGTTGCATGAAGTGCAATGAGATGCGTATTATTGGTCGTACGAAGTACGAAGAGATACGTATTGTTGCTTGCACGAAGTGCGAAGGGATACGTGTTATTGGTTGCACGAAGTGTATCGAGTCGATATATGAGGCAATGCGTGTTATATGGCTATGCGAATGGTTACATATTATTGGTTGTACGAAGTGCAGCAAGTCATGAATCGTTTGTTGCATCGGTGCAACGAGTCGACATGGAATGATACATGTTGTATGGCTATGCGGATAGGTAGCGATATATTGATCGAGATTGAGTAATGACCTTAAGTATCGAGAACAAATCGTTGTACGAGTTGCAACGAGTAAGATTTGGAAAATCACGGATACGATTTGAACGAGTCGAGTTGTTCGCTAAGTCGAACTTGAGTAGGTGAACGTTATATTGGCCGAATGTTGCATTGAGCTTTGAATAAGCGAATGTTGAGTGTGTGATCGATATAATCACCAAGGCATGGTTAGATTTGAATGAATGTCAAACTTGAGCAAACGGTAGGGCATGTTGGTCTAGGAGTAGACGAACGCTAGATCTGGGATCAAAAAAGATTGCCACACGGGATAGTTGATTAGAAATAAATGTTGGACCTATGTGGAGTGTAAAGTCGAGTAATGACTCGATTTCGAGTGTTATATGCAATACCACTTGTGCGATCAGTGTAGTGAAGCATTGTATCAATAACGATAGGCTCGATTTCGAGTAGTATATGCAATACTACTTGACGATAGCTATGTGGAACCGTTTGGTGACTTGCAATAGAATGCATCGAGACAATTATGTCGATTTCAATAGGTTTGTCCTCAACGGACGGAGTAGTGCCGAGACTCGAGTGGGAATGACTCGATAGGAGTCAATGCAAGTATGCTTCGATAAATTGAGTTGAACGATTATGCGCGAGTTCGTATCCATGGATGATACGTCGGACGGGGATTCGTTAAGTATAAGCCGAATGATAGGCCGCGCATAGCGAAGGAATGTTGTATTGAGGAAATAGTTGACTTAGTTGGAATTGAGTTAAGTCAGTACGAAAACTGTTCGGAACGAGTTAAGTAGGTACGAAGTAATCATACGAAATGAATTTGAGTTAGCATGATGAGTCGGTAGCTCGATTTGGAAATGCGAGTTAGGAATATGAGAATGGATATATGAATTGGAAATTGGTCTCGATGAAGATGGTTAGTTACAACGGAATGGATCTTGATGCGTGTGAGACTTGATTCGTATTCAAGTTCGGATGATAAAAGTGATTGCAAGAAATTGGAGCTTATGAGAGAGGAAGATGTTTAAGTTATGCATATCGACGATGGTATTGAGGCATATCAAAGACGATATGCAATAACTCAGGAATACTTTGATCAAATGAACGAAAATTATGTTGTGCATTGTTGTTGGATGAATAAGGTGCAAGTTAAGTTGATGGTAGTTTGGATGATGATGGTAGGAATGCTTCGAGAATTTGAGAGTGGATGGGTATTACTTGGATGAAAAAGAAAGTGTTTTGGATTGCTTCGTAGATAACCACTATGTTGACGTTCTTGTTTTGTGCGAGCACAGCACCAGCCTCGCACATGCGTCACACCGATTAGGATAACTATTCCGTATGAGCGCTGGTATGGTGATTCATGTCCAACGGGGATGGTCGAACTTACAAGGCATGGCAAATTGGATTTATACTTGTGATTTGATGCGAAGGTGAATTTGAGGATTATTGCGATAAGCATAGAATGTGTAAGATATTGACCGTAGGTAGATAGACTCGTACACGAGACGAACAAATATTGCTCGGTTAGCGATATTGTTAACGGTAATGCATGAGTGATTCGAGTAGTAACGGTACGCAAGTGCATGAGTCATTCGAGTAGTAACGGCACATCAGTTGCGCAGGGGGAGATAAATTATAGATTGGTAAATTATGTCGGATTGGATAAAGTCTCATAGGAATTATCGAAAATTGATTTGGCTCCGCGATAGGATATAGCATGGTTCGTAGTAACTGTCCCTCGTTGATATCTCCAATTATTGAGCGTAGTTTCAGGGCAGATGACCCTAGAAGACTTGACCGCAAAATTAAATGAATGTTGAAGACCGCAGGACGACCCCAAATGAGAAATTACGTCGATGATGAATGACAATGTAGTGCATGTTGAGGATAAGTCTAAACAATTAAGTATCATGTTTCAGAAGTTAAAGAGTAGCCTTCGACTAGATCGATATGGTTAGAAAATTTATGATCGATCGAATAAGTACGAAAATAGACTTATTTGGTCGATGATCAAATAGATGTTGAGGAACGTACTTAGCATAGTGATGCGATAAGGCAATTGCAAGAATTCTGCAATGTACGAGAGCGACGAATAGTAGAACGACCCTAAAAGTTGTGTCATAGAACGGTTTGAGTAACGGTTAGGCTATGTGTGTTTGACCGCATGATCTATGTTACGAAACGAACTAGTTGGGATTGATTTGAAAATTGAGTAAGGAATTCCTATTTGATCAAGAATCAGAGATGGACGTATCATAAGAGACCTTGGGTCAGAAAGATTGTTGCCTTAGAGCATCGTAGACTCAAGTTAACCTCTTGTGTCGGGAGAGACTAAGCATGATGTCTGGATAAGTTACCTAGGGGGTAGCCCCAGACGCGATACGTAGATAGTTTCAAGAATGTGAATCGTATTGGAATAGGTACATACGATGCATAGTATAAATTATAGGCGAAGGAAGTTTGGACATGTTGGACTTAGTCCATGTCGTTGAGGCCAAATGTTATGAACGATTAGATAAAAGACTTGAGTTGTGACAGAGATAGAGAATGATTTGACGAATAGGCTGTCACACCCCGCTCATGTAGGAGCGATCATCCTCGCTAAGGCGTGATACCGCACGAGCCTAGATTGCGCTCGTGAAAGGCGGGTTCCATAACAGCCAATTACAGCGACTGCGACGGGGTCGTCGCACAGAAGTCCCAAGCAGAGACATTGAATAATAGCAGCAGAAATTTAGAACAAAACACAAGTCATTCAAAAGATGCATTTTATTGATATTAAAACAAGGATTACAATGGGGAGCAAGGCCAAAATTACAATCACTCAAGCTCACTCTTCTCACATTACAAGTCACTCAGCTCTCTCTCATCTCTTAATACATGTCTTGAGCCAGCGGATGCTTTGGATAGGCGACGTCCATACATTATGTCCCGTATAAGTCTAGTCTCCACGCGGTCGCATGTCTCAAATCGCCAAGGAACTCCGTGCCTCGACGCATTCAAGCGAGCTCCGTACCACGAGCTTCTACCTGTGCCTGCACATAAACACTGTGTGGGTGTCAGTACTCAACTGTACTGGTGGAGTGAGCTCCTCGTCCATCCATACAAAACTGACACGTTTATTTACTTTGTGCAACATAACCCTTTTGATTGTCTTTCTACTCTTATCTTAGGATCAGTTTTAGGACCGACGTCTTGGCCTATTTTGTGTCTCTAGACCATCCTATACTATCACACCAATAACTTCCTTACCCTTGCCTCTAGACCGTTCTCCTGCTTGCAATGTCAACGCACCGACTCATCCTTGTCTTTCATGCCAAACTCTGGAATACAACGACTCGGTCGTGCCATAAAAATTGATTCGTGCTTCAATATCTCTGAGGCAGTGCTCCTCACTTAGTCTTGCCTATACTTGTGTTGTGACCACGCGCCCGTGCCTCATATTTTGAGGTCGTGCCCTGTAACTCAATATAACATAACCAAACTTGCCCTACGACCCTTCTCGACTTAACTCGAATCGACTCAAGTCTGACTTATATAACTCTATGCCAACGACTTAATCACTCGACGCCACACCTCGTGCCGAAGCACGTCGCCTTCGTTGTAGCCAAATCTTAGGCCCAAACTTTTGTGTTCTAACTGCACACACATTCAACTAGACTCAATCCAAAGGCACACACGCGGATTGCCGCCATGACGACTCATCTATATGAAAGGTTACTAGCCCAAACCATTACGGACATAGCCTGGTAAACGGGATCCTTGTATCGCAAGTAACGAGCCCCGATGTAAGTCTCCGTGTAACGTCCCAGTCCTAAAATACGTAGGACCAAGTACGTAAACATGCCAGCTGTATTCATACGAAATACGTAGGTCTCGTATGAATACATAAGCTGTAAAATGTAGTAATCCAAGATAAACTAAATCTCATCCACAATGAAAAGAATAATAATATGAATATCAACTCGAATATTTATGATACAATCATTGGGCGGAGACAAAGTCCACTACCAACTATCTCAATGAAAGAAAATGTACAATAATCGAGCGATAAAAATAGCAAGACGAACCAAGCGCAATTGTCTTCGAAGAAATGGAGAAGACCACGGCCTTGGCTAGAATACCTGCGAAAAACATGAACACACACCTGGGGAAAAACCAGGTCCTCAGAGGGACGTAACAAGATACATAAAAATAATACCATGATGAACTGTAAATGATACATGATAAAGAAAAGACCACCTGCTCTAACACAATGGAACCTAACTATCTAGGTGTAATGCAAGTCGAAAACTATACTGGAACGTATAAGTGGGTAGGAATAAAGCATAGCATCCACTAGAGGCTTTCGCATGAACTAGTATACGTCTCTGACGACGAGGTCAGGGCCGTGCAATGGATATATCCCCTAGTTCATACTTTGCATCGCTAGCATACCTCCTGACTTATCTGACGACGAGGTCAGGGCCGTGCAATGGATATATCCTCTAGCGACACACCCATAACAGGGAAACCATGAACCCATAACCGGGCAATCTAGAAGGCTGTGGGATAGCTCATACGTCCCAGTAGTTTTCCCCGTCCATGTACCACACAAGTCATATCCATGTCTTGGCGATCCATATCTCTATGCAAGTCACTATCTAGACTCCGCTAATCCATAAATGAACCGACACACGAACCGCCCGTATCGGTAGCAAGTCGAATACGTAGGTTCGTGTCGACTCAATGATCCTCACTCATGTGTCGTGTATGAGACGTGTCAACAAGTCAAAGAAGTTATGAAGCATAACTTCAACACACCGGGAAAGTCCGCTACCACATATGGTCCACACACACACACACACGCACACACACAAACATCGATATACATATCGATGGCACCCAAGTCATACTTGGACATACTCTTACTAATGTAAAAACACTAGCAACATATAAAATATCATGAATCAAATGTAAGTACAAGATGGCAAGGTATCTTGCCTGTTGCGATGCCTGGTGAGCTGTCTGGTGTGCTGCGATGATCAAGATGGCACGGCTGCGACTTTGGTGTAACAACTACACAAGATGACCTCTCGAATTGATTTAAAGTTGACTGGCGTGGTATGATCATATCGGCATAGAATTAGTCCTAGACGTCAAAACTATGCAAGATAATTTCGGATGATGGTACGGACCGTGTCATTAAGTCCGGAATAGTCAAATTAGCAAGGGATGATATAAGGTAGTTCAGAATTCGGAAAAAGATGTAAATACGACTAGCCACGAATAAGAAGAGAGATGTATAGCTAATTTGGAAAACATATATTATATTGAAAACTATATTTTATTAGTCAAACTATTTTTGGAAAAAATACTTTAATAATCTAAAAATGTCTTTTGAAACCTTTATTTTATAATATTATAGTTTTAGGTAGAAAGTCATATCAAAAATACCTCAAAAATACAATAATATATTATAGGCTTCATAATCTAGTTTGAAATGAAGGTCACTATACTTTCTTTACGAAATAATTTCTAGAAAATTATTTAATATACATGTTTATTAAAATAATTATAGTTAATAACTGGTGATAATAATAATACCAACAAAATAAATGATAATAATAACCTATCATTAAAATAACCCTTTCTATTCCTTATCTTGGTTGATGATAATAATAATGATAATAGCAAAATGTCTAATGTTTGCAAAGATAAACCAGATTCAAAATAAAATATCAATATGATAATAATAATAATAATAAAATTAACTAAGAAAACCAAAGTAACAACAGCATAAATAATAATAATAATAATAATAATATTTATTATTATAATAATTATAGTTATAAAAATCCTGAACTTCCTCAAAAGAATTAATCACAAAAAATATAACAACACAACAACAACAAAAATATCAAAACCAATTCAGCTGCTCAGCAGCTCTGTAGAAATATCCAAAGAAGAACAACAAACAAAAAAGAAAGGAAGGGAGAGGATTGAGAGAGGAGACGAGCGAGAGCGGGAGAGAGAAGGGGTTCGGGTGGTCGGTGGTCCGTCCGCCGCTGGCCGGAGGGAGAAGCGGCGGCTCGGGATCGGGGGTCGGAGGAAGAGAAAGGACGGCGGGTTCTCGACGGGAAACTGCGGCGGCGAAGGGAGAAAGGGTCGGTGCCGGGGTGGTTCGCCGGTTCAGGGGTTTTGGCGAGGTGGGGTTTTCCGGTGGAGGCGGTCGGGGAATCGACGGTCGGAGCGGTCGCCTTCCGCGGGGTCGATGGAGGGACGCGTGGCTACGGCGGAGGGTTCGGCTCTGGGCGGAAGGGAGTAGAGGATGTTCGGGACGGGGTCGACGCTGGTCTGCGGCGGCGGAGACGGGGTTCCGGCCGGTGGCTCAGGTGAGGGGTACGTGTGTTTTAATTTTTTTTCCTTTTTCTTTGTGGTTTCTGGTGATGGTATTTTGGGTGGCGGCGGTGTTGTCGTGGCTGGTTGTTGGCCGAGGAATTGGTGGCGGCAGTGTGGGTGTTCAGGTGGTCGTGTTTGGGCGAGGAGGCGACTGCAATGATGACGGTGGTGATGTCGTGGTGGTTCTCAGGGGGATGGCGGTGGTGTTGGTGGTAATGGGCTTTGGCCAGTCGTCGGCCATCGACCAGGAGACGGGGGTGGTTTGGGAGTTCGGGGTGGCTCGGCCAGAGTCGGCCATGGTGGTTAAGTCTGATTTGGGGTGATGGCGAGTTGGGGGTGATGGCGATGACGATGGTGTTGGTTGTGGTGGTCGGAACGACCGAGGTGGGCGAGGGATCGCGGAGGGGTACGGTGCAGGCAGCAGGGTTCGGGGCGAGCCATGGTGAGGCTGATGGCTACGGAGTTATTGCTAGGTTTAGGGTTTAGGGTTGGGTTTTGGAAATAGGAATCTGCGATTTGTACTGTGTCGTGTTTGGGGGATGACGTGTCCGTGTGTGGACACGAAGATGGTGAAGATGTAATTGTAATGGAGAAAAAGAATAGTGGAAAAGATGGAGACACGGACACGATGTACATATTTCTGGTTGTGGAGAATTTTGGAGAAAATTTGTGGATGACAAATAATAGGGAGGAGTACCTGCCTATTTATAGGATGTGGGAATTCCCCTTTGGATAGGATTGTGGGGGTTTTAAAACCCAAACTAGATATTTCATAATTAATTTAAAATCACTCAACTTCCAATTCAAATCAAAATCTAATTTAATTTTTGTTTAAAAATCAAATGGGATAAATCAATTGCAAATATTAAACTATTTAAATGAATCCATAAATTTAAATCGAGATTTAAATGCCACAGTAACTTCCAAATATATTTTTCAAAATACCATTAATAATAATTTCGAAAATAATAAATATTTTTAAATATCTTTTCGAATAATAAAATATTAATATTAAATATATTTCAAAAATCACTATAAATATTAATATGAATAATCTTAAACTACATTTAATAAGTTAGATAAAACAATTATGAGATTAAACTTAAACAATCAATTCTTTAAAATACCTCTTTACTAAATAAATTATTATAAGTAATAAAAATAAAATTTGAAAATATAATGAAATAATTTTCTAGTTTTCTAAATTATCACTAGTCAATAAGATAGCATTTTATAAATAAATAATAAACTTTGCCTTTAATAAAAATAATTATTATATATATTATTTTGAAACTATTTTCGATAATAAAATAAAAATTATGTTTTTTTTCTAAAAATATGTACCTCGCACATATTCGCACTCGACGAGTAATACGAAAACGTAAATTATTGTACGACGTACAATACGACTATGCGACGTATAAACAAAAAATTCAGTACTAAAATATAATAGAAATTTAGGGGTTTTACACTCCGAACTACCGGTTGATTATTACCCAGTTCGGCTATTACCCCGTTTCCTCCATGGCCGGATCGGTCCCTTGGCCTAGGCTTTCTGATCCGAAGAAACGATAAAAACACCCCTTGTCGACAAGTCATCCATGACCACGTACCTATGACAACATCTAGACTCATGTACATGCCAGGCCTAATTTATGGAATGGCTCAACCAAACTTAGCAAATCGTGCTTTGGAACCATACTTGCAAATCATGCATCAAAACCATGAGACTCCCAACAAGGGACCGCCTCGGCGACTAACCATCGCTCGAACTTTCCTTTGCGACTAACCATCACTCAGACCTAACAGTCTTTGAACTCAGGGAATGACTACGGTATAGCCTTCCTACTTAACTTGAACATGACGTATTTCTTAAGTGCCAAAGGACCGTGACTAACTTTTTTCTGAACCGATCGTAGCTCGTGCCTTAAACTGACTCAAGTTCTATGCGACACTATCGCCCAAGTCATACTTTATATGATGAGCCTTGAGATCATGGGACTAAACAACTTGACCACCACAGAAAGAGCAGGACAGTGCTTGCTATGACTTCGATAGCCCAGCATTACTTTGCCTAACTTAATCGAGCCTACAACTTAACCCGAGGGACGAGCTGTTTGCCATGAAATATCAAGAACAAAAATTACAGAGGAATTGAACTTGATTGCAAACTCACTTGTACAAGAGAAAGCCTAGAAAGAAATACTAGAAAATAATCTAAGTATAATTGTTTAGTTTTGATTCTGGGGGGTGACGATAGAGGCTTGGGAAAGTGTAGCAACTCTGCCTTACTCCTTAGACTATCTGACGCGATCCTTGCTCTTGAAGAAATTGCCCTTCGTAGGTTGCCAGCTGGTGACTTGTTGAGATTTTGTTGTAGCAAATATGGGTGGTTGAGACATAGTCAGCTTGCCACGTGTCCTCTCGCAGGATAAGATCAGTCTGCTTGAGTCATTTTGAGCCACATAGGCCTTTCAGTGTTCGGCCATGCTGGATCGCATAAGACTAATGCGGCTTGTGTCGCAGTCTCCCTTAGTCCGCATGTAGCTTAGGGATTTTTGAGCCGCATAGATTCTGTATTCTTGGCTGCATAAGGCTCATGCGGCTTAGGTTGCAGTCACCCTTGGCCGCATGAAGCGCATGGATTGAGCCACATAAGGTTCAAGCGGCTCGGGTCACAGTCCTTCTAGCCGCATGACTATGTCCAGTCTGATGACATGACATTTTGTTTGATCACATCTTATCTTCTTTTTCTGTTAGAGTGTCAGAGCTGTCAGTTTTATCAATTTTGACAGAGTTTGTCAGCTTTATCAGAAGGGTTGATCAGCTTGACCGCATACGTACTATTCTTTCTGTGGCTCAAACCAGTCTGGTGAAGATGGGCCGTAGCGGGCATGCCAAGTCTGTCATACGGTTCTTCTTTATGCGGACCAATTTGTCCCAAAGTACTCATGCGGTCAGTTGTGATCCGCATGAATCCCATATTTTCCATGCTTCTACAAAACCCCTTCAAAGTTTTCAAATTGTAAATATAGAATACTTTGAATAAGAAGCATGAAAATATGTCAAGCCGCAGAGAATCTTCGAGTCAGGAGAGACGTTGTGCCGCAGGGACATTTTGAGCCGCAGAGACATTTTTGAGCCGCAGGTAGATCTTGTGCTGCAGGGAGATCTAGTACCGCAGGAAGATCTTGTCTGCCAGCTGTCACTGCTGCATTTAATGCCTTGATTTGGTTTTGGATTTTGGGCTCTTTTTTCGAGATAAAGCTGACGGTTACTAAGGATAAAATTTCCAAGCATCATCATTATCTTTAATGGATACGAGAATCAAAGCGGCGATGACGGTTATTAAGGATAAAAATCCTCACGTGTCATCATTATCTTTAATGTCACAATAACCGATGCGACGTTCATCTGTTTCGTCTTAGAAGAGCTATAAGTATGGGCCATACGGAGAGAATTTTTTTCTTTCAAGTTTTTCTCCTTCGTTTTCATTGTCCATGTCATCCTTTCTGTCCTATTTAGCCATGACTCCAAAAGCTTCCAAGTCGACTGATGCTGCGGTCAAAGGGAAGGGACTCGTCTCTCCGTCGAGAGCTGCGGAATCTCTTTCTATTCATCCTGACGTGCAACCCCCTATGAAGGGTAAGGACGGTAGGAAGTCGACGGCTTTAATTTTTGAATGGCCATATCTCATATTTTATGCGCCGGTCTGTCATGCGTCGCCACTGTGCTTTAGGCGTGATTGATGCATGCACCATCTCTTTGGACCGCACGTATTCTGTATGATGGGGCCGCATGGGCTGAGCCGCATAAGTGTCAATGACCCTTATGGATGCCTCATACCTGAGCTGCATGAGCGCTACATGGCTGAACCGTATGGATGCCTCGTGATCGAGCCGCATGTACATCTCATAACTGATCCGCATAAGTGCCTCATGGCTTAGTCGCATGAGCACTGCATAACAGAACCGCATAAGTGCTTTAAGACTGAGCCGCATGCGTCTCATGTTTTTAAGCTGCATGTGCGTCCCTCATAACTAGGCCGCATAGGGTCTGTTTGGCTAGGCCGCATAGTTGAAAGGAGCCTATTCACTTTGTTTTTCTTTCTTTGATTTTTGTAGCATCCATGACGAAGGCTGAGACCATTGTGAAGGAAGAGATGTCGCCTCCACTCATCAAACAAGAGTCACCGTTTGTTAAGGAGGAGGTGATACCAACAGTTGAGGTAAAAGAAGAGCTGGCGTCCATCGGGGAGGGAATTACTCCCAAGATTGAAGCTGCTGTAAAGGAGGAGCCCAAGTCTGAGGGTAGTAGCACTGGGAGTTCTGACCCTCCTATCCCGGCCGAGGACCTTAATCAAATAGATCCTTCATATGCGAAATGGTTGAGGGAATGGTATATGCCTCAACACAACTAGGATTCGTGGGTTCCTATGCTGTTTCTGAAAAAATAAATGTCCGTATTTTGTCTTGGTATTTCTGTCTGTCTTTAGCAGTAGTTTGTGTTTCGCTTCTTTTGGACATGAATGTAATCTTTTACTTCCTGTCCAGATGAAGAGATGAAGAACTTTTTGGTTTGCTCATGAGATATAGTCCTGTGAATGTAACTAATTTTGAATAAACAAAATACATTTATCCCATTCTTTATTTGTGGTATCTGTGGTGCTTGTACTAGAGGGCCTAATACAACATTTGTGTAAAGGATATCCCACTGAAGGACTTTTTATGGACCTATTGCCCTTTTGTGCATCTGAAAATATGAGCAAATAGATTTGAATGATATTTTATGGACCTACTACTCTTTTTGTGCACCGATGGTGCGAGTAATAGATTTGGATAACTTCTGTGGACCTATTACCCTTTTGGCACTAGTGGTGCGAGCCATAGATTTTGAATAATATTTTGTGGACCTATTACTCTTTTTGTGCACCGATGGTGCGAGTAATAGAATAGGATAATTTCTGTGGACCTATTACCTTTTTGCGCATTGGTGGTGCGGGTAATAGATTTGAAACGAAACCTAACAGAGGTAATATGGACGTGATAGGTTTTGTGATCTTAACACCATGTCTTTTATCCCGGGTTGGGTACAGGTGTTAAGTCAAGAGACCATCGGTATCAGAGGTAATATGGACCTGATACATGATGATCATGAAATTTTTTGTGGACCTATTACTTTACTGTGCACTGGTGGTACGAGTAATAGATTTTGAGACAAAACCCAACAAAGGTAATATGGACGTGATAGATTTTGTGGTCTTAATACCATGTCTTTTTTTTCGGGTTGGATACAGGTGTTAAGTCGGGAGACTATCGGTATCAGAGATAATATGGACGTGATACACAATAATCAGGACTAGGAAGTTTGCTCAGAGATGATGCTATGCTGGGCAGACTCCTGTGGGATAAAGCATTAGAGTGGAAGTTCAGAGGTATCAGCATACATGACTCTCCACTCAGGGAGATGCGATATGAATCTACTCGGAGAAAAATAGAGTGTGAGTTCAGAGGTACTTGCTATACATAACTCGATGGTCTGGTGAGTTCAGAGGTACTTGTTGTACATAACTCGATGGCCTGGGAAATTTGGTGGTTTGAGGAAGTAGCAACATGTCCTTAGACATAGTATTTCTTTAGGAATTTGCCATTTATGGACATCATGAGCAAGTCTCCGTTCTGTTTCGCAAGTCGGTATGCGCCGTTGGAGAATACGGTCTCGATAATGAATGGACCCTCCTACTTGGGCTGAAATTTGCCGACGATTTTGTGAGTCGTGACCATCGGTCTGCGAACAGCCAAGACAAGATCACCTATTTGGAATGTCCTCTGCTTGACTTTCTTATTGAAGGTCCGAGAGATGCGTGCTTGATAGAGCTCGATGTTTTGTTGATCTTGCAAGCGCTTCTCATCTAAAGCTTCTAATTCTTGTAGCTGTCGACGGTAGTTATCGTCTGATGTCAACCAGTAAGTAAGGGCCACAAGAAGTGAGGGGATCTCGGTCTCCAATGGAAGAACTGCCTCGTAACCGTACACCAGAGAGAATGGTGTATTTTCTGTAGCCGTCCGACTCGTAGTGCGGTACGCCCATAAGCATTCGCCCAGCTTTTCATTCCAGTTGCACTTGTTTGAAGACACGAACTTCTTGAGAAGCTTGATTATGGTCAAAGGCTTCGGCAAGACCATTAGCTGATGGGTTGTATGCTGTTGAAGCAATATTTTGTATCTGATTCTTGTCACAGAATCGATAGAAGGCATGGCTTGCGAACTGCGGACCATTGTCATGAATGATCCTCAGTGGCAGTCCAAAACGGTAAATGACATGATGTTTTATGAAACTGATTACGTTTGATGTCTTTACCTCTGCCAGCGGAACAGCTTCCGCCCACTTGGAAAAGTAATCGGTGATTGCAAGTATAAATCGGTGCCCTTTGGACGACGACGGGATGATTGGACCGACGATGTCCATTCCCCAGGCTTCAAATGGCCAAGAGGCCACCGTTTGGTACAAGAATTCGGACGGCAGATGTATGAAATCTGCATGAATCTGACAAGCCTTACACTTCTTTGCATAGTCGACTGCATATGCTATCATCGTAGGCCAGTAGTAACCCATCCGACGGAGACGGTCCTACAACTTCGGGCCCGGTTGGTGAGCCCCACAAACGCCATCGTGAGCCTCACGTAAGGCTTCTTTGGCTTCTGCATTTGACAGACATCTTAACAGTAGCCCGTCATAAGATCGTCGATATAATATTTTTGTTTCTGCGTCATAAAAGAATATGAGAGAACATCTTCTGATTGAAGTTGCTTCTTTCACATTCTCAGGTAGGATTTCGTAGACTACAAAGTCGATGAACGGGAGTCTCCAGTCTTGTACGTCATTGGTTATCTAGGAGGAGTAACTCATATCCAGTTGAACGTTATTTTTGGGACAGACCAACTCATGGCCTATCACGTCGACTAGATGATGAGCATAATTTAGAACCGCTAAAGAAGTGACGAGGCCTGCTAGGGCATCGACCTCAACATTTTGGAACCTAGGAACATGCTCTATAAAGAACCCCTCCAGGGTTGCAATGATGGCAATTACTGTCTGACGATAAAGAATCAGGTCCGCGTTACGAACCTCGTATGAGCCTCGGATTTGATTAACGATCAGCTGTGAGTCGCCATACGCTTCCAGGTATTTGACCCCTACCTCTTTTGCGAGTCGGAGTCTGATGACCAGAGTATTATATTCGGCTACATTATTTGGACAAGGTTTCGTAAGAGAATACGCCTGATTGACTACCAACCCAGAGGGAGAAATTAATACTACCCCGACTCCAGCGATGATATCACCTTGTGGCCCTGTTCTTGAAGCACCGTCAAAGAACATTCGCCAAACGTCATCATGTGAAGCCATGTTTGAGTTAACGACTTCGTCTAGAATTTCTTCATAGATTCTGGCTATTTCTGAGCCTGGATGGGCTGCTAAAAAGTCGGCCAAGGCTTGACCTTTGACAGCCTTCTGCGGAACGAAGACCATGTCGTAGGGGGATAACAGTATCGTCCATGTGGCTAGACTAGAACTGAGTGAGCCTGGCTTGGTCATGAGAACCCTGAGGGGATCAACTCACGAGACAACATGGATGGTCTGCCCTGACACATAGTATCGTGTTTTTTGAATGGCGAACACCAAGGCAAGGCATTCATTCTCCACGGCGGTGTACCTATGCCCCGGCCCCACCATCATTCGGTTGAGATAATATATGGCTTGTTCGTGCCCCACATCATTGTTCTGTGCTAGCAAGGCGCCGAGGGAGTGTTTTATTGCCCGTACATAGAGCATGAAAGGCTTTCCGGCAACCGGGGCTACCAGAACCGGCAGATTCGACAGATATTCCTTAATGTCATCAAAGGCACGTTGACATTCTTCATTCCATATGAAAGAGATGCCTTTCTTTATGAGTTGTGTGAAGGGTTGTGTACGTCCTAAAAATCAAGTTGCATCTATCAAATAGGCAGAGAATTCTCAACTGCGCACCCTTCAAATGGACTGCACAGGAAACAGATTGCGCTACAAACCGAACGCACGAGCTGAACTGCGCTACCATCAGAGCGCGCTACGCTGACATGGCAATGCCATCATTACCTGACAAAGATCGGATCTTCTAACAGCCCGAAAAACGAGGAGTCTGTTCGTTTCTTGTGCAGTACAGCGCTCGAGAACAGCTGTACTACTGTATCGCAATCTGCCAGTCCAACCACAGCGCAGTTTGACCCAGCCTGAGTCCCAGCGCTATCCATTGAAGCGCAGTCTGAAGCTAGCACTTTTCGGTTAGCGCAATTCATCGAATAACTGACATTTATTACGTGGATTACATGCCATCAATTGCGTACCACGTGGCAACCGCCTGTACACGACCAAGCGCATTTCAATCAAACAATGCCACGCGTCTGAATACAGTTAGCCCACGATCGAGCAACTGTCCAATAGGCCAGCGCAGTTTGCAGTCTGCGCTGTCTGTCGTCAGCGCAGTTCATCATACGCAATCCAGAATAACTATAAATTAGTTATTTTTGGAACTCTATAAATAGAGTTTCAAGTCCTTCATTAAAGGGATCAGATCATTATTATCATCAGAGATCAGGAGTTCTTGTCCAAGTGCTGCTGCATTCTTCAGAGGCTATCGTCTTCAAAGTTCACATCGTCCAAGGGATAAAGCGATCGTCTTCAGATCGAATTCCTATAGTTGTACTTTCCCAGAATTTAATTGTAATCTTCTTACAAAGTTCGTGAAATAAAAACTTTTGTTTTTGCAAACAAAATGACGACTCTGCTGGGGATGACTTTCTCCTCCGATGAGGAAGTGACAACTCAATGTGACGTTTGGTCTATCGAAAAGACGCAAAAGATGCTGGTTGTGAAGGTCAACCAGACTGCCTACGAAGCGATGATTAACTCTGGGGCTACTCATCGTACTGTGACCTCCGCCAAGAACAGGGTCTGTTCAGTGTGGACTCCGAAGTCCTCTGCACAATCCTCTACGCAGTCATCTGCGCAACCTACTGTCTCTGCTGCCAAGGAATCAGTAGCCTCTCCTGTCTTTGCGGAAAACATCACCTGTACTGCCAAAGCGTAAACCAGAGCTCCTACTGTCCAGGCGCAGTGCACTGCTCCTTTTGCTGCAGCGCAATCCACAACCTATGCTGTTTTGGCAAAATCCAAAACCCCTCTTCCTCTGGCATAATTGGCAAAGTCTTTCCCTCCTGTGCAATCCACTGCTCCTTCAAACAGAGCGCAACTCAAGCCCTCTGTTGCCAAAGCTTCACTTGTTGCTTCCTCTAAAACACAAGTTGTACCTCCTGCTTGTTCTATGGCCGAGGAACCTTCTGTCATCATCTCCAGAGGGCAAGTTGCTGCTTCTTTTGTTCCTGCGCAACCCACAGGGGGTAGTCTTTTGACTGTTCCTCCTCCGTCTCAGCATAAACAGAAAGGCCCTTTGGTCTTTCTCGATCTTCCGCAGTCCAGAACTCGGAAAACAACAGAGGAAAACGCTCTTTAGCCTACCCTTCGTCACAAAATAAAGGAAAAGGCCCTTTGGTCTTTTCTCAGTCTTCTTCGGTTTTTACTGCAGAAGATCCATCTGAATGTGCCTCGGCACTAAACAATACAAAAACTTTCCCTGCTAAAGGGAAGAACATTGATCAAAGAGGCATCTTGCCTACTCCAGTTGCACATTTTCAAGATCTCCCAACTCTTCGGATGTCCCGCTCAAAGCAAGGAAAATTACTGGTGTCTCAGACAGAAACCCCTGGGGGTGAGTTTGCTGATCTATGGGTTTATCTCAATGGACCTCGGTCTACATCAACTTTGGCGAAACGCAAGCAGCCAATGCCGAAGATGAACCTGCATCAGCGGCAAACTTCCAGGATGAAAAATCCTGACACTTATGCTAACGAAGTGAGTACTTCCCTGTATACTCACGGGACAAAACATCTGAAAAGCCGGAACCATGTTCCGAATGTTGTCAAAGAATACATCCCTCAAACTTCTTCTCGTCCCGTCATTGTTCCTGACCTCCAAGAGCACCTCAAGCAAAAGCGGGACAATATCTCAACACCTCCAGTTCAACCACTTGAACGCCATTGTAATCACAAAGTTGTCATCAAGTGCTGTTGCTAGACAACTAAACGATCTGTCTTCGATCGTCTGAATTTTGCAACTTCTGAACCAATGTCAGAAGACGAAGACGACATGTTGTATGCTTCCGTCAACATGGCTTCTCGAGACACTGGGGGTAGAAAGTGCTCCAAACACGGCAAGCCTCGCAGGCCCAGCCAGCGGTACTTAGATTTACTCCAAGAATCTTCTGAAGGAGTATTTCGACACACCCGATCCCGAAGTCGAGACACAATCGGTCATAGGAATCTTTTCCATGATCCCTATGGTCATCGTCCTATTTTTTATTCAGGAGATGATTCCTTCTCTGATTATGATGCATACAGTGAAAGCTCTGAACAAACAGTATCTTCTACTGTGCCCAGAAAAGTGTCAGCCTACGTTGTCACTGAAGATCCAGATGCTTCTAGTTCGACAAATCAAGAACAACGAATAGCTGCACTGGAGGATAAGCTGAAGACCATAGCTGAAATGGTCGCAAATATGCATTCTATCATCGTGGCCCAACATACAGTACCACCGACCGCACCTGCTGCAAATCCTGAGATTATAGCATCGTCGGTGCTTGTCAATGCAAGTCTGGGGGTAGTATCTCCTCAAATACCCCCTGTACAAATTCAACCCACACCCAGTCAGTCAGGAGCTGGGGGTAGTACTTACCACGCTGTTCCTCCCCCTAACACTATAATTCAGTCTGCTCCTTCTTCATTATCAGAGAATGCTAATGAAGCTGTCAAACTCTTGTGTACTCAATTCGAAGCTTTTAAAGAGAAGGACAATTTACAGAGATTGGGGATCAAACAACCCTATCCGGTTGAATGGAAGGAAGTCCCATTCCCTCCAAAGTACAAGATTCCTACAATTTTACTGTTTGACGGCAGCACATCTTCGAGTCAGTTCATTAACCACTTTAAGGTAATGACTGTTCAACTTCAGCCAAATGACGCTCTTCTAACAAGGGTATTTGTCAGCTGTTTAGCCGGTGTAGCATACAATTGGTACAGGAGTTTGCCTGATGGCTGTATCACCTCTTTCTTGGGTTTTAAACAAATCTTCTTGGAGCGATTCTATGAGGGAATCAACGATATGACCATGTCGGCCCTCAACAAGATCAAACAAAGACATAATAAAACCGCTAAGAGTTTTATTGAAAGATTCTGCCGAGAAGCATTAAAGATGCCTCCTGGAACTCCGGCCGCTGTAACTATAGATACCTGCAAGGTTAATCTTTTGCCTATTATCAGCATGTGGACGGGGTCAACTTAATTTCAAGATTGGCCATCATTCATTGTCAATGCTAAAGCAGCTGAAGTTAGCGCTGACAAGTTCAAGCAGTTGGGGGTACACATGTCTAACCCCGACCGGGATGAACACCCGACATCTAATAGCGGTAATCGCCAGAACAACCGCAAGGGTAAAGAAACCTTGAATATCAATCTCAAGAACAAGGAATCCTTGGCTGTCAACGTGGCTCCACCTACGTCTACTTCTACTCCTTCTGTCCCTCCACCAAGGGAATCTCGTCTGAAAGTAGAGTACTCCTTTGACGAGAACGACGCCGTGAGCATCTTCGATTGCTTGATCAAAAGCAATAAGCTCCAACTCCCAGATCCGAAGAAGCCTGACGAGGTCGGTAAGACTGATCATCCCAAATATTGTGTTTATCACAGGTTCATTGGTCATCCCACTCGAGCATGTTATGTGCTCAAAGTCAAGATTCAAGAGCTAGTCAACGCTGGTGTTGTCACCCTTCAACAAGATGAGAAGACTGTTACCGCGAACATAGTCTCAGTACAGTTCGGTAACTTCCCTCCACAGATGGTACAACATGGTGTCATCCCTATCCCTAAGGCCACTCTTAAGATCGAGAATCTCCCTCCTTCACGGAGTGAAGGTCTAGTCCCCTTATCCCTTGAGAACGGTGAGATTATGTGGATTCACCCTGATCTTGTTGCAGACTTCGAGGCTCCTTCCTTGTCTAAGCAAAAAGACCGCTCCAAGGGCAGAACAAAGATATGTAATATGGTGTCTTTTGACCCCATAGTTGAAGAGGAAATCCTGCTGGGCACCAGGTCAGGGAAAGCCTATTTACGGAAATTTCCCGAAACTCAAGAAAACCATGCTTCTTCTTCTGAGTCTGCTCCAGTGCAACCTGTCTCTACTGAGGACATCTCTTCTGCATCCTTACCGGTTGTAGAACCCATTCCACCTAAACTGGCAGCAGCCGACAAAGGCAAACAACAAGTCCGCTTCGACAAAGTTTTGAAAAAGTCATCACCCTCTTGACTTGAAAAGCCATATAACTTTGACATATTGGCTCAACTGGCCAACACACCGGCTAGGCTGTCCATCTTCGAGCTCTTACGCCTCTCTAAAGAGACTCGAGAAATACTGAGTGAGACTTTGATGCAGGCAGATACTTGCTTAACTCTTCTTAAGAAACCTGAGTCAGAACCTGTCTCTTGTCTCCATTGTCACAGTGTGCTGGAATTAATTCCAAATATTACCTTCACATAAGATGACATGTTAATGGAAGACAATCGACATGACCGTCCTCTCTACTTTACAGGATATGTCGACTCCATGAAGGTCGATCGTATTCTGATAGATCCAGGGTCAGCACTTAGCATCATGCCTAAGACAATATTGGACGCTCTGAAGATTCTATTGTATAGCTTCTCCAGCACTATCACCACCATTCTGGGATTCAATCAAGGAAGAAGTGAACCTTTAGGCAAGATACGCCTAAAACTCCAAATCGGTAATCTTCGTACGAAGGTGACCTTTTATATTATAGACAACCATGGTTGTTCCTACAATGCTCTTCTGGGAAGACCATTCCTGCATGAACACAACATTGTTCCTTCTACTCTCCATCAATGCTTCAAATACGTTGATGACAAAGGAGAAGTCCAAAAAGAAGTGGCGGATCTCTACCCATTTAAAGGCGTTGAAGCATATTGCAACGACGCTCGCATGTACAAAGAAGAGTTTATGAAGGTGGTATTAGCCATGGACGGTGAAGAAGAACATGAAGCAGTGCCCAGTGACACTCTCATCATACCTGTCAAAGGGCGTGTCTCTCATCCTCAATCCTCCAAACCACTAGCTATTCATCTGCCAGCCCAGAAGCAATCGACTGGTGATAATCAAGATCAAATGGAGCTCACCTCTTCTGAGCCACTGGTTATCGACTTACGTCGTAACAAAGATCAAAAGGAGCTCATCTCTTCTGAGCCACTTGTTATCGACCTCCGTCGTAACAAAGATCAAAAGGAGCTCACCTCTTCTGAGCCGCTTGTTATCGACCTCCGTCGTAGCAAGCCTCATTCCCGCTCTTTTTCTCCTCCTCTTGTAATCGATCTGACCAAGCCGGTTAAGGCTAAAGGTCCTATTGTAAATATGGATGTACAAATCAATGAAAAAGTATCTACTTTCCAGTATACTGATGTCATTTATCATACTAAATGCTATTTGGATATACTAGACAGCTTTCAGTCATTTACAATAGGAGTCATACAATCCCTTTAGACGGAAGTATTATTTGGACATCCAGATGACTCATATTTTGTTGTCCCTTCTCGAAAGAGAGGCGAGAGTCAAATACTTTTTAGTAAAGGGCCAGAACAAAAATTCAGCTATACAGATGATAGCAAAAATAATAATATGGGACGTCTCCAACTTCGTCGTTATAGTCAACAATCAAAAGACATCATCCGAAAGATGGGTTATGACTTCAAGAATGGCCTCAATTACGGTAAAGGCAGACAAACTCCTATCCGTACGGTTGTTCTGAAAGGACAGTCAGAGATGTATTACAGCAGGACAAAAAGAGGTCTCGGATATACTTCACCTCCAATTTTATCTCCAACAGCCTCCGAGTCTGATAGTGAGGAGCGCTCTAACTCGTCTGATTCCAGATCTTGGGATTCTGACACTAGTATCGGCCTAGTTCATCGATTGATTATATCTTCTAACATGGTCTCCGCTGAACTTCCAGAAGGTTATGATGAAGATATAGAAGAAAATCCTGAAACAGATCCTTGGGCTCAACGAATGGATATCCAATGGAAACTCCGATTCGAGCAACGGGAACCTCCTACAGAAGATCAATTGGTTCAAATTGACGTGGGAGAAGACGGGTCACCTCGTCCGATATTCATCAGCAAGAACCACCCAGAGGCGGATAAGCAAGAATTAATTCTTCTTATTCGAGAATACATTGATGTCTTTGCTTGGAGTTATGAAGGCATACCAGGTTTAGATCCAAAAATTGCCACTCATAAACTGAATATTTTGCCTAATGCAAAGCCAGTCAAACAGCAACAGAGGCGGTTCAAGCTAGAAATGATGGACGTGATTGATGATGAAGTCAAAAAGCTTATAGCTTATGGCTTTATTCGAGAAGAACAACATCCAGATTGGGTAGCCAACGTTGTTCCAGTCTTGAAGAAAACTGGTAAAGTTCGAGTTTGTATCGACTTCCGGGATCTTAATGAAGCCTGTCCAAAAGATGAATTTCCTCTCTCTATTACAGACGTCATGATCGACAACACTTGTGGGTTAGAAAGGATATCCTTCATGGATGGATTCTTCGGATACAATCAGATTCTGATGAATCCTGAAGATAAAAAACATACTTCTTTTCGTACTCCTCGCGGAGTCTACTGTTACACAGTAATACCATTTGGTCTCAAGAACGCTGGTGCCACTTACCAACGAGCTATGAGTACCATCTTTCGAGATCATCTGTGCAAGACTGTCGAATGCTATGTTGACGATATTGCTGTCAAGAGTCGTCTAAAGGAAGATCATATCCAAGATTTAAGAACTATCTTCAAATCTAATGTGCCAACATCAACTTAAAATGAATCCCACGAGAAGATCAAAGCCATTCAAGAGATGCATCCTCCACGCGACCTAAAAGAGCTGCGAGGATTCCAAGGTCGACTTGCGTACATCAGGAGATTCATTTCAAATCTGTCTAGACGCTGCAGACCATTTACCCAGTTAATGAAGAAGGGTGTATCTTTTATTTGGACTGAAGAATGTCAACGAGCATTTGATGATATAAAGTAATATCTCATGAACCCACCAGTCTTGGTGCTACCAATTTCAGGCATACCATTCTTAATGTATGTCCGTGCTATGGATCATTTATTGGGTGCTTTACTTGCCTAGAAGAACAAAGAAGGCCATGAATAAGCCATCTACTATCTTAGTCGTATTATGATTGGTGCTGAACACCGTTATAGTCCGGTTGAGAAAGAATGCCTAGCTCTTATGTTCGCTGTTCAAAAGACTCGACATTATATCATTGGACAAACCATTCACGTCATTTCTCGAGTTAATCCTCTTCGGGTATTGATGAAGAAGCCCAGCACACTCAATTTCCGGCTGGCTACATGGGCCATTCTGCTAGCCCAATACGACATGGTTTATGTTCCGCAAAAATCTGTTAAGGGTCAAGCACTGGCAGACTTTTTAGCAGCTCATCCTGTTCCGAAAACATCTAAGCTTTATGATGAAATTCCAGACGAAACATTGGAATCAAACATGATCTCTGAAGAATTTTCTACCTGGCGTCTGTTCTTCGACGGAGCATCCCGGATCGGGCCAAAAGGGACCATTGTCGTAGGAGTTGGGATTGTACTAGTCTCTCCAGAAGGATTAGCTATCCAAAGAGCCTATTCCTTAGATCAGCCATGCTCTAACAATGTGGCTGAATACAATGCCTTGCTTATCGGACTCCAGTTAGCTAAACAATTGGAGGTCGAATATCTTAAAGTCTATGGCGATTCTAAACTGGTTGTTAATCAGATTAGAGGAACATACGAGGTCCACCATCAAGATCTAGTACCCTATCATGAAGCTGCAATTTACATGGCTACATCATTCAAGGCCTTTTTTTATTGAATATGTCCGACGAGCTTGTAACACTGAGGCAGATGCTTTAGCTAATCTCGCGACAGTCTTAGCAATTCTTGTTAAAAGACAACAAGTGGTTGTTGTTTCCAACAGAGAGTTGTTCTGCATTGAAAACAATCGTAACATCGAGTTCAGTAATTTCGCTAAAATTAATGTTATCAATGAAGATTGGAGAGCTCATTTCATTAATTTCGTAGTTCATGACATACTTCCTGAAGATCCTAAGGAGGCTACAAGTATTCGCCGACGATCTCTTCGATTCTACTACAATCAGACCACCAAGACTCTCTATCGATGGACTTATGACGGCCTACTCTTGCGCTGTCTTGCTGGTGATGAAGTGAAGCAAGTATTGCGTGAAGCTCATGATGGTGTTTACGGAGCACATCTACCCGGCCCTAAACTACAAGATCGTATCCGACGAATGGGTTATTATTGGCCCTTTATGGTATCTGATGCTATTGAATATGCAAGGAAATGTCGAGCCTGTCAAATCCATGCAGATTTTATCCATCAACCGTCGGAATTCCTTCATCCGACTGCTGCCTCCTGGCCTTTTGAAGCTTAGGGCATGGATATTATAGGACCCATTAATCTTCCTTCTTCTAAAGGACATCGGTTTATACTGGCAATAACTGATTATTTCTCTAAGTGGGCCAAAGCTATACCTTTGGCTAAAGTCAAAACTAGCAGCGTCATCAATTTTGTCAAACATCATGTTATCTACAGGTTTGGTGTGCCTCGACGAATCATTCATGACAATGGACCTCAGTTTATCAGTCAAAAGTTTACCAAATTCTGTGATGATCATCGGATCGACAATGTCGCATCGACAGCTTACAACCCTGCTGCTAATGGTTTGGCTGAAGCCTTCAACAAGACTATCATCAAGCTCCTTAAGAAGTGTGTGTCTACTAACAAACGAAATTGGAGTGAAAAGCTTGGAGAATGTCTATGGGCCTACCGCACTACGGTCCGTAACCCTACAGGCTGTACCCCTTTCTCTTGGTGTACGGTTGCGAAGCAGTCCTGCCTTTGGAACTTCAAATTCCATCTCTAAGGATTGCTATCGCCAATGAGTTGAAGACAAAGAACAATGATCTTCTTCGACTTCAAGAACTGGAGGCGCTCGACGAGAAGCGACTATTGGCTCAACAACACATAGAGTTATATCAAGCCCGTATCTCGAAGACTTTCAACCGCAAAGTTAAAGTCAGAGCCGTTAAGAAAGGAGAACTCGTTCTTACAGTCAGACGTCCCATGACTATGACTCACATGAGCAAAGGCAAGTTCGATGCAAAATGGGAAGGGCCTTATATCGTGAGTAAAGTCTTTTCAAATGGAGCTTATCAACTCACAGAGCTAGATGGTCGAGTTAAAATGATGCCCATCAATGGCAAGTTCCTTAAAAAATATTATGTATGAATGTAAAAAGGATTTCTTGTAAATATGATCAGACAGTTCATATATAAAGTTTGATTTTATTTCATCATAAACGATGTTACATATCAAGGACGAGAATCACTATCATCCTTCTTAATGACAGGACGAGGACCACTACCGTCCTTTTCAAAAATGTAGTCGACAAAAGAGCCGAGAACATCCTTGTCCGATTTCACTAGAAATACGCAAGCAGCCATCCTCATGGCCTCTTCTTCTTCGGTCTTCCCTGGGTCAACCAGGAAGTCCAAGATGTCCCTTGGTGGCTTGGGTGCAGACGAACCTTCGCCCGCTTCCGTCTGCTTTGGCTGGTTTGGTTCGGCTGGACGTTCCTCCGTGATTTCTTCAACCTTCGGGACAATCTCAGCCTTCTTGAATGCATCTTCAGACGACATTTTTGTGTTGAAGAGTGAAAGTGATCAATCCATTTAAATTTCTATTCTATTTATAGGCAGAGATTCTTAAAACATCGAAGCGATGCGTTCTTCACCCGTTCATTACATTCATTCGACGGTTTACCCATTCATTACATTCATCTGACGGTTCACCCGTTCGTTCCATACATTCTGACGGTTCATCCGTTCATCCTGACGATTCATTTCGTTCACACATTTTGACGGTTCATCCGTTCATTCCGATGGTTCATTCGTTCATTTCATACATTCTGACGGTTCATCCGTTCATCCCAACGATTCATTTCGTTCACACATTTTGACGGCTCATCCGTTCATTCCGACGGTTCATCCGTTCATTTCATACATTCTGATGGTTCATCCGTTCATCTCGACGATTCATTTCGTTCACACATTTTGACGATTCATCCGTTCATCCACATCAGTGACTTGTCACGTATTTATTACCTTTGATTAAGTTGTCTACCGAAATAATGATATTCAACAAATTATATTCTGCCATGTCCACATTACCTCTGAGCAGATATAATGAATATAATTATTTTCTAAATCAAGAAATATATTATGTCCTAAACCTCTGAATATATTTTCTATCGCTATTATTTATATCCGTAATGGGATATGCAATAAATAATAGAGCCACAAAAATAATGTCTTTTCATTGATCAAAATAAAAGGCATTACAAAAAGACATAAACAAAGGAGAAAGTACAAAAGATTTTCTTTCACTCAATCGGTGGGCTCATTAGACTAGCTATCTGCTGCTTCAAGGTTTAAAGTCGTTCTTCATGAGAATCCAGCACCCGCTTCCTAGCTTCCTTCATTCCAGATTTATCATCAAATGTCGGCAAGGTCACTAGTCGGCGAGCGATTTCATCTTGATGAGACGTAACAAACTCATTCTTTTCATGGGTCAGAATGTCGAGTTGCTGAACTACAGCTTGATACTGTGTAGTCTCTTCCTCAAGAGTAAGTTGAACGACTCTCAACACTTTCTGAAGTCGAGCAAACTCTGCATTCAGTTCAGCAACCTTCTTTTCTTTCTCCCCAGCAGCAGACGCTAATATCTCCACCTGGGAGTCATACTCTGAAGACTTTGTAACGAAAGTGTCCAAGAAAATCTTGAAATCAGCTTTCGTAGCTTCGGCTTCTCGAGTCATCTTTTCAAACTCAGCATTCACCAGGGGCTCTACCTCCCCCCGATTAAGATCTTTGTAGATCTTAATTTATTCCTCCAGTTCATCCAGTATATGTTCAAGATAGGCAGCTTGAGCTTCATCACCCTGACTTCGGATAGCGCCGATCAGATAAGTAGTTGGACTTCTGACGGTGACGAAACCAACGTTCTCTTTTTCCATTACCCTTTCTACTAAGGGCCCTAATGAAGTAAAGAAGAGGTTGGTGAAGGAACCAACTATAAATTTATTGGTAGCCGCTGTACTGGGTGTAGCAGCTACTCCTACAGAAGTTGAAGCAGCAGAGGCCTGTAAAGGCGGAAGTTCGACTTCTGGAACATGGGCTGAAGTCTCTCTGGACAAGGAAGCCATAGTGGAGCTTGTTGCCCCTCCCAGATGTTCCTCTGCGAAATCAAATAAATATCATCAGTTTGATGTCATTGGCGATTATCAAAAAGGATCAGAAATAAGGGTAAGCTTACCATTACTGAGTTTAGTGACCAAATTGTCATTTGTGGGCATAGGCTGCAGCCTCACAAAAGTAGCTTCAGACATCACTTCCTGACTACTTTCTGCTTCAGAGCCGCCTGATAAATGACGGCTACTGCTAGCTATCGCTTTTGTCTACACTATATCAGTGCATACTGGAGGAATTGGAGAAGGTTGAATTTCTGCATGAATGAAAGTTAAGATGTCAGTCATTTGATCTATAAAAGAAGATTATCAATATCAGCCGATACCTCTTGGTTTAGTGACAGTAGCTTCCTCCGGTGCTACGTCATTAACAGTGTTCTTTTCTTGGGATGCATAGGCATCGGCATCCTCTTCCAGATTTAGATTGTCATCCTCGGTAGATGTTTCTTCATCATCTGCACCCTATTCTCGTGCCTTCTCGCTATCACTTGCGTCGACTAGATCTATATCATCATTGAAGCCGAAGTCACAGTCTTCCAGGGCCTTGACCATCAATCGATCTTCTTCAGCCCGATGCGATCGTGGTGTAGCTGGAAGAGGGGCAGTTTCTATTGCAAGTGTAGGAGATTGTACTACTTCGACAGATGATCCCGACTCATTGATTGGGGTTGGAGCTGCATTTGCTTCTCTTGCTTCTGCAGCCCCATCCTTTATCTCTGTGGTCTCCTCTTTTGTTTCTGCAACCTGGTCTCCTTTCTCTGTACTGGAAGCTTTCTGTCTGGGCTCGGGAGCAGGTGTCGGAGAAGGCATCATAACCCCGGTGACAGCACTGATCAAGGCCGATGTATGAGCAGATCTCGGGGGAGTGGTTACTTTCTTTCTGAAATCTAAGTTTGCCCTGCGTAGAGGTTCTTCTGGGACCTCCACGTCTGCTGCATATGTTTTTCTTTGGATGGAGGTAGGGGTTGTTGCCTCTTCTCTATGAACCGACTCGGCCTGTTGCCGAGATTGCGAGTGAGTAGTGACTCTTTCTGAAGAGTCCACGACAGTCTTCTTCTTTAAGACAGAAGAAGATGTTTCTTCTGCCTTCCTCTTCCTCTCCTTGATCGGAGATCTTACAACTTTCAGAGAGACACGTAGCGGTTCGTAGACTTCTTCGGGGAAGTTGGCTTCCCTCGAAGCTTCTAGAGGCGTATCCGCTGGCTCGTGCTCTTCATCATTACCAGGAAGAACCATAACAGGTGCTCCTTTATTAAATCGAGTTGCCGTTGCAAAGCTGTCTGCTAGATTGAAGTTCTCAGCAAAGGTATTTGCTGATGTGTAAAAAATCGAATATGTATATAGCATGCGAGGACCACGATCACTTCTTGTCGGCATCGAAAATGTCATCCTTGTGTCACGGGCATTATAATATGCCCAAGCCCGGGCTCCATCAATTAAAAAACCTTTTTCCTGTAGACATGTAATAGCATTACCTACATGAAATTGGTCATAACCGAATTGGCATGCAAAACGGCTGGGGAGATAAGGCTCGAAATAACATTCGTCTTCGAACCGGTACACCAAGTGGGATGGCCGAATTGTTCTTAACCAGTCGAAAGCCGTATGGCCCAACGGCTGCAACCTCATAGAGTCGACGAGGTTTGTTGACATATGCTCATAACCAACTGGAGGGGGAACACAATAAAAGTTCCACCCTTGCCGAGATTCAGAGTTCGCCGGCAGTCTCTCAAAGTGGTGTAAATCCACTTACATCCCGAAAATCTTCTTAAAAAGCTACCGCCCACTGCCCCCATGTTAGGATTCATCAAAGAAGGATGGTGTAAAAGTAGCCATCCAAACAGATAGGAGTATGGCAGTTCCAGCCGAGGAAAACTTCCTTTCTCGCCTTTTCCTCGAATCATCGAGTCAACGAAAAGGCGAAGGCCGGCGTTCACCCTGCATGTTATTGCTGACAGCAGATCCATCCGGTAGTCGAAAACCAGACGGACAGCAGCAAATAGTACACCGCGATGGAAGCGGTCGACTGCACTGGCTCCAGGAACGACATATCGTCGGAGCCAGTAAGTGAGGAAACCTGTCAGCTGGGCTTCCTTCGACATCGGCCTGTAGCCCATCGTCATATAGCTTTCAATGATGTCGTCTTTCTTAAAAAGAGGATTTTGAAGATCATCCTCGATCTTGATATCCATATCACCATGTGTCTCCATCAGCTCTATCACTTCGCTATTGCTAAGTGGTCGGAAGAAGTTGGGATGGCAGTTTTCATGTTCTTTTGTCTTTTTCTCAATAATGTGATTGAGGAAAAGATATGGCAACCATTTGGTAGAGTAGCAGATGCCGGCTGTGCCACTCTTGTAATATAGAGAGCAAATCTTGTAGTGGCAGAGGAGTTCTTCAAAGACAGCTACCATATCGGCATTCTCCTGGCGTAGTCTGTCCAACTCATCGTTTGCCGGGACAAACTCTTCATAGAGGATATCCCCCATTGGCAGGTGAGAGATATACTTCATCTCGTGCAAAGCTAATCCAATCTCTCCGTGTGGCTTCATAAAAGTACCAGTCCGGTAGTTGTATCTCTCCGCCAACGCAAGGAATAGATGCGGATTAGGAGGGAAGCCATAAACAGTGGCGTACACTGCATGGTACAGATCAATCTCCTTGAGCCGAGCTTCAAATTGGACCAATATCCAATTGGTTATACAGATCCATCTCTTATTATCCGGATTCATAAGACCTGTCAGCCGCAGATCTTGGTCCGGATACCTTCCCTCTACCTTCGCAAACTTATTTGCGAATATCGGAGTTCTCACCGGGAGCAACAGGGAAGAATCTTCCGGCGGGATGCAACTGGGTTTTAATCCTCTGAGTAAGGAGCAATGATGCTCAGAGGAACTGTAGAATATATCTTTGTGGTCTGGTCCCTTCTTAACACAGATATTTCCCGCTCGGGCTTGCTGCAGCGGAGTTATGTCCCATTCCATTCTTCTGGGATAACCCGCAAAAGCATATCGGGACAAAGAAAGGCATCTGGAGATCTCTGGCAGAAGTATTGTCTTCTCACCCCTCTAGAAAATCCTCTGTTCCATGCGAGGTCTCGGCTGAGAATTCTTGTCAAGAGCCTCACCAAACAAGAACAAGGACTTCTTATGGGTGACTGCGTCAGCAGTCTGAAGAGGCTGCCCGTTCATCAGACACAGTAAAGTGTCATTATCTTGTGCAGTCAGGATAGCTTGCCAAGAGGACGGTAAGGCGTATTGAAGAAATGACACGTACGAGAGATCTTCCTTGTATTCAGGTTCAGACAGGGATCCTGCAAAAACCTCATAGTTGGGATCTTCCCTGAGATTAACTGCATCAATAAAGAAGGCAAAGATCAGTATATGCAAAATCAAAAAAAAGGTTTTTTTTTTCAAAAGATCATCAAGTTGTGCTGTGTGAAACAAGCTATCAGATTGCATCAGCACAGTCAGCTTGCGCAAGCTATCAGATTGTGCCAGCACAGTCAGTTTGTGCAAGTTATCAGATTGTGCCAGCACAGCCAACGTGCGCAAGACGTCAGGTTGCGCTAACATACTTGCGCAAAACATCAGTTTGCGCTGGCACAACCGACTTGCACAAATCGATAGATTGTGCCGAACATTTTGCCAGCGCTTTTCAACCGATTGCGCAAGAGTATAGTTTTCATAAAAATAAAAACTATTGTGTATGCAGCCGAAACCCTAAACAGGGTGGCGCAAATCCCATCAATCTTTAAAAAGAGAGAGGTATGAAGGTCTGAAAATATCAAAAATCCTAAAAAGGGTTTCGATCATAGTTCGTCTACCTTGAAGCGCTGGATGACCCGTCTCATGACGAGATACTCGTGGTGCAACATGAGTCGAGGGTTCGGCGGGGGCCTTTCCCTTCTCGGCAGCTGATCGCTTGGGCACCATTTCTGTCATCGACGAGAGGAAGAAGGAGAAGTCGGAGTAGGGAAGAAGCTTCTGCCTCTAGGAAATTCGAAAGGAAGCAAAGGTTGAAAGAAAGAAAAATAAAACTATTTATAGTTTCAGAAGTGTAACGGTCACCTCCAATTATGCCACAAAAGATGGAGCTAATTCCTCCAAACGCGCAATCAAAGCGCAACTCGCGCAACTTGATTTTAAAATTGAAATTCAAAGTATTTCGAAACTTTAAATATTTTCAAATTTTGAAAACTTTGAAGGGGGTCTTGTATGTCCTAAAAATCAAGTTGCATCTATCAAATAGGCAGAGAATTCTCAACTGCGCACCCTTCAAATAGATTGCGTAAGAAACAGATTGTGCTACAAACCGAATGCGCAAGCTGAACTGCGCTACCATCAGAGCGCGCTACGCTGACGTGGCAATGCCATCATTACCTGACAAAGATCGGATCTTCTGACAGCCTGACAGCCCAAAAAATGAGAAGTCTGTTCATTTCTTGTGCGGCACAGCGCTCGAGAACAGCTGTACAACTGCAGCACAATCTGCCACTCCAACCACAGTACAGTTTGACCCAGCCTGAGTCCCAGTGCTATCCATTGAAGCGCAGGCTGAAGATAGCGATCTTCGGTTAGTGCAATTCATCGAATAACTGACATTTATTACGTGGATTACATGCCATCAATTGCTCACCATGTGGCAACTGCCTGTACACGACCAAGCGTATTTCAATCAAACAATGCCACGCATCTGAATACAGTTAGTCCACGATCGAGCAACTGCCCAATAGGCCAGTGCAGTTTACAGTCTGCGCAGTCTGTCGCCAGCGTAGTTTATCATGCGCAATCCAGAATAACTACAAAATAGTTATTTCTAGAACTCTATAAATAGAGTTTCAAGTCCTTCATTTAAGGGATCAGATCATTATTATCATCAGAGATCAGAAGTTCTTGTCCAAGTGCTGCTGCATTCTTCAGAGGCTATCGTCTTCAAAGTTCACATCGTCCAAGGAATAAAGCGATCGTCTTCATAACGGATTCCTATAGTTGTACTTTCCCAGAATTCAATTATAATCTTCTTACAAAGTTTGTGAAATAAAAACTTTTGTTTTTGCAAACAGTTTGACATCACCCTGAGAGGTTAGATATGAAACTCTTGATGTAGGCTAGTCTTCCCTGAAGGCCGCGGAGTTCACGGAGGTTCCTCGGTGGACTCATCTCCAGGATTGCCTTTGTCTTATCGGGGTCTATGTGAATGCTCCGCAAAGTAATGACAAAGCCTAAAAACTTTCCGCTGGACACACCCAGGAAGGACTTGGTGGGATTTATCTTCAGATTGTGTGCTCGCATAAGGTCGAACACTGTCCTCAAATCGTGTATGTGATCATCCTTAGAGCGTCTTTTGACGGCAATGTCGTCAACGTAACACTCCACCGTCTTGCACAAGTGATCTCTGAAGATGACACTCATAGCTCGTTGATATGTAGCACCGGCGTTCTTCAGGCCGAAGGGCATGACTGTGTAACAATACACACCGATCGGTGTTCGGAATGACGTATGTTTTTCATCGTCAGGAGATATTTTGATTTGATTGTATCTTGAAAAGCCATCCATAAAGGACATGCGCTCGAAGCCACACGTATTATCGATCATTATGTCGGTGATGGGAAGAGGGAATTCATCCTTAGGACATGCTGTATTCAGATTGTAAAAGTCGATACAGATTCGGATCTTTTCATTCTTCTTAACAGCTGGTACTATATTAGCTATCCAGTCTGGATGCTGCTCCTCGCGGATGAAATCTCTAGCTATAAGCTTATTTACTTCTGCTTCAATGGAGTTCATGATGTCTGGACGGAATCGTCGTTGCTGTTGTTTGATTGGTTTTGTGTCTGGATGAATGTTGAGCTTATGAAGTACGATCTCGGGGTTTAGCCCTGGCATGTCTTCATAGCTCCAAGCAAAAATGTCGATATACTCTCAGATGAGTTGCAACAATGACTTCCGCTCGACATCCGTCAGGCTTTTACTGACGAAGATTGGCTTTGGAGAGGATTCATCACCGAGGTCAACTTGCATGACTTCGTCTTTAGTAGGAGGGTCACGTAGTTTAAAGCGCTTCTCCCATTGTGCATCCAGTTGTTGGACCCATGGCTCCAATTTAAGAGGTTCGAGTAGATCTTCGTATTCCTCCTCAATGTCAGTGGATGCCATATTGACAGATAATGTCTGCCTGAATATATCTCCAATGCTGTCATCGGAATCGTATGTAGGTGATTCGGATGAGTGAGAATGCCACTCGTATTCCTCATCGAAACTCTCAGACGTTGTTGCTGATGTAACATAACCGAGGCCGTATTTGGACTTGCCGTAATAATCCTGAGGCTTCCCAGACAGAGTTGACAGCTGTAGAGATGATCGCCGACTGTTGCCGTAATTCAGACCTGGGGTAGCCTCCATGTCATACCCCTGCTTTTACATGAAGTACTTTGCTTGAGGACTATACAGGTAGAGCGGTAATCTTCTAGTATCGGGTTCGAGATCAAACTCTTGAGGCATGAAGGGTTGAGGACCTTCTTTTCGGCCAAAGATGATCGTGTGATCCCCTTCTCTTCTGCCTGAGACTAGGAAGTAGGCACCTCTAATGGAAGTAAGTCAGTTTGCGGTATGGACGGTTGTCACCTATGTGTGCAGATTAATATCTCGACCGTGTCCCACAGTATACATCAAATTGAGTTTATTACACTCAGGATAGTTCAATGGCAGCCTCTTATTGATGAAATAAGGAATTTTGTCTATAGGGATTACATCATTAGGAGAGGAAATATCCACCTTTATAACAAGATACTTCGCGAGCTCTGCCTCCTCTTCAGCTACCCCCTGCGTGATCGGAGGTTGGGACGCTGTCTTGGGCAACTTGACCACCAAGGGTTCTGCTTGTGGCATTGGCTTGCCTGAGGGTCTCGGATCAACACTTGGTTGCCAGCTCGTCTTGGGAAGACAAATAACCATCCGCTCGGCAGAGGACTTCGTGTCTTTCGATTGCTTTTGATTGGATCTTGGCAATCAGATCATCATCGGCTCTTCAGAGGGCTTTGCATCTTCCGATCATCTTTGATTGGATTTCGGCAATCGAATCACCATAGGCCTTATGACGGATTTTTGCTCTTGGCTAGACCTTGGGAGTCGGATGACCATTGGTTCCGACTGTCCAGCTGGAGCGGGAGAACCAGGCACCTCTTTATGTAAAGTTGCGACAAGGGGTGCGGCTTTACCCGATTTACGGGCTTGGAAATGAATTCTCAAGGGTTCCTCTGGCCCTGTGATGACCTCCAGTTCGTCAATTATGTACTTCTTGGATTCTTCATATAGACAAGCTTCCGAAGAGTAATAAGACTCAACCCCTTTGAAGGGATCGATGTCGGCGAATTCAGTCTTCACGAAGCCATGCTTACTGACATACTTAAAGTAATGGTGGAGTGTGGATGGTACGATCATGTAGTCATGTATCCATGGATGCCCCAATAGGATATTGTAGGACGTATCTGCATCTATGACGTAGCAGGTAACTCTGTCCTCAGGTCGCCAATCTGACATTTTAATCGGATCTTTCCTAAGGGATAGCTCCTTCCTGAGTTGAAACCGCTAATGGCAGTGTTGGTCGCCGCTAGCCGATGCATAGGGATGCCGAGGACTTGAAGCAAGCTTTTCGGAATGATGCTTATCGACGAGCCAGGGTCGATGTGCATCCGATCCACCTTGATGTCGCCTATGTATCTAGTATAGTACAAGGGGCGATTATGTAAGTTGGTCTTAATCAACATGTCATGTGGGGTGAATACGATGTTGGGCATTGTATCCACATAGTGGCTGCCCTGGAGATCTGTCGACGAGTCTTCCCCTGTAGGTTTGACCTGGGCTAAGTAAGCGTCAGCATTCTGGAGCTCTTCGTTCAATACGACACGAAGATCCTTGGAGAGCCTTAGGAGCTCGTATAACGACAACTTTACCGGCGTATTAGCCAGTTGTGCTAATATGTCAAAGTTGTAAGGTCTCTCTAGCCCTTGAGGTGCATCTTTATGGAGCGGCCTGTCGAAGCGGGTTTCTTTCGGCTTGGCCCTATCTGCCGGTGGAGGCTGAGATGGCCCCGGAACATCAGTGGCAGGCAACGTTGCTGGCTGAGGGTCTTCGACTGGACTACCCAGAGTGGGCTGGACTTGTGCCCCGAACCGGATGACAATGGCCGCTTCCTTCTCAGCTTTGATTGAAATGGTATGGTAGGATCTGGACTTCCTGTCCTTCTTTTTGTTGGCTGGAGATGACACCGCTTGGGTAACTTCGAGCACTAAGTCTCGGTGCACCCACATGACCTCTCCTCGTGACGTAGTGAGAGGTACTAAGCCAGTCGTCTGGTCTCGGATGGAAGGAAGATTAGTGACCTCCATCGTCGCCCGGGGGATAGGTATTACCCCGTCTTGAGCACTTGTTGGGGAAAAGTCACTGAACTGAATTGATACCATGTTCGCCGCTACGGTAACCTCTTCAAAGTCTAGCGACAGAGCTTTGGAGTCGATAAGATTCTGGATGTACCGCTTTAATTGAAAGCAGTCTTGAGTGGGATGATGAACATAGCAGTGGAAATGGCAGTATTTTGGGTCTTCTATCTCCGCCGCTCGAGGCTCGCGTCTTGGTGGAGGGAGTTGGATCCTGTCCCCTTGCAAGAGCATGTCGAAGATAGGCTTGACATGACTATCTTCGAATAAGTAATTCATCTTGGGCCACTGAGCTTCTGCTTGCTTTTGTTCAAGCTTCTTGGTCGTACTAGCGACCATAGCCTGTTTGTCTTTATTGTCCCGGTTATTGGACTGTCGTCATTATTTTTGTTATTGGGGTCGATACCAGGATGTTTGCCTTTGACCTCTCCATCCGGGATGTGTAATCCCAGTTGGCGAGCCTTCTTTACTTCGCCTCGGCATTGGTGGCGCTTATGATGAAAGTCGTCCAATCCCTGAACTGATCTTCACCCATCCAGAGGCTGATTGCGGGGAGCAACTTCTTTTGGCAGATTTCAATCAAGGAGCTTTCGGGATTGCCTTGGGGCAATCTCATTGCGGTTTGGCGAAACCATTCGATATAGTTCCTTGTTAGCTCCCTCTCCCCCTGAATGACGTCCATGAGGGATGACATTGTCACATCATATCCTACTTCATAGAATCTTTCTAGGAATATGTGCTTGAAGCCGTCGAAAGAATGGATGCAATTGTCCAGAAGGTTGCCGTACCAGTCGAACGCGATTCCCTCCAATGCTCCAATAAATAATCGTGTGAGGATGGTGTCGCTATACGGCAAATGGTCGGTTGTGACCTCAAAATAAGTTATATACCGACTAGCAGAGGTCTTTCCATCATACGAATCAATATGAAACAGTTTGTACCGTGGCGGAAAAGGAACATCTCTCCACGCAACGGGAAATAGTTGCCGTATTCTGAGGTCTCGGGAGGAGTATCGGGCATTGAACATTGCTCGAAGCTCCTGGACTTTCCTCCTTGCCTTCCTGGCTTCGTCTGCAGCTGAAGGATAGGATGCTCCCAAAGGATTGTCACCCGAAGGAGGAGCGGTCATATTGGAATCCGTGTTGACTGCGAGTCCCAAGCTTGTTTGTCCCGGCGTCCTTGCCGGTTGAGTCGGCAAGACAGCTTTAATTTCGTCTACTGACTTGACCAAGGGCAGGAGCATGGCTTCAAGTACTTCTAGACGTTGTCAGTCAGTAGGTGCTTCATTATCATCGTCGGCCAAAAAGATTGTCCGTACGTGGATAGACATGGAAGGGATCGTAGCAGAGGTGCTCTCTGTGTCGTACCCTCGTACCGAAAAATTGTCGAAGAATGTCAAAATGTCTTCCTCCTCGGACTCGGAAGGTGTACTACCCCCTGCGCAGGAAGCCACATCGTCTTGGTAAGGCGGTCACCCTCAGAGACGTCCATGTCTGTTGTATAATTCCAGTGAATCGCTACCCCCTGTGTATGCTCTTGGAACACTGGGTTGTTGCATACATTGAGGGGACTGCTACCCCCGGCTTCATCTACCCCCAGGGAGGTCAAGGATACACCTCCAGGTGTTGAGAGCTTCTTTCTGGACCGAGTGCCTAGGAAGACACCCCCTGTGGCTGTCAGTGGCAACCCTCCAGGCGATAGTTTCCTTGTAGTGTTGGCTGAGATTGCCGGGCTGGAAGAACCTGTTTTCTTTCCTCCCCTGCCGGGAAGAACCTTCGGAGTTGAATTACAGGAGGCGAAAGGGAATTCCTCTTCTTCCGGGATTTGTACCTGTTCCTCAAGTTGTTGTCGGACAGGTGCTGGCTGGTGTAGTCGTTAAAAAATAGACTACCGATATTCAGGTACTGCTGACATGTCGCAGCAGCAGTTGATGACGACCTGGGTGCAACATCGTCCCGAAAAGGGCTCATCACATGCCAAGATTGCTTCTTTCTTCTTGCGTTTGTGAGTAATCACCTCTCACAAGTCGATTGCAGGCTGATCTACCTTTGCATCCAATTTGTGGACTCGGGTATTCGAGCAGATGGGTACGTAGGTATCATGTTTGCTCCCTGATCTGAGGCTAGTATAAGCACTTGCTCTCGATCGTTGGAGGAAGACTTTTGAGACCCACCCTGTCCGTTAGCCCTGGGGGACTGGACGCGGGTGGTTCTGTACCTTTCCATCAGGGGCCCATATAACAGTTAATGGTGCCCGCTGACGGTCAGCAACTTGGACAGTTGACTGGGCTTGTTGGGCCCACACTGCCCTAGTCTTCTTTAATTTAGCACCTGAAGGCACATAATAAGAAGAGTCCCAATTAGAATATTCTACATTCTCAATGGTCCGCATAGAGTCGAGCCTGCATGAGAGACGGTCGAACACATAGCTTCTGACAGGGCAAAATGAGACACTCTGTCTATGGCCAGGATTGGCTGCCGCATGGGCCGTCTGCCTGCAGCCAAAGTTGGCTGTCGCATGGGCCATCTGTCTGCGGCCAGAGTTGGCTGCCGCATGGGCCGTCTGCCTGCGGCCAGAGTTGGCTGCCGCATGGGCCATCTGCCTGCGGCCAGAGTCAGCTGCCGCATGGGTCATCTACCCATCTCTCTTATGCGGCCTCTTCCTCGCCTGCATGGATCTCCCTTGTTTCTCCAAAAACTCAGCATCGTAGTATTTTCCTTTGCTGGATTTGGGGACAGTGGGCTCCTTTGCGGTCGGAAGCAAGGCCGCCGGAGAGTCTTGATCACCATCTTGGGCCGCAGAAGGAGCTTCTTCGAAAACCTGGTCAGGGGCAACAATTTTGCGCTTCGACATCCTGCGGGTTCTCGTTGGGTTGGTTCGCTTCTGCGATGGGCTGGCGCTCCCTTCAGAGAGCATTTCTTCGAATGCTCGTTGGTCAAAACAAACCACGAGCATTTGCTGCATGGAGCCGAGCTTGGACGCGTTAGATTGTGTCACCAACTTCTCATCAGAAGAGAAAGATATTCCCAGCAGAGTCGTCATCATGTCTGTCATGAAATATCAAGAACCAGAATTACAGAGGAATTGAACTTGATTACAAACTCGCTTGTACAAGAGAAAGCCTAGAAAGAAATCCTAGGAAACAATCTAAGTATAATTGTTTAGTTTTGATTCTAGGGGATGACGATAGAGGCTCGGGAAAGTGTAGCAACTCTACCTTACTCCTTGGACTATCTGACGCGAACCTTGCTCTTGAAGAAATTATCCTTCGTAGGTTGCCAGCTGGTGACTTGTTGTAGCAAATCTGGGTGGTTGAGACTTAGTCAGCCTGCCACGTGTCCTCTCGCAGGATAAGATCAGTCTGCTTGAGTCATTTTGAGCCGCATAGGCCTTTCAGTGTTCGGCCATGCTGGGCCGCATAAGACTCATGTGGCTTGAGTCGCAGTCTCCCTTAGTCAGCATGTAGCTTGAAGATTTTTGAGCCGCATAGATTCTGTATTCTGGGCCGCATAAGGATCATGTGGCTTAGGTTGCAGTCACCCATGGTCGCATGAAGTGCATGGATTGAGCCGCATAAGGTTCATGCGGCTCGGGTCACAGTCCTTCGAGCCGCATGACTATGTCCAGTCTGATGACATGATATTTTGTTTGATCACGTCTTATCTTTTTTTTGTCAGAGTGTCAGAGCTGTCAGAACTGTCAGTTTTGTCAATTTTGACAGAGTTTGTCAGCGTTATCAGAAGGGTTGATCAGCTTGGCCGCATACGTACTATTTTTTCTGTAGCTTAAACCAGTCTGGTGAAGATGGGCCGCATGGGGTATGCCAAGTCTGTCATGCGGCTCTTCTTTATGCGGACCAATTTGTCCCAAAGTACTCATATGGTCAGTTGTGATCCGCATGAACCCTATATTTTCCATGCTTCTACACGAGCAAAGGCTATGCCAAGCCTTGCATTGTGGAAGCATACATGCTTTATCGAGCATTTATACGGGCGACGCCCATGACTTAGGCTAACTCATAGTTTTTGTGTCGAAGACCAACTTTCCTTCTCCCAAGCCACAAGATAAGGGACCGAATATCATTTTCAAAGCACGCTGTGCACCAACTCTAAGCCGACCGTTGGACCTTTCCATATTCTAACTTAATCCGACTCAACTTGGGATTATTCCCTTAGCTATGTGGATTCGTCTCTTTTATTATCAAGCTTGCTTGTGCATTTGAAAACTTTCGATTTATTAGTGCGAAGGTCAAGCTGAGGCAAGTTCACCGATGCCACCCACCTGAGCGAGGGGTCTTCTCGATCGAGCGGGCCTTCGAGTCGCCGTTGCATGGCTAAGTCCGAACGTCGTTGGCATTTCGATTCCTCCGATTGACTGAACGGGACGGGGCACTACATCATACACCACTCAGAAAAAGTTTCTTCCTCGAAACTAATTGAGTACTTACTCATTGATTTATCACTTGTTCTACATTCAAGGACTCTCGCACACACTACTCCTATGTGTTTCTTCAACTCGAACCATGCTCATGCTATGGTTATCTTTCATCTCGAACAACTATATCTCAACTTAGGTAACTTACTCTCGTTGCGCACACGGACAACGCAGTTCTAGGCAAACCATCCGATCAACCAACATTCAAGTTCGTCTCAATCTAATGATTGCACTATCACCAATCTTTTCCTTAAAATACGATTTTAAAATCCTCGACCCTTTTCCATTCCTCTAGTCTCACTTGATTCAACGTATCACTTAGTTAGATCGTGCACATATTTCAGGCGTCCCCAAAATACATACATTTCAGCCAAGCCTCGTGATAGAGAATCCACCATCACCAATCGAGTCGGATCATGCACATATTCAGGCGTCCCTGATATACTTGCATGTCAACCGAGCCTCATGAGTGGTGCCTCCACAATTCCTATCTATCTCTTCGCGCAGGGACGTCTGCCTAACCACTAGGCTATGTCTTTATGCTAAAGTCATCCGTCAGTATTGGAATCATAGTTCTCAAACAACAATATCAACACTGACCCCATCCTAAGGTCAAACCAAGTTGATAGTACGTGGTTTTCTACCCAAGCTCGCATCACTTCGATTTTTAAACATCGAGCATCGATTCACTACACATATTCTAACATTCGTCGCACGAGTTCTGAGTCATTCAGCAAAGCCATACAATGATAACTCATGTTTCAACTAATTCCTCGACATATTAATATCACTCATTCATCAAGCCATTTCGTATAGTCTATCTCTTCGAACACGTTCAGCATAATCTGCCTATCAATTTTTCTAAGTCAAGCACGCTACGACATAATTTGTTGCTAAGCCATAATTTATATTTCATATTTCCTAAGTCGTTCATCATAATTCATGTATTCGATTATAAGGTCGTCTAGCTTAACAATATGTTGTGCCCCGATCTCACGCGAGTCAGATTATCCACGGTGGGCATGAATCACCATGCACGCTCCCGCGGGATAATCATCCTCATCGGGACGTAACTCTTGTTTTGTATCTAGACTAATTCATTCTCAATACATAGATTGGATTTATTGAATCCTCAAGTTTACTTAATCATCAATCGCAAGTCCAAACATCCTCGAATTTTCCTTCGCATCAAACCAACAAGTCGAGACAATCAAAGTTGTTGCGTCCTGATTTTTCGAGTTTGATTATTCCTGCGACATGAATCACCATGTCACCGCTCCCGCAGAACAATCACCCCAAATCTGATGCGACGCATGTGCGAGGCTAGAGTTGCGCTCGCACAAGACAAGAATGTCGACGCTGTGGTTATCCGCGTAACCATCAAGACACTTCTGTTTTCATCCACATTTATTTCAATCAAAATCCTAAGTATAGCATCCGTCAGAACAATAACACTTGCACGATCGTCATTCCTCGAATTAGAATGCCCTCGAGTTATCGCATATCGATCCTTGATACGTCTCAATACCATCGATGATATGCGTAACCTGACGATCTTTTTTTGCAACGAATTTCGAGTCGTACGAATGATGCTATCGTCTGACTGGATAATCTCCTCGACATTCAAATTCAAGTTCGATCATTATCCCTCGAATCATTCACAACATCAATTTTCTCAAACCCAAGTTCGCGTATTGTTCATCCGTCTATCTTAAGTCATCGAGCAATATTTTTCTTCAAATCACATCATTTCTTGCTAACTCAAATCATCTAGCAACATCCATCCAAATTCCTTAAAGTTATTCTTAAGTATTTGAACCATTTCCATGCACGCTATCATCCGATCGTGCTAACTTTTCGTATACGATTCTTATCGATTTTCTTGATCGAGTCATCCATTCGTACACCTTAACTTTTCTTCGATTCAGTTTCACCTACTCAATCATTTTCGCGTTTCATACTCGCGCAATCCTCAATCACGTGCACGTTTTGTACGCGTTAATTTCTAGGTCGTTCGAATCAACTCGTCAAATCTCAAGACTACAACTTATTCAACGATACTCAATCTACGACTTTGTATACACGCGACGCTTGCTGATAGACACATTGACACCCCGTATCCTCAATCGATCGATCGACATTCCTGAGGCTATCGCATACACCACTCAGGGATGAAGTCATTCAATAAATCCTTAACTTATCATTCGATTCACAATCTATTTCTTCGAATTTTCGTCTGAACAATTCCTTAAATTTCAAGCACGCTCATCTATATCTCACCGACGTTATCGTCGCTCGTTAGTACCCCCATCGATAGTCATCCCACTTAATCGATTCTAACACATTGTCATCCGAGACGTATCGAATCTACCACTCGACTCTTCTAAGGTCGACGCAACTTTGGTGTATATGTCTAGCCCAACTTAGCCAACCGTGCTTACGCAAACCATCTTTTTGTTTTGTCAAAAACTGTTCTCCTACGTTTTGCAAAATAGATAGACTTATTGTATGGACATCTCGTGGGACATTTGAGAGAGAGCACACCAATGATATCAACTTTGCGGGAGCAACACTTCAGAGTTTGCAGAAACAACGGAGTTAAAGAATTCAATCGATAGTCTAAGGACGTAAAGCCATGCTATGATACCATTATGTCACGCTCCGCTCCCGTAGGAGCGATCGTCCTCACTAAGGCGTGATGTCGCACGAGCCTAGATTATGCTCGTGCATGGTGGGTTCCATAACAGCTAATTAAAACGGCTGCGACGGGGTCGTCGCACAGAAGTCCCAAGCAGAGACATAGAATAATAGCAGCAAAAATTTAGAACAAAACATAAGTCATTCAAAAGATGCATTTTATTGATATTGAAACAAGGATTACAATGGGGCTCAAGGCCAAGATTACAATCACTCAAGCTTACTCTTCTCACATTACAAGTCACTCAGCTCTCTCTCATCTCTCAATACATGTCTTGATCCAGCGGATGCTTTGGATAGGCGATGTCCATACATTATGTCCCGTATAAGTCCAGTCTCCATACGGTTGTATGCCTCGAATCGCCAAGGAACTCCGTGCCTCAACGCATCCAAGCGAGCTCCGCACCACGAGCTTCTACCTGTGCCTGCACATAAATATTGTGTGGGTGTCAGTATTCAACTGTACTGGTGGAGTGAGCTCCTCGCCTACCCATACAAAACCAACACATTCATTTAATTTGTGCAACATAACCCTTTTGATTGTCTTTCTACTCTTATCTTAGGACCAGTTTTAGGACCGACGCCTTGGCCTATTTTGTGACTCTAGACCATCCCGTGCTATCGCACTGATAACTTCCTTACCCTTGCGTCTAGACCGTTCTCGTGCTTGCAACATCAACGCACCGACTCATACTTGTCTTTCGTGCCAAACTCTGGAATGCAACGACTCGATCGTGCCATAAAACTCGATTCGTGCTTCAATATCTCTGAGGCAGTGCCTCCTCACATAGTCTTGCCTATACTTGTGTTGTGACCACACGGCCGTGCCTCACATTTCGAGGTCGTGCCCTGCAACTCAATATAACATAACCAAACTTGCCCTACGACCCTTCTCGACTTAACTCGAATCGACTCAAGTCTGACTTATATAACTCTATGCCAACGACTTAATCACTCGACGCCACATCTCGTGCCGAAGCACGTCGCCTTCGTTGTAGCCAAATCTTAGGCCCAAAGTTTGTGTTCTAACTGCACACACATTCAACTAGAATCAATCCAAAGGCACACACGCGGATTGCCGCCATGCCGACTCATCTATATGAAAGGTTACTGGCCCAAGCCATTGTGGACATAGCCTGGTAAACGGGATCCTTGCACCGCAAGTAGCGAGCCCCGATGCAAGTCCCCGAACTACCGGTTGCCTATTACCCAGCTCGGCTATTATTCCGTTTCCTCCATGGCCGGATCGTTTCCTTGGCCCAGGCTTTTCGATCCGAAGAAACGGTAAAAACACCCCTTGTCGACAAGTCGTCCATGACCACACACCTACAACAACATCCAGACTCACGTAAATACAAGGCCTAATTTGTGGAACGACTCAACCAAACTTAGCAAGCCGTGCTTTGGAACGATACTTGCAAATCATACATCGAAACCATGAGACTCCCAACAAGGGACTGCCTCGGCAACTAACCATCGCTCGAACTTTCCTTTACGACTAACCATCGCTCAGACCTAACAGTCTTTGAACTCAGGAAACGGCTACGGTATGGCCTTCCTACTTAACTTGAATATGACGTATTTCTTAAGTGCCAAAGGACCGTGACTAACTTTCCTCTGGACCGACCGTGGCTCGTGCCTTAAACCGACTCACGTTCTACGCGACACTATCGCCCAAGTCATACTTTATATGACGAGCCTTGAGATTGTGGGAATAAACAACTTGACCACCGCAGAAAGAGCGGGACAGTGCTTGCTATGACTTCGATAGCCCAGCATTACTTTGCCTAACTTAATCGAGCCTACAACTTAACCCGAGGGATGAGTAAAGGCTATGCCAAGCCTTGCATCTTGGAAGAATGCATGCTTTATCGAGCATTTACGCGGGCGACGCCTATGACTTAGGCTAACTCATAGTTTTGTGTCGAAGACCAACTTTCCTTCTCCCAAGCCACGAGATAAGGGACCGAGTGTCATTTTCAAAGCACACTGTGCACCAACTCTAAGTCGGCCGTTGGACCTTTCCATATTCTAACTCAATCCGACTCGACTTGGGATTATTTCCTTAGCTATGTGGATTCGTCTCTTTTATTATCAAGCCTACTTGTGCATTTGAAAACTTTTGATTTATTGTGTGAAGGCCAAGCTGAGTCAAGTTCACCGAAGCCACCCACCTGAGCGAGGGATTGCCTCGACCGAGCGGGCCTTCGAGCCTCCGTTGCATGGCTAAGTCCGAATGTCTTTGGCATTTTGATTCCTCCGATTGACTGAGCAGGACGGGGTACTACATAGGCGTTGCGAAGAATTATTGCGATCAGATGTGCAATGACTTAATGCAATACGAGCATTAGATGGCCGACAATAAACTTATGGGATCGAAGTAACAGTTTTGAGTTAAGTTATATGCAGAAATGTTTGGAAGATGATTACGTGTTATGGAATAATACATACGAAAAAGACTTTGGAAATAGACGCTAAGATTTGACCAAGTCGATTACGGAATAACTGGTGCTTAAGAATTTAAGTTGAGCCTGTTAGCTTTGTCCCGATATCCTACAACTGAGCTTGGCTGAAATGCATATATTGGTGGGACGCCTAAAATATGTGTATGATCCAAACTAAGTTGTATGATTCAAACGATAGTGGCACGAGATCGTGAAACGATCTAGTGAAACACTTGGATTGAGTCTTGGTTTCGGTTCGAGGACGAACCTTGTTTTGAGTGGTATATTATGTAATGTCCCGCTCCGCACGGTACATTACGATGAGTCGTTGACTCGAAGAGTTGCGTTGACCCGATGAAGTATCAATACGAATTGATGCAAAGCATAAGTCCGGTTGAACAAGCTATTAACTTTGGTTGATCTGGTGTGCAGGCTGTGCTTTTACGCTGGATTGTAAAGGGTCGACATTTTGCCTTATTCGAAATGATGCCCGCAAAACCAAATCGTCGCCTTACAACGGATTGTGGCATGGAAACGATAGGCCGAACCAATCGAGTAGTTCAACGGAATGGCTAAGTCAGAGGAGTTAGCCGTGCAACCAAGTTATGGAATCGAGCCGCATCATCTCGGCGAGACGACAAGGCGTATCGGCTTAAGGTGGGCGGGTTCTTGACTCTCTCTCCCTACTCCTTCACGTTTAATAAAATGTATCCTTGTATGCTTAAGTTGCTATCAAGTAGCGAGCGTGGCTCGAACGATTAAAGGTTTTAGTGTGTGTCGAACATTAAGATATAATATGGAACATTGAACAATTGAAGCGACGTACATCAAATGTACGGGTCGCGGTAGAGCGGTGATGGTAGAACATTGAAAGACAATATCGAGATGTGCATCACGCGCATAACTCCGAGAATATTGAACACTAGGCCTAGAACATTGATTATGGCGTTAAACGTGCCCTCGTGCACGAAAGCTACGAAATGACTAAGTAACTACGGAACTACGGTTATGTGAATAACTTATGAATGGAATGCGTTGAGTATAAGTACGAGAAGTTTAAGCCGTTGGGCATCGTGCATCAATACGGATGTGTTGGGGCATAATGCCAATTGAACTTGAGATAGAGATAACGGATTATGTTTATGGAACGTAAGATTGGTTGGAATGATATGACTTGTTTGCTATGGCGCGTATTGCATGGTCAATGGACTCGGATGGCCCGTGCATGGGTGCGGCTTCCCTCGAACAGTTACGAACGGGGCACCGGAACCGTTCGGCCTAGGAGAGAATTATGTATGGTATTTATGGTGCACATCATTAGGATGGGTTACGACCGGCCAGTGATGTGATAAGCTGTGATATCAGTAAGTTTGGGATCCTTCCGATACTGGGCTAGCAACCAGTACTGGAGCGATCATAGGCTTACGCATAAAGATGCCAAGTACATTACGGTACGAAACACCGTGACCTTCATATAGATAGGGCCGGTGGGCTGAGATTAGAGTTGGGAGCAGGCGCAGGGCCTGCCACCCTTATGCATATGTTTAAGTTTTGGTTGGTTGCTTGCGATGAATCGTATGATTGGTTATGTAAAGTTCTAACTATTGCAGATCGAGAGCAAAATGGGACGGAGATGAGCACGATCACTATGTTTATGTTCATATTATGTCTAACTGTATCTGCTGCAGGAACACGGTATTAGACACATTTATAATAAGTTGCTATGCTTGAATGTTGCCATGAAACTGAACCTAAGGCTAAATAGAAAGATCACCAAATAATGTTGCATGTTTCACTAAATGTACTTAGTGTTGGTTGGGTGCGAGTGGATCTTGATCAGTGTAGCGAGGACAAAAGCACTAATCCCCCACTAGTTTGCTTGCAGATTCAGGTTATGATCGGCTCAGGACGGGGCTTGGCTTGGATGCGCCGAGGCATGGAGTCCTTAGCGTTTCAAGAGGAGCTACCGTATTTGGCGTTCAGACTTGCAACATGGAGATGTTTGACCGATGACTACTTATTGGCTATAAAGAGGCATAATGTATGAAACAATGTAATCCTTTGTAAGCTAGAGAGATCATAAGCGTTGTAGCCAATTGGCATGTTAAGTTGGGCTATTCAGAGCCTTTGTAATCTTCAGTTCATTATTAATAAAATAGATTCTTATTGTATACTATGTTTTCCTTCCGCTGCTTATGTTATCAATTTGATATAAACACTATGTGAACCTGTTATCTTGCCTTGCACGAGCGCAACTCCAGGCTCGTGCGGCATCACGCCCAGCGAGGAGCAATTTTTCGGATCGGGGCGTGACACCCTCCTCGGCTGCCACCTTTTTCGCCGCTGCAGCCGCAACATCAGCAGCGACAATAGCAGCGGTGGCAGTGGCAGCAGCAGCGGTGGCAGTAGCGACGCGCGACGGGAGCTGTCACGCCCCAGAACCAGAATACTGGAGAGCGGGGGCAGACATAGCCAGCTACGTAATCCCAAAGTACGTTAATACTCTGAAATCACGCATAAGCTGTCAAGACATGGGGGTTACTCTACAAGCCATCAGTCAATCCTAAGGTTTAACAATCCTAGGTATCTCAATCACAGGCAATTATACAATAGCAAGGAGTACGATCATCATACATACAATAGTAAGGCGTCCCGAACCATATATACATGACTGATCATGAAGCCAGTACCACAGAACTGATGACTAGCTAGGGTATTAGTCGTACATGATAAGGACTAGCTATAGTCTAGAATACACATATCATGTTTATGCCCGTAGGCTATAATATCAAGGAAAATACCAAAACACGAGCTAAACACGTGCTCGGGGCTAAACGCTACAAGAGGAGAATTTACATATCAGTGGGAGGATGAAGAAGAAACCCACTGAGGTACTCTGGTGCTCCGGCTGGTCACCGTCGAGTAGATGGTGCGGTAGATCCTTCGGACTCTTCTATAAGAACCTGGCCATGCAAAACCAGTGGGGTCAGACCCCAAATAGCAAGTACCACAAAGGAGGCCGAACTATGAACTTAAAACCAGCAATCATAGGCAATCAACAGGGAGAGAAAGCAATAAGTAAAGGAGGATTGAGATTCGTGCAGTACCAATGCACTTATCCCGAACATAGGAAGACAGTAAGTAAATTATCATTTGACATAAAGTAAACTGAAGAACATGTTAAATAAATAGAGCTAGGCAAATATACGAAGAGAGGACGAAGGTACTGTCCGGAAGCCAGGTTACAACCCTTAAACCAAACAAGGACCGGGATTGTAACCCTTCGCCTGAACAGAACTTGGTCTCTGATCATTTATTGCTAGAGTTGACAATCATTAAGTGACAATCATAGAGTGACAATACAGAGTATAATACATTAGAGTGACAATCATTGCAATCATTACCCTGGAACAATTAGGAACTGGATCTAGACAAGACTTAGACTGGGAAGGTGATATACGATGGGATAACCATAGGACTATTCAGATAACCAGGTTACAACCCGTAAACCAAACAAGGACCGGGGTTGTAACCCTTCGTCTGAACAGAACTTGGTTTCTCCGACCATTTATCGGCAAGATAAAATAAGAAATCAGGACATGTAACAATCATGTACAAGATCAAGACAAGACTAGACAGATTGAACTCCATGCAACATTCACGGCCAAACAATAAGTACGGCTTGATACTTTAACTAACTAGGGTTATCACAGGCCTAGTTACTAGCAAGATGCAAAGAGATTTCCAAGCTCAGTTACCCGCCTGCTGCTACCTGAGTGATCCCAGCAAAGAAAAGGAAAAGATAGCATGATATAGCAGACACACTGTAGTAAGATACATGTGTCCTAAGGTACCACACTCGACGGTGGGCTGGAAGTGCGCTCATCTCGACGGATAGCAACAAATCCCATGTATATATATATATATAAGGCCGGGACCAAAGGGGCAACAGGTAACTGGAAAAGTATCTTCATGAACTACTTGATCAATCTAGTCATTAATCCTAGCCATATTTAGTATGAATCCCTGACCGTGGGAAACCAGGGATTCATGTCCTAGACATGATGCAAGACAATATTGGTTCACTTGTACAAACACAATCACCCACGGTGTCCAGGCCACTTATTCTTGTCAAGTCATGTTAGCCGTCGCAACAGCACTTCAAGGAATATCATGTCAGGTTTTTTTGTCAAGAGTGCGCCACGGCGGGCCACTATCATGAATTATCATGTCAAGAGTGCACCACCACGGGTCACTATCATGTCATGTTACTTGTTTCTGGTTACTGGTTACAGGTCAGAGTACACCATGACAGGTCACCATCGTGTCAAACAATTTCATTCATTAAAGAAATAGCAAGCTATTAAGTGGGTCGTCGCAATTCAGGCCGGAATAGAAAATACACAATAGCAGTCAGAAACTTCCTGAAAGAAACTTGCATAAAATAATTAAATAACATATTCTGGAAGCCAAGAAAAAGATCTACAACTTTTATGTTGGAAGTGGGAAGAAATTCTGACCACAATTTAGGCAAATAAAACATTTAGACAATCAAAGTGGACCCCATGCGGCCCAAAAGTGGAAGAACATACATGCGGCCAAAGAGAGTGGGAGAGCCACCCATGCGGCCAGCCAAAGCTTATGCGGCCAGAAAATAACTGAAGGGGCAATGCGGCCAGCAAGAAATATTCATGCAATCAGAAAAGACAAAGAGAGTGGGACCCGCAATAAATACAAGCATCCACTCAAGCAAAGAAAAAGGGCACGTGGCCACTCAAGTACAGAGGCCATATGGCCTAAATTATATATTCTAGCCAAGTGGGACCCAATAATCAATGCAGCAACGAAGGAAAGTTCACGTGAACCATTTAATTTATGATCCGCGTGAAGCAATGACTACATGTATATAATAAGCCAAGCCAGTGGAAGGGACCATGCGGCCAAAATGGATGGAGCCGCATACAAGCTAAGCTAATAAACATGCAAAGCTAGAAAGCATGCAAAGCTAAATTAAATGGCCATGCATGCAAGCAATTACGTTAAATGACCATGAGCAGTTGCAATTATATAAAGGCCATGCGACCACAGTTAAATTTAAGGGGGCCATGTGGCCAAACAATTAATTGCACTAAGAAGTTGCATGCAGCATTAATTGCTCCATGCGACAAACTACTGATGGCAAGGCCATGCAGATTAATTCATGCGGCCAACTTAATAAATATGCGGCCAATGCAATTATTTAAGCATGCATTAGCTAATGGCCTATGCGGCTGACTATTGCTACTGGCCCATGCGGCCAAGTATAGGCCATGCATGCGGCCGAGTATGCTCCCATGCGGCCAAGTGCTTGGAACACGCAAATGCATGCAAGGCTATTAAATATTAGCATTAAATATAGCACTAATACATGCAAAGCCAAGTTATTAACAATATATGCATGCACAGCCATGCAAAGCTATATTAGCATTAAATATCACTAATGCATGCAAGGCCAAGCTATATATATGCATGCACAGCCATGCAAAGCTATTACTATGCATTAGCCTAAAAGCATATGCGGCCAATTATTGTGCTTTTTGTTCACATATTCTACTATATGCGGCTCACAAATGCATTAGCATATGCGGCTAATTATTGCTAATGCCAATGCAATAATTTAATGAATAGTAGCCAATAATTAATGCATGCAGCAAGCAAATGCTTGCAATGCATGCAGGAGATTTAATGGCCATGCGGCCGAAATATTAGAGTTGCCATATGCGGCTGACATTATAGATGGCCATGCGGCCCAAAATAAATGCAGCTAGCTAATAAAATATTTGCATGCCTATGCGGCCACCACAAAATTTTATGCATGCGGTTCCAAAAATACTAGCAAGCATGCAATTCAAAAATTGCAAACAATGGCTTCCCACAGAAACTATGTCCGTGGAAAATGCCATGGCCTCCATGCTCCACCAAACTACAATGGGAACCCCAAATCCAGACTTCCATGGGTCAAATTTGGGTAAAAATAAAATTTTCTACAACATGGAACCATCAGTTAGCAAAATAAGCAAGTTTAACAGGTCAAAGCTCATGAAAACCAAAATTTCTACAAAGCTAGATCTACCACAATCCGCCCGGTAAAATCAAAAACTCCAAGTTCTAAACATGCTTAAAATCATGCAAGGAAGAAGATGGAACAAACAAAAATAAATTTGTTCAAGGTTCGGCAAGGTGTACTTGCCTCTCTCTAATGGCTAGGGTTTGGTGGAAAAGAAATGAATGAGGGTGGATGAGGAGGGAGAGGAAAAAGTGGCTTATATAACAAACTCAAGTGATCTCCACCATCCATTCCTCTCCCCTCAATCTAAACCATACACCTCATCTCATAAAGAACCAAACTAAACCAAACCAAGTCAAGGTGGAACCGAACCAAATAAAACCAAATCCAAGTTAAACCAAGTCATGAAATCCTACACTTAGGAAAATTTTAAAATATCACGCAAATCGATAAACACGAAATACGGCTCAAATAAACTCGTATCTGTATAAAATACCGATACAGTGAGACGGGTCTCACAGGAGCAGCAATAGCGATGGGGGGAGAGGGACGGCACGCGGGCAGTAGTAGCAGCGACGCGCGGACGGCAGTAGCAGCGGTAGCAGCGGCAGTAGCAGCGGTAGCAGCGGTAGCAGCGGCAGCAGCAGCACGACGGCAGCAGCAGCGGCGACGCGACAGTAGCAGCAGCAGCGACGGCGCGGCAGTAGCAGCGGCAATGAGGCGGGGGTCATGCGCAGGGGCCACAGGGAGAGGGGGCGGGAGGGACACGTGGGATAAAATGGGGAGGGATAATTTGGTCAAAAAATTTGTCATAGGGGTTGACCATGAGTTGAATTTCGATCAAAAGTGAAAATTATCTTACATTCTTGTAATTGTGGGGTACACTTTAATTTTGAATAAATAAAGTAACAACTCAAATTCTCTTTGTATTTTTACATGTCATGTGGATCAAATCTGAAGTGCACCTAAAGGCTTGTTTGGTAAACCGTATTTGGAGGTGGAATTTGAATTTTTATGGATTTGGAGACAAATCCATGGAATCCTATATTTGGGTGGAGATGGATTTGGATATGGAAAGTATGACAAAATCCAAAACTTGGATTTGGTTGGATTTTGGAGGAAAAAAAATAATTATTCTTTAATAATTTCGTTAAAATATTTATTATTTAATAATTTTGTTAAAAATTAGTAAATTAAAAATTAGTAAATTAAAAATTAGTTAATCTTTAATAATTTTGTTAAAAATTAGTTAATTAGTTAATTTTGTTATAATCATAATTAATAATTTATTAGTATTATTATAATATTAATTAATATTAATTTATTATTTAGTTAATAATCAAAATTTACTAGTATTATTATATTATTATTATAATATTAATTAATAATTTATTAGTATTATTATAATATTAATTAATAATCATATCCTATGTTTAGTATTATTAATTAACAAATTGGTTAATTAGTTAATTTTGTCATAATCATATTAATTATAATATTAATTAATAATTTATTAATATCTATTTTATTATAATCTTAATTAATAATATTTTAATCACAATTAGGATCATATTTTATAATAATTTAATTAATAATTTACTAATCATAGTAATATTAATTATAATTACTATTTTAAAAATATTTAATTTATAGTTAATTAATCGTTAATTATTAATTATTAATTTTTTAATTAATTATTAATTATTAATTATTAATTATTAATTTATAATCGTTAATTATTAATTATTAATTATTACTTAATTATTGAATTATTACTTAATTTATAATTACTTAATTTATAATCGTTAATTAATAATCGTTAATTATTAAATGTTAGTTATTTAATTATTAATTATAATTACTTAATTTATAATTGTTAAATATTAATTATTACTTAATTATTTATTACTTAATTATTAATTATTAATTTATAATCGTTAATTATTAATTATTAATTTATTATCGTTAATTATTAATTATTAATTTATAATCGTTAATTATTAATTATTAATTATTAATTTATTAATTATTAATTATTTAATTTATAATTACTATTATTAATTGTTAATTATTAATTATTTAATTTATAGTTATTAATTATTAATCATTAATTATTAATTATTAATCTTTATTTATTAATCGTTATTTATTTAAAAATTAACTAATCATTAATTATTAATTTTATAATTAATAATAACTAATCGTCAATTATTAATTACTAATCGTTAATTACTAATTGTTAATTATTAATTTTATAAATAATAATAACTATAATTAATCATAATTAATTAATAGCTTAATTATTGATCATGACTATAAATTAATTATTAATCATAAAACCAAATCCTATGTTTGGTTGGAGTTAGATTTGGAGTTGGATTTGAATAGTAAAATCCATGATTTGGATTTGGAGGATTTTCAAATCCAAATCCAAATAGTAAAATCCGGTTACCAAACAAGCCCTAACGGAAGAAATGATGGAACTATTAAAATATTTTTGGGTTGTGTGGTGGTGGGTGGGGGTGGTGGGTGGTTGGTTGGGGTGGAGGGGGATTTGGATTATTTATTCAAAATTACTCTTTATTTCATTTTTGGATTTACACTTCTTCCACCAAGCAATCAACCTTAAGAGCAGAACGTTCCCACCCCCAATATGCTTCGCTTGATGGTGAAGAGTGTACAACCCATTCACCTTGGGCTTGACATTAACCTGGTCCCTTAATAACCACTCTTTTGAGCAGTTAAAATGGCAATTACAGCATCTCTGTCTTCTGATAATGTTATCGCTTCATGCTGCAAGCGTGTCCACAGAATTAACAGAGACAACAAATGACAGACACATCACAAACTATATTTAGGTTTATAATCAACAGAAGAAAAGCCTAAAAACACTATTTAGATAGCAGGAGAGTCTCCGAAAACCCGAACAGTCCAAAAATTAGACTAATATTTTTAGAACCAAATGAAGGTTTTGCTTCAATCATTTTTGAAGCTTCAAAAAGTTTCTCACGGAAGCAGCTCCTTCCATGTCAAGATACATTTGATGAGCAAATAAGAACACAACAAAATGCCATCACAAAAATCTATTGAGAGAGAGCAACAAGGGTCCGAATAAAACATATCACAACATGAGGATACAAAAGCTTTTGTCAAGGTCACAGGAAAAACTTAACAGTCATCTGGAGGTCACATGACATGCCTCTCCAACTTATTACAGCAAGAACCTCTAATACGCAGAAACAGGAAAAAAAAAAAAAAGCAAACCTAAAATCTTTCGGGATGATAGAAACCACCTCATATCCCTCTTACCTCACACTCTCACTAGCAAAGAAACATAATCAGTACTTGTAATCCTTAACGTGGAGGCTCTCGGATACGCCTTCTCCCTTGGCAGCATCGCCCTTGTACGTTCCGAGGGTTGCCTCAGAGTTTGCCTTACACCTAGCAAGGAACGCTGCCCTGGCCTTCTCGATGTTCTCCGTCTTGCCGGACCAGGTCTTGAGGGTGCTCTGCTGCAACGCACGGCCAAAGGAGAACGACAACGACCACGGCTTCTTCCCCTTCAGCTGGTTCATGGCATTCAGGTTCAAAGTAGCCTCCTCCTCGCTCTGCCCTCCAGAGAGGAAGACGATCGCCGGCACTGCAGCTGGGACTGTCCTTTGGAGAGTCCGAACGGTGTACTCTGCCACCACCTGGGGAGTTACCTTGGCAGAATCAGAGCCTGGGGTCACCATGTTTGGCTTCAAAAGAGTACCTTCCAAGAGGACATGCTGATCATTGAGGGCCTTGTAGCAAGCAGCAAGTACTCGCTCTGTCACATCAGCACACTTGTTGATATCATGGGTTCCATCAACGAGAATCTCTGGTTCTACAATTGGTACCAGCCCATTCTCCTGGCAGATGATGGCATACCGTGCCAAGCCTTGGGCATTGGCATCAATCGACAGCTGGGATGGCTCATTGGCGCCAATCTTTAGGACAGCACGCCACTTGGCAAAGCGGGCACCAGCCTCATAGTACTTGGCGCAGCGCTTACCAAGGTCATCATGGCCCTGGGTGGTGGTCTCACCGTTGGTGCCAGCGAGGTCAATGGTGCCCTTGTCAACCTTGATACCGGGAAGGACTCCGCCCTCCTTAAGGACCTCGACGAAGGGCTTACCACTGGCGGTCTTCTGGTAGAGGGTCTCCTCAAAGAGGATGCAACCACTTAGGTACTGGAGGGCACCAGGAGTGCAGAAGAGGAGCTCACGGAGGGCCCTGCGGTTCTCCTCAACGTTCTCGACATTGATGCTGGAGAGACGCTTGCCAATGGTACCAGTGGATTCATCAGCTGCAAGGATACCCTTGCCTGGGGTGCCAATGTAAGCAGCATTGGCAATGAGCTCATCTGCAATGGAATTGAAATCCAAGTTAAGCTTAGAAGCAAAAAATAGAAAGTAAAAAAAAATAACTGCGACAACTGCAGAAGCAAAAGAAACAATAAAAAGATGAATATAGCAAAGTAAAACTATGAAAATGGATTTCTACAAAGCAATTATCAATTTCAGTGTAACGGACATTTGTTAGGCGTAAAGACAACCTTTTGCTATATACTAAAACCATCTTAAATGACCTGACTGTTCATTTCATGCCCCATATCAGGAAAAAAATTTGCCAAATTGATATTACATCTACAGTAAATAACCACAGTATCATATGCCAGTACTCCATAATACAAAATATTTATCACACCATGTAACTATGAAGTAAATGGTTATAAGTTAAGTACAGAAGGAAAAAAAAAACAAATCTGAAGGAACTGGGCAACCACTGGTTTACTAATTAGGCAGGGAGAAAGCCACTTTACCAGCAGGTTTAAACTGAATCCTTTTGAAGTAGCAAATGGAGCCACTTTATACAGAAGTTATTATTCCAACAAAGATTTAGAAGTGAGAGTAAAGTTTCCAAGATGTGTTTACCATTTATGATTACTTAGACTAAAGAATTACATGTAAGATTTTTATTTTTTTTAAAAAAAATTGCTTTGAAGCAGTTGGCATTTTGGAGACAAATTGGGGGTTGCACTAATTAAATTAGCAAAGTATTGTTCGTATTTACCCCTTCCCCATTCATACATTAAGTATTTTTTTGTATTTACCCCTCCCCCATTCATACATTAGCAAAGTATTTTTTTGTATTTATCCCCCTCTCAATATTTAACACATGTGGGTTGCACTAATTAAATTTAAAATTGGGGTAAGAGAGTTACGATGGGGGTAAATACAAATAACTCAAAATAAAAAAACATATATTTGACATTCTGATGCTATAAAATATAGGGTTATTTAGTTTTAGGATCTCGTATAATATTCAGAATTTGTGTTTAGGCCTATTCCGTCCTGACGGTTCAGGATTAGCTTGGACCAAAAATGAAAACCTAAACACAAATTTTGAATATTATATGAAACCCTAAAAGTAAAATGCAAATTTCAAATATTAGGGAGACCTAAACGAGATCTAACAGTTAATCCATGTCAACCGTCTGGGCAATAGGAAAACTAAACACAAATTTAGAATATTATAAGAGACCCTAAAACTAAACGAAAACACTAAGTTGCCCGCGGTCTTGGCCCGCGGGGCGTGACCGCGGGCAACATGTCACAGAGACACAGCCCCCCCTGTTAATGTGGGGCCCGTCCGCCAGAAAAAAAAACCAATAAGAGGGTGCCACGTGGACCGCGGGCCAAAACTGCGGGCCAAAAACGCGGTCCACGTAGCATTACTCAAAACTAAATCATACAATCATTCGTATTAATTGAATAATATGCAAAAAATCGAACTATACTTTTATGAGATGGGTCCAAAGAATACTGATTTCATATGTGCTGCCAACCTACAATGATGCAGGACATTGTGGGCATAAGCCGTATATAGGACTGGTAATTACACCCAATGTCCTATACAAAGAGTGGACACTGTGGGCATAAGCCGTACATAGGACTGGTAATTACACCCAATGATACAAAGAGTGGACAACATGGACGTTGATAAGCAAACCAACGTCTATGGTAAAATAAATAAAATTGCAATTAATCCCAGAAGTAATCTGGGCATGTCGGGTCACAACCCCAGAAGTTCGGAAACAAAACCCTGACACAGATCTATCTATCAAGTGAACATTCCCCAGAGATCAGATCAGCCAAAACCAACAACACCACCAAAATCTGCAATCAGATCCTTAAACAACTTTAAAAAAATACGAAAAAACTATCGGATCCAGTTGCAAAGAAACTCCTGTTTAGAAATCCCATTCCAAAATCCAGAAATCAAATGACTATACCATAATAAAAATTATAGATCCAGTCGCATACAACAGATAGCAAATAGATATATAACAAATAGATGAGGAGCAACAAAAGAGGAGAGAAGGAAAAGGAGATCTATACCAGCGTATTTCCCAACGTAGCAAGACATTTTTTTCTTTTCTTTTCTTTCTTTCTTTCGATATGAGAGAGAGAGCGATGGCAAAGAAGAAATTAGGGTTTGGTGGCGTTTTATAGAGAGCAAGGGTTCGTATTTGGTGGGCTGTGTGGATGCCAAGATGCGGACTCCTCGTGTTAATCTTAATCACATGTTTCCTTCCTTCTAAATCTTGTGGGTGCCCGCAGGAACAGCATTACCTTGTGCTAAAACTATAACGTTTGCTTCTCAGGTTCAACTTCTTGCTATACCCAGCGGTGAGTTTATTCTGTTTCGATGGAATTAAAATAATTAAAATTGAATTAGTCGAAATTTTAAAAATTCAAAAGGTGAAATCGAATCGAACGGATTAGGAAATACGTTTCGTTTGTTTAAAATATGTTGGGATATTTAGACTTTAGGTCTCAAATAAATTTTAAAATTTATATTTGGGTCTACATATTATACATAATTAATGTTTGGATTTTAAAAGTGTCACTAATGTCTCAAAAGTTCATCAAAAATACTAATTATTTTTTGTGACACTTTTGAGACCCAAATACTAATTAATTATGTATAATATGGAGGTCCAAATACAAATTTCAGAACTTATTTGAGACTCAAAATCTAAATATCCCAAATATATTCTAAAAATCCAAAGCTGAAATCGAACCAAATTAGTCAAAACCGAAATCTAAACCGAACCGAACCAAATAAGTAATTCGGTTCGTTCAGTTGAAATACTTATAGAGAAAATTTGAGTTGCACCCCACTTTATTTATCCATATTTATGGTGCACCCCACTGCTTTACCATAAAGCACGAACCCTCTCCCACTTTCGACGGAAATCGTCTCCAACTCACGGTCAACTCATTTGACCAAAATTTTGGATAAAAATATCCCATTCGTCTTTCTTTGCTATACAACACCGCACGTCCTGAACCATGGTCGTCGTCGTTGCCGCGTCTGCCGTGCCGTGCCGCCCCCACACCTCGCCGCGTCCCCATGAGTGGCATACTGCTGCTTTCACCCCCACCCCACCAATGACCACTCACACAAACACAAGTAAGAAGAAAAGAAAGGAATTGTAGAGAGTGAGAGAGATGGAAGGAAAAAAAGGAAAAAGTTGTGAGTGAGTGAGAATTTTAGGGTTTGTAGTTTAAAAGAAAAAAAAATAAGATTATATAGTAGTGTAGTGGAGTGGGCTACTCTGAGTCCATCGATCCCTACATGAACAACTTTCCCATCCCCACCCCAACCTCAAAGCTAGCTCCGTCTGTCAATATGAAGATCTAGGAGGAGAGAGCCCCATGCCAAAGACCACCACCACCACCTCCACCTCCACCACCACGTGCTTCAAGAAAAATACCTTTTTATGACGGCTAAAAATCGTCATAAATGATATTTTATAACATTTTTTTTCTAAGCCCACAACCGTCATGAAAACTAGTGTTATAAATATTTTCTAAAACCGTTATAAATTATCTCTACTTATATAACACTTTTTTTTTCCTGAAAACGTTATAAATAATACAACTATATATATGTAATGCCTGTGTTCGTATTACGTATTTTGGGATACGTATACGTATTTTATTGCCTGATTCCTTGTTTAGCTCTCGGCTTGGTTTAACTCTTGGTTTGGGTTGGCTTGGTTCGGCCGGCCCAATGCTTGGTTCATCATGGGCCAAGGGTGGAACACCTTAGCCTATGCTTCTCCTTCATTTCCACCACACCCCCCCTTCTTTATTATCCCCACCAACCTTCTCTCTCCTCCATAATTCTCATTTACTTCTCCTTCCCCCACCATTACTCTTCTCCACCAACCAAGAACACCATAGGCAAGTGCAACTTGCTTCCATAAGAGAACTCCTTTTGATGGTTTCATTAGCTTCTCCTCATGATTCTAAACCACATTAGAACTTGTCATTTTCCATTTTGAGGCTTTAATTCTTATAGATCTAGAGTCTTGCTATTTTCGGATTTTTGGTGGTTTTGATCTATCAAACTTCCTTGTTTTCAAATTTTGATGGTTTCATGTTATAGAGAATTTTATTCTACCCAATTTTGACCTTTGGAAAGTTGGATTCAGACTTGTTTTGACCAAGATATGGACTGTTGAAGCTTAGATTCAACTTTAGAGTTCTTACTGTTCTTGCCATTTGGAGAAGACAGTGAACAGTGAGCTAGCTTTTTAGCTTATGCCACTGAGCTGTACGCTGCTCTTTAGCGAGCGTACGCTAGCCTTGGTATGCTGCTCTTTAGCGAGCGTACGCTAGCCTTGGTACGCTGCTCTTTAGCGAGCGTACGCTAGCCTTGGTACGCTGCTCTTTAGCGAGCGTACGCTAGCCCTGATACGCTGCCTGTTGGCAGCATGTCTTTTGCGTACGCTAGCGTGAGCGTGCCCTAGACCCTTTCGTACGCTAGCTCAAGCGTACGCAGTCTTGAGCGTACGCTAGCTTGAGCATACGCTGACCTGTAGCTTGAGCGTGCCCTTGTGTACGTTGACCCTTGCGTACGCTTCCCATTGGAAGTGTATGGACCCTTTGGTACGCTAGCTTGAGCGTACGCTGACCTGTAGCTTGAGCGTACGCGTGCCTTGGTACGCTAGCTTAAGCGAGCAAGGTGTACGCTGGCCTGAGCGTAGCTTGTACTGAGCGTATGGCCTTTGGCTGACTTGGCCTTATGTCAGCGTGTTAGATTTGGTTTTATTTTCCTTAAGCTTGGCTCTTTTATAGCCCTGTATATTGATATTTTATTAGATATTTTACGTCCATTTTATATCCTTACACCTTTTGTCCTGAACTTGATAATTGCAATTTTACTTGATATGTTTGGAATTGATAACTGAGCCTGACACGATAGTGACCCGTAGTGGTGCACTCCCGACATGAGTAACCTGACATGACCTGATAGTGGCCCGTCGTGGCGCACTCCTGACAAGTACACTTGACCTGATAACCTGACATGTTATACCTTGATAAGCTGTTGCGACGGCTACCTGACATGACATGACCTGTATAATAACCTGGACACCGTGGGCGATTGTGCTTGTATAAATAATCCAGTCTTGTCTTGCATCATGTCTAGGAGGGGACTCCTGAGTACCACGGTCAGGAGTACCTATTGAAATAAACTAAGGGCTAATAACTAGATTAATACATTAGTCATGAAGAGATTTCCCAGCTACAGGCAATCCCGTTACCTGGGCACGCCTTGGGATCTGTAGCCTGTCGTCGAGTAGGACACATTTCCAGCACACTGTCATGTGTTGCACCCTTCAAGCTACCTAAGGGTACATTCGTTTCCTGGACGATGTACCCACCTGAATTCAACTCTAATCTTTTAACCCGGGGAACCTGGAAGGTCTGCAGGGCTTGTGGCTGTGGAATAATCTCACTGCATCTGGTTAGTAATTAGGCTTGTGACAACCCTAGTTAGTTAAAGTATCAAGCCGTAATTCTTGCTTGGCCGTGAAGTGATTGGATGGAGTCTAACCTGTCTAGTCTTGCCCTGATCCTGTTCCAGATTACTGCAAGACCAGAATGCTTGTATTTATTTTACCGATAAATGGTGGAAATTCTAAGCTCTGTTCAGACGAAGGGTTACAACCCCGGTCCTTGTTTGGTTTACGGGTTGTAACCTGGCTATCTGAATAGTTCCATGGTTATCTCGTCGTATATCATCCTGATGTATTTTCTTATTCCCAGTTCCTACTTTTATTCTAGTTCTTACTTTTATTTATATCTTTGCTGATTGCTGATTTTAGTTCTTAAGTGAAGCCTCCTTTGTGGCACTTGCTCTTTCTGGGGTCTGACCCAGCTGGTTTTGTGTGGCCAGATTTCAGAGCAGCTCCAGAGGATCTACCGACCTTCCTGCCAGATGGTGAACACTAGAAGGAATCTCGGCAACGAGTGGGTTTTATTTTGCTCTCCCACTCCCTTGTAAAAATATTCTTTTGAGGCATTTAGCCGACGAGCACCTGTTTAGCTCGGTTGCACTTACTTACTGTCTGCCTACGGGCTGTAACATGATTGACAGATCCTAGGGTTGATCATGTATGACTAAACTATTGCTAGTCCTAACATTTTGTAATGACTAGCTTCATGATCAGCTGAATATGTAATGTTTGGGACGCCTTACTATTGTATATTTAATGATCATACATCTTGTAACTTTTACTTACTTGCTTGTGATTGAGATAATAGGTTGTTCATGACCTTAGGAGACTGCTGGCTTGTAGATAAACCCTCATGTATCCTAGACAGCCATGACCGTATAGTGAGGTGGGTTGCACTTCTATATACGTAGCTGGCTATGTCTGCCCCCGCTCTCCAGTATTCTGGTTCTGGGGCGTGACATGGTTTAAGTGGTGGCCCATGCAGGTCTTGTAAATCAAGATATGTGAGGGTTTACCGAATAGATGTCTCAATCAGTATTCGTCCTTGATCTCTCCTCATATCTTCTGAATCCCTGGATTCTTGTCCTGATCATATGCTTGTATCGTTGATCTGTCCTGGTCCTTCCTTATTGTTCCCTATGTCGTCTTCTTCAGCGGCATTGTTCGTGGTCCTACCGACCAGCAAGGCGGAGCACCTCCCGCGGACCAGCAGCAACCTGGAGATCAAGCCCAGCATTCCGGAGTAGCCTCCAGAGTCGTGCCTTCTGACGGAGAACCACCAGTCCAGCCAGTTCAGCCTGTCGAGCATGATGACGACACTTTGGTAGGACTCGTCAGGACCTTGATAGCTTCCCAAGACCGGCGTGGAGATGCCTTGCACCAGACAGTGACGGATGCTTTGACCCGGGGTGGTCATCAGGGTAACAGCGCGGCCAACAGCTTCAAGCGCTTGAACCCTCCATTCTTTGACGGTAGTGAAGATGCTATCGCAGCAGATGCATGGCTTCAGGACACAGAGGTGGTTCTTGAAGCAGCCAAGACTCCAGAGAATGAGAAGGTAGCCGTGGTGTGCCTGCAGTTGTTAGATCTTGCCCGTAGCTGGTGGGCAGCGCAGGCCGTTGGATTAGCAGCACCTATTGCTTTGGCAGTATTCAGGGAGAGATTCCAGACCAAGTATTTCGATGCCGTGGCTCGGTATGATCTGCAGACGAGGTTTACCAATCTGAAGCAAGGAGGCAGGACGGTCGACGGATATGCAGCCGAGTTTTCTAGACTCAGTCGGTTTGCTCCCACCCTGGTGGCAACCGAGTATGATAGAGCCCAGCGGTTCCAGCAGGGACTTTACCTGGAGATCTTGTTGGCAGTTGAGCAGTTTGAGCATCAGACTTTTGATGCAGTCTTGAGAGCAGCCCGGAGGCATGAGTATACCTCCCAGAGGATTGTGGATAGGGCCGGAGGTCGGAAGAGATCTCACGGCCAGATGAATCAGTCTTCAGCACCGGCCCCGACAGCCAGGGCCTTGACTATTGGAGCTCCGAGGCGAGCGGCCTCAGTGACGTCGGTTCAGCATTCCACTCCGACGCACCCTCAGCAGCAGAAGCAGAAGCAATCTTCCGCAGTGGGTTGTTCTCATTGTGGGAAGCCAGGCCATGTAGTGGCAGAATGTCGCAGGGCACAGGGATTGTGTCTGGCTTGTGGAGCACCAGACCATAGGGTTGGATCCTGCCCGAATAGGGGTGGTTCATCATTATCCAACCTTTCTAGCTCTTCGGTGAGAGGACCAGCTCCGGTCCAGCAGCAGCAGTATCCATTGCCGAGGCCCTTGCCGCCTCAGACCCAAGTGTTCCAGCAGCAGAACCCCCAGCAGTATGTTCAAGCCCAAGCCCAGAGTCAGAGCAGACAGCAAAGATTTCAGCAGAGGGGACTAGCACCCCGAGGGCACGGTCAGGCTATGGTAATGACCGTGGAGGAAGGATTGGCACCAGGAGAGGTAGTGGCAGGTACTATTCTCGTCAACTCCTTTCCAGCTTCAGCTTTATTTGATTCTGGTGCATCATATTCTTTTATGTCTGCACGATTTGCGACACGGGTAGGATTGGAGCCCGAGTCATTATCAGTAAGGCTTAATATACTTACTGGTAACGGACTTGTGGGAGTAGATAGAGTGTTTTCCTCGTGTCGGATCGTAGTTAGCGGTAGAGAGTTTCCCGCTAGATTGATAGAATTTCCGATGGTCGATTATGATGTGGTCTCAGGGATGGATTGGTTGAGGAACCAGTATGCTAGGATAGATTGCCACCTTGGCAGGGTTGTTTTTAGCATTCCAGGCGAGCCGGAGTTTTCTTTCTCTCGAGGTGAGGTTGAGTCATCTCCTCCAGTATTACGGATGGCAGTAGCAGCAGTTCAGTTGCCCAGGATAGTGGATGAGTTCCCAGATGTTTTTCCAGAAGAGCTTCCAGGTATGCCTCTGGAGCGGGAGATCGAGTTCACTATAGACTTGAGTCCCGGAACAGCCCCAGTATCAGAGAGAGTCTACAGGATGGCGCCATCAGAATTGGAGATATTGTATAAGATGATTGAAGAGCTTAGAACCAAAGGATTCATTCGTGCTAGTGGATCGCCTTGGGGAGCCCCGATGCTTCTTGTGAAAAAGAAGGATGGTACGTCCAGGTTATGTGTTGATTATCGTACCTTAAACTCAGTGACAATCAATAACAGATACCCTCTTCCGAGGATAGACGACTTGTTTGATCAACTCAAAGGGGCATCAGTATTCTCAAAGATTGATTTACGCTCAGGTTATCATCAGATCAGAGTCAGAGAGCAGGACATCCCGAAGACAGCTTTTAGATCGAGATATGGGCATTGGGAGTTTCTTGTTATGCCTTTTGGAGCAACCAATGTGCCGGCAGTATTCATGGACCTCATGAATCGCATCTTCATGCCTCACTTGGATCAGTTTGTGATTGTGTTCTTGGATGAAATCCTGGTCTACAGTAAGAGTGAGGCGGAGCATGAGCAGCATCTCCGTATAGTTCTTCAGATCCTTAGAGAGCACCAGTTATATGCCAAGTTCAGTAAATGCGAGTTCTGGCTCGATCGCATTTCGTACTTGGGTCATATCATCACTCGAGGAGGAGTAGAAGTGGATCCCCAGAAGATTGTGGCTATTGAGTCGTGGCCAGTGTCCAGCACAGTTGCAGAGGTTCGCAGTTTTCTTGGATTGGCCGGCTACTACCGGCGGTTTGTTTCGGATTTTGCTCGAATTTTAGCACCATTGACGCAGTTGACCCGCAAGGATGCGCAGTTTGCTTGGACAGCAGAGTGTCAGAGTTCTTTTGAGCAATTGAAGCGAGGCCTGATAACAACTCCTATTCTCACGCTTCCAGATGGGACCGAAGGATTCTCAGTGTACTGTGATGCTTCAGACAGAGATTTAGGATGTGTTCTGATGCAGCATGGAAAGGTAATAGCTTATGCGTCACGACAACTTCGTGATCATGAGAGGAATTACCCAACCCATGACTTGAAGCTGGCAGCAGTGGTATTTGCACTTAAGTTGTGGAGGCACTACTTGTATGGAGACAGGGTGGAGATTTTCACCGACCACAAGAGCCTGAAGTATGTTTTCACCCAGAAGGATCTTAACATGCGTCAGAGAAGGTGGCTGGAGCTTCTTGTGGATTATGATGTCAACCTACAGTATCATCCTGGGAAGGCCAATGTTGTTGCGGATGCATTGAGCAGGAGAGTCGGAGCTTATTTCCTAACAGCGCAGCCAGAATTGTTAGCAGATCTTCAGAAAATGGGTATAGAAGTTATTCTCCCTTCCAGTGTGGCATTGATGGCCAGTATGCAAGTTCAGTCCACTATAGTCGAGAGGATCCGAAAGGCGCAGTCGGCAGATTCCAAGCTTCAGCGACTCAGAGCCGAGTGTGAGACAGGACGAAGACCAGAGTTATGTATTCATGAGGATGGTACACTTCGACATGGTAAGTGTCTTTGTGTACCCAGCGGAGATATCCGGCAGGAGATCATGTCAGAAGCGCACAGTTCGCAGTATTCCATCCATCCCGGCAGTACGAAGATGTACCGTGATATCCGGCAGCATTTCTGGTGGAATGGCATGAAGCGGAAGATAGCTCGATTTGTCTCTCGGTGTTTGGTTTGCCAACAAGTTAAAGCCGAACATCAGAGACCGGCTGGACTTCTTCAGCCCTTGTCGATTCCAGAATGGAAGTGGGAGCATGTGACCATGGATTTGTGACTGGACTACCTAGGTCCCCAGCTGGTAGAGATGCTATCTGGGTTATAGTTGATCGGCTCACGAAAGTGGCTCACTTTCTTCCATTCAGAGTTGGTCAGTCGATAGCTCAGTTAGCAGAGATGTACCTCAGGCAGATTGTCAGGTTGTACGGAGTGCCAGTCAGTATCACCTCGGACCGAGATTCAAGATTTACGTCGCACTTTTGGCGTAGCTTGCAAAAGAGTTTGGGAACTCATCTCCAGTTCAGTTCAGCATATCATCCGCAGACAGATGGCCAGTCGGAGCGCACGATCCAGACTCTTGAAGACATGTTGCGGTCTTGCACACTTGACTTCGGTGGTTCATGGGAAGATCACTTGCACCTGGTGGAATTCTCGTACAACAACAGTTTCCAGGCCAGTATCCAGATGGCACCGTTTGAGGCACTGTATGGTAGGAAGTGCAGATCCCCTCTAGCCTGGGATGATGTTGGAGAGAGACAGATGCTTGGTCCAGAAATGATTGCCCAGACAGTTAAGGTGGTCAGGAGAGTCCGAGATCATCTTCGAGTTGCCTAAGATCGCCAGCGCCATTGGGCCGATTCTCATCGGTGCCCTCTCGAGTTTTCGGTCGGCGATCATGTATTCCTGAGGATTTCGCCTAACCGTGGCGTCATTCGTTTCGGCGTACGGGGCAAGCTTAGTCCTAGGTATATAGGACCGTTTGACATTCTGGAGCGAGTAGGAGATGTATCCTATCGTCTCGCTCTTCCACCATCGCTAAGCGAGGTGCATGACGTATTCCATGTATCCCAATTACGACGGTATATCCCGGACCCGAGCCACATCCTGGATCATTCGGAATTGGTTGTTGGTACCAACCTTTCGTATGAGGAGAGGCCCGTGTCAATATTGGACCGGAGAGAGAAGATCCTCAAGAACAAGACTATCAAGTTAGTCCGAGTTGCTTGGAGTCATCACTCTTTGGGGAAGTCAACATGGGAGCGTGAGGATGATATCCGATTGCGATATCCCGACTTGTTTGACTCGTGAGGTATAATGTCTTTCTTATGCCTCCTGCCTTCGATTCCTTGCTTGCATGATTGATTGATTGCCTAGTATAGCTTGCTTGTTATTAATGTAGCTTGTCAATGCTCCTCTAGCCTCTTGATTAAATTCCGAGGATGGAATTCTTTTAAGGTGGGTAGAGTTGTAATGCCTGTGTTCGTATTACGTATTTTGGGATACGTATACGTATTTTATTGCCTGATTCCTTGTTTAGCTCTCGGCATGGTTTAACTCTTGATTTGGGTTGGCTTGGTTCGGCCGGCCCAATGCTTGGTTCATCATGGGTCAAGGGTGGAACACCTTAGCCTATGCTTCTCCTTCATTTCCACCACACCCCCCCTTCTTTATTATCCCCACCAACCTTCTCTCTCCTCCATAATTCTCATTTACTTCTCCTTCCCCCACCATTACTCTTCTCCACCAACCAAGAACACCATAGGCAAGTACAACTTGCTTCCACAAGAGAACTCCTTTTGATGGTTTCATTAGCTTCTCCTCATGATTCTAAACCACATTAGAACTTGTCATTTTCTATTTTGAGGCTTTAATTCTTGTAGATCTAGAGTCTTGCTATTTTCGGATTTTTGGTGGTTTTGATCTATCAAACTTCCTTGTTTTCAAGTTTTGATGGTTCCATGTTGTAGAGAATTTCATTCTACCCAATTTTGACCTTTGGAAAGTTGGATTCGGACTTGTTTTGACCAAGATATGGACTGTTGAAGCTTAGATTCAACTTTAGAGTTCTTGCTGTTCTTGCCATTTGGAGAAGACAGTGAACAGTGAGCTAGCTTTTTAGCTTATGCCACTGAGCTGTACGCTGCTCTTTAGCGAGCGTATGCTAGCCTTGGTACGCTGCTCTTTAGCGAGCGTATGCTAGCCTTGGTACGCTGCTCTTTAGCGAGCGTACGCTAGCCTTGGTACGCTGCTCTTTAGCGAGCGTACGCTAGCCTTGGTACGCTGCTCTTTAGCGAGCGTACGCTAGCCCTGATATGCTGCCTGTTGGCAGCATGTCTTTTGTGTACGCCAACGTGAGCGTGCCCTAGACCCTTTCGTACGCTAGCTCAAGCGTACGCAGTCTTGAGCGTACGCTGACCTGTAGCTTGAGCGTGCCCTTGTGTACGCTGACTCTTGCGTACGCTTCCCATTGGAAGTGTATGGACCCTTTGATACGCTAGCTTGAGCGTACGCTAACCTGTAGCTTGAGCGTACGCGTGCCTTGGTACGCTAGCTTAAGCGAGCAAGGTGTACGCTGGCCTGAGCGTAGCTTGCACTGAGCGTATGGCCTTTGGCTGACTTGGCTTTATGTCAGCGTGTTAGATTTGGTTTTATTTTCCTTAAGCTTGGCTCTTTTATAGCCCTGTATATTGATATTTTATTAGATATTTTACGTCCATTTTATATCCTTACACCTTTTGTCCTGAACTTGATAATTGCGATTTTACTTGATATGTTTGGAATTGACAACTGAGCCTGACACGATAGTGACCCGTAGTGGTGCACTCCCGACATGAGTAACCTGACATGACCTGATAGTGGCCCGTCGTGGCGCACTCCTGACAAGTACACTTGACCTGATAACCTGACATGTTATACCTTGATAAGCTGTTGCGACGGCTACCTGACATGACATGACCTGTATAATAACCTGGACACCGTGGGCGATTGTGCTTGTATAAATAATCCAGTCTTGTCTTGCATCATGTCTAGGAGGGGACTCCTGAGTACCACGGTCAGGAGTACCTATTGAAATAAACTAAGGGCTAATAACTAGATTAATACATTAGTCATGAAGAGATTTTCCAGCTATAGGCAATCCCGTTACCTGGGCACGCCTTGGAATCTGTAGCCTGCCGTCGAGTAGGGCACATTTCCAGCACACTGTCATTTGTTGCACCCTTCAAGCTACCTAAGGGTACATTCGTTTCCTGGACGATGTACCCACCTGAATTCAACTCTAATCTTTTAACCCGGGGAACCTGGATGGTCTGCAGGGCTTGTGGCTGTGGAATAATCTTACTGCATCTGGTTAGTAATTAGGCTTGTGACAACCCTAGTTAGTTAAAGTATCAAGCCGTAATTCTTGCTTGGCCGTGAAGTGATTGGATGGAGTCTAACCTGTCTAGTCTTGCCCTGATCCTGTTCCAGATTACTGCAAGACCAGAATGCTTGTATTTATTTTACCGACAAATGGTGGGAATTCCAAGCTCTGTTCAGACGAAGGGTTACAACCCCGGTCCTTGTTTGGTTTACGGGTTGTAACCTGGCTATCTGAATAGTTCCATGGTTATCTCGTCGTATATCATCCTGATGTATTTTCTTATTCCCAGTTCCTACTTTTATTCCAGTTCTTACTTTTATTTATATCTTTGCTGATTGCTGGTTTTAGTTCTTAAGTGAAGCCTCCTTTGTGGCACTTGCTCTTTCTGGGGTCTGACCCAGCTGGTTTTGTGTGGCCAGATTTCGGAGCAGCTCCAGAGGATCTACCGACCTTCTTGCCAGATGGTGAACACTAGAAGGAATCCCGGCAACGAGTGGGTTTTATTTTGCTCTCCCACTCCCTTGTAAAAATATTCTTTTGAGGCGTTTAGCCGACGAGCACCTGTTTAGCTCGGTTGCACTTACTTACTGTCTGCCTACGGGCTGTAACATGATTGACAGATCCTAGGGTTGATCATGTATGACTAAACTCTTGCTAGTCCTAACATTTTGTAATGACTAGCTTCATGATCAGCTGAATATGTAATGTTTGGGACGCCTTACTATTGTATATTTAATGATCATACATCTTGTAACTTTTACTTACTTGCTTGTGATTGAGATAATAGGTTGTTCATGACCTTAGGAGACTGCTGGCTTGTAGATAAACTCTCATGTATCCTAGACAGCCGTGACCGTATAGCGAGGTGGGTTGCACTTCTATATACGTAGCTGGCTATGTCTGCCCCCGCTCTCCAGTATTCTGGTTCTGGGGAGTGACAATATAACATTAAATTTCTGAAGCATTATAAATATATTCCATATATAGAGCACATCTACTTCAAAGCGTTATAAATAGGAATTAGATATATAACACTTTTCAAACTGTTCTGAAATCACAGATATACATTGTCACGCCCTGATTCCGAAGAATCGATAGTCGTTCCCTTGGCGTGATGCTGTGCGAACCTAGGTTGCGATCGCACAAGACATAGTCATAAGGTAATCCCGAAACACAAACATCTAAGAGAGAGCGTTGACAAATTGAACAACGCATTGAGACAGAGAAACTTTGTATTTTATTGATAATAAATATCATTTACGGACTCTATTACAAACGTGCCATGCGGGCTTTACAACATGACTCGTTTACAAAAGGAGTGCCAATGAGATAGTCGTTCCACACATACATTCCACATTTACAACAAAAGTATTCCAGCCACCTGGATGCGAGTAATGCCGAGACATGTTACTTGGACTTGCGGAGAGTCTTCAAAAGTTCAGCGGCAGGGTCTTCGACGCGCGGTCGAAGCTTCAAAAGTACGAACGTCGCCTAGCTAGTTGGCACGTTCTTCCTGATTCCTGGCACCTGCAAATAGAGTGAGGGTCAGTACGATCACATGTACTAGCGAGTGGCTAATTAAACCCAAGCTCTGCATTTGGTTCAAGCAGTTTTATAAAACATGTTAACTATTTTTGTGATCTTTCTAACCATCCTGATTGATTTGCATGTTAACATGTTTTGAGGCAAGCATATGAAATTGTATACATTGAGCAGTTATCATAATCATCCCGTGTCACGTGCATTAGTTCAAGCAGTAAAAGGATGTGAAGGTCACTGGCAATGTCAAGCCATCATGGATTATATTAGACGGCGACCCTTTCGCGATGGGTAGCGAGCCCTATGCGAAAGTTTCTGAATCACCCACGCCGATTCATGGCTGGCGCTTGCTATACTCGTTCCTCCCGGGCCGAATCGATTCCTTGACCTAGGCAACCGTTCAAGAAAACTACGCTTATGCATAAGTTGTCTAATGACCGTTTTTTATAGATTCATGACATAATTCTATCTTTTTACTAGAACCTTTAACTTTCTATTTTCGTGTAAAACTGACCCTTTTCTTTGAACTTAGTCATTTATGCACTTTAGCCGTATCGTTGCGATAAACGTTAATCGATTCATCCTTTGGTTTGCATAGGCTAAGTAAATAAGACATAAGAAAGCAGGCATCAGTTTTTTATGTAAAGTAGTTCGATAACAAGTGTTTCATGAAGAATCGTACCATGATTTTATTGATTCTACACTATGGTGACAAGTATTATTTTTATGTTTCATATTTGATTCTGAAATAGAAGGTCGAGGCGAAGAAGGTCAGCCACTCACCTTAGTCTTTGCTTCAGGCGAGGGACTGGTTGGTTGCGCTTAGACGTTGCCTACGCGATCACCTACAATCGCATAAGCAACTGATTAGAATACTGCACTATTCAAGGAGTTCGATACGAATGCGAAGTTCGAAAATGCAAGGCATGAAAATAACTGAAAACATTCACGAAAATGCATTCAGAAAACCAAAGCCAAAGCCAAAGCCAAATCAAGTGCGACATAAAAACCAGAGCAATGGGAGGTCTCTCCCGACTCAGCCGCAGAGCCAATCCTTGAGGCGCAATCCGCTGAATATGGAACTTGATTACGAAGAAGCCTTTCCATAACGAGAAAAGAATCTTAATTCAATCGTTCCCGTTCGACCGATTCAACCGATTTCGACCTATCTGTCCCGAATGAATCGGTAGCGACAGTGTTCCTTTCTCGCGCACCTGTGGACAAAAATGGGGCATAATGTAAGGACGGGGCACTACATCATAACCAACTAATAAAAGTTTCGTCCTCGAAACTTAAGAATAGAACGTACCTCTGCGAGAACAATATAGGAAATTTCTCCTTCATCTCCGATTCAAGTTCCCAGGTCGACTCCTCGACCGAATGATTGCTCCAACGTACGTGGACAAGAGGGATCATTCTATTCCGCAGTAGTTTATCTTTACATTCTAAGATTTGGACCGACACTTCAACATATGATAAGTCGGCCTTCAGCTTCAGCTGTCCAAAATCTACCACGTGACTGGGGGATTGCACGTACTTCCGCAACTGAGAGACATGAAAGATATTATGCACACCTGCTAGCGCTGGCAGCAGCGCATTCTGATAGGCCACTGGGGCGACTCGCTTGAGTATTTCAAACGGCCCAACGAATCCCGGACTCAACTTTCCCTTTGCACCAAACCAGATATTTCCACGCATAGGCAACACTTTAAGAAATACGTGATCGCCTTCTTGAAACTCGAGGGGTCGACGATGGCCATCCGTATAACTTTTCTACCGACTCTGTACAGTCTTTAATCTTTTCTGAATGAGCTTAACCTTCTCCACGGTCTGTTCCACCAGCTTCGGACCAAGAATCTATCGTTCCCCGACTTTATCCTAACAAATGGGTGATATGCACTTCCGGCCGTACAAGACTTCGAACGGTGCCATTTGGATGCTGGACTGATAGCTATTATCGTATGCAAATTCGGCCAACGGTAGATGAACATTCCAACTCGACTTGAAGTCAATTGCGCAGAGTTGTAACATGTCTTCAAGAATCTGATTCACACGCTCCGTTTGGCTGTTAGTCTGGGGATGGTAAGCTGAGCTGAACTGCAACTTGGTACCTAGAGCCGACTGAAGGCTACTCCAGAAGCGCGATAGAAATCGTGCATCCCGATCAGAGACGATGGATATAGGGACTCCTTACAGCTGTATTATCTCGTCAAGATAAATCTGAGACAGATGATCAATGCTCCAAGTAAGTTTAATGGCAATAAAGTGCACTGACTTGGTTAGTCAATCAACGATGATCCAGATGGCATCATTTTCTCGTGGCGTCTTCGGCAGGCTAACAACAAAGTCCATAGTGACATAATCCCATTTTTATTCTAGAATATCAAGGTTCTGCATCTCCCCGCCCGGTCTCTAATGCTTAGCTTTTACCTGCTGACAGGCCATACATTGGGACATGAAGAGTGCCACATCTCTCTTCATTCTGTACCACCAGAAGGTCGTACGGAGGTTCTTGTACATCTTTGTCCTGCCAGGATGTAAGGTATATTTTACGTAGTGCGCCTTCGTCAATATTTCTTTTCTAAGTTCTGAATCGTCCGGAATGCATAGCCTACCCTTCATTCGAAGTACGCCGATTTCATCTACCGTAAAGTCGGTCGCACTACCCGTTGAAATTTGCTCTCATACTTTCTTCAGGTATGGATCATCCTTCTGAGTGGTCTTGATATTTTCTCGCAAGCTCGGTTCTAGCTGCTGCTGCGCAAACTGCACATCTTTGAATCAAATCCGGAGGTCGATGCCCATCTCTTCTAGGTCACGTAACAGTCTGCGATCGATGGATAGCGATGCAATATACTTCCGACTCAGAGCATCTGCCATAACATTTTCCTTGCCCGGTGTATAGTCAATAGTCAAATCGTAATCTTTGATCAGTTCAAGCCAGCGCCTTTGCCGCAAGTTCAGCTTCTTCTGCGTGAATAGATACTTGAGGCTCTTGTGATCCGTATAGATCGTGCACGCCATGCCATAAAGATAGTGACGCCACAATTTTAACACGAACACAAACGCCGCTAACTCCAGGTCATGGGTAGAATAGTTCTTCTCGTACGGCTTTAGCTGTCGGGAAGCAAAAGATATCATCTTGTTCCGTTGCATCAACACACACCCCAAACCCTGGCCGGACGCATCGCTGAATATCTGGAATCCCTCATTTCCTTCTGAAAGTGCAAGTATCAGGGCCGAGACGAGCCGTTGCTTTAACTCCTGGAAGGAAGCTTCACAGTCGTCTGACCATTCAAAAGCGACTCCTTTCTGGGTGGGGCGAGTCAGAGGCGACACGATCTCCGCGAAGTCTTTCACGAAGCGTCGATAGTATCCTACTAAGCCAAGAAAGCTTCAAATCTCACTGACTGACGCTGGCCATTTCTAATCGACAACGACTTCAACTTTCTTTGGGTTGACTGCAATACCTTCGGATGAAATGATGTGTCCGAGGAATACGGTGCTACTCAGCCAAAATTCACATTTGCTCCACTTTGCATACAACTGATTTTCTCGAAGGGTCTGAAGCACGGTCCGTAGATGCTCAGCATGTTGTCGCTTGTCCTCCGAGTAGACGAGTATATCGTCGATGAAGACTACTAGGAACTTGTTGAGGAAGGGTCGAAACACCCGATCCATTAAATCCATGAAAGCAGCTAGGGTATTCATTAAGCCGAATGGCATCACCAGGAACTTGTAATGGCCGTATCGAGTGCGAAAGGAGAACTTCGACACATCGTCTGGCTTGATCTTGAGTTGAGGATAACCCGAGCGAAGATCAATTTTGGAAAACACCGAAGCGCCTTGCAACTGATCGAATAGGTCGTCTATGCGGGGCAATAGATATTTGTTCTGAATGATGGCTTTGTTCAGCTCTCGGTAGTCGATACAAAGATGCATTGAGCCGTCTTTCTTTTTGACAAACAACACGGGCGCTCCCCATGGCGAGATACTAGGCCGTATGAATCCCTTATCGAGCAACTTTTGTAACTGTACTTTGAGTTTCTTAAGTTCTACAGGGGCCATTCTGTACGTGGCTTTAGAGATCGGTCTGGTATCGGAGAATGTGCCAATGGTGAACTCTATCTCTCGATCAGGTGGCATGCCGGGCAGCTTGTTCGGAAATACGTCTGTGAATTCTGCCACAACATCGGCCTGACCCGTGTTTGCACCATCCTGTCTCATGTCTCGAACAGACGCTAAATAGCCTTCACACCTGGAATATAGCATCCTTCGAGCCGATATTACCGAGATCACCATGCAGGTCGGCGACGCCTTACCATGCGAAAAGTAGAATTCATGGCACTCCAGGTATACGGAAAGTGACCATCTTTTTGACACAGTCGATAGTTGTATTGCACGGACTGAGCCAATCCATTCCCAGAATGATATCCTAGTCCTTAATGTCTAGGACTATTGTATTGAGACCAACCTTTTGACTACCTATACAGATGATTTCATCTCTGTAGGCTAAGTTTGCAAGTAGTGACGTGCCCGATGGTATGTTGACATTAAGAGTAAGGCCCAACGGTGTCACACGAAATTTGTGTTCGGCGACAAAATTCATCGATATAAAGCTATGCGTAGCACCTGAATCAAACAGTACACAAGCATGTTTGTTATTTAAATGCAGTATACCTGTCACAAATGTGTCAGATGCGAACACTTTGTCCCGGCTCATAGCGTAGACACGGCCCTGGGCATTGGGGCGACGGCCTTGGCTATTTTGTGGCATGGTCTGTGGAGCCTGAGGTGCTTGGCCTCGGTTCTGTTGGTGTTACGGGGGGCATTGGTTCGACCCACCTTCAGGGCAGTTGCGTGCGACATGCCCTACTCGACCGCACCAAAAGCATGCTCCAATTTTTATTAAGCATTCGTTAGCCACGTGTCCCATCTTGTGGCAATGATTGTAAACTACTCGATTCCTCCCCTGGTTACCGCCTCCGTTGCCGTGGTTTGGACGCTTATGTACATTATTGCCTCCTGCATTACTATGGCATTTATTATTAAAGTGAACAACGCCAGTAGTGGCAGGAGGATACTGAGGCTCCAGGCGAAGGGCGTGGTTGAGTGACTCACCCATAGTCTCATATTCAGGCACCGAAACATGGGCAGCGATAGAGGGACGCAGACCCACTTCGAATCGTTGAGCGCGACTTGCAGTTGTAGGCAGGTATACTCCAGCAAATTTGGCCAGTTTGTTGAATTCTGCCGCTTACTGTCGTACCATCATATTTCCTTGCTTTAACTGCATGAATTCATTTTTTTCCTGTTGTACAACTATAGAAAGATATTCAATCTCGAACGCTTTTCTGAATGTAGCCCATGAGATCGCCACCGTCTCGTCTTCACGTCGAATTGCCCGCTTCTGCACGGCCCACCAATCGTGCGCGTTCAACCAAATTAGGAGTTGAGCACACGCGACTTTCTTTCATTCTTTGATACCCAGAAGTTCGAATTTGTCTTCCAGCTCCTCCAACCAGTCGATCGCCAAGGAGGGATCTTCTGTACCGTTGAAGGAAGTACGTCAGCTTTTTGTGAATTTTGACACGTCGATGTTAGAACTTCTCGGTGCCGCAGGTGAGAGCATGGGTACCTCCTGTTCAGCTTCATTGGATCGAACCGCATGCTCGGTCACGGAAGACGTCATAGTTGAATTGTTGTTGGCCACGACTGACTGGACTGTTTGTTGAAGTGTATTCAGCTGCTGCTGTAACTTGAATTGCGCCTCAAATCGATTCTCAAACTAGGTCTAACGAGCCTCCGTCTACTGTCGATGGAGCTCATTTTGGCAGTAGCTGGCCTCGGCCTGCCTTTGCTGCATTTCGAGCATTTACATCATCCGTTGCATTGGGTTGCAGGAAGGTCCGGCTACGGTAGGCGTCCTCCCCGTTGGGTTGACGGAATGCTCGGGCCCGGAACTACTCGAGCCGCTTGAAGCGCTCGCCTCGTCCTCTGCCCGAGGTCCTGCAACTGCAGGGAAAAGAAAGGCAACTTATCGACACGAGGTCAATATTTCGAGACTAGAGACTCGAGATTAGAGGCCAAGGATGTAAAGCCGTGCTTTGATTCCATTATGTCATGCCCCGATTCCGAAGAATCGATAGTCGCGTCGCCTGGGCGTGATGCCGTGCAAACCTAGGTTGCGATCACACAAGGCATAGTCATAAGGTAATTCGAAATACAACATCTAAGAGAGAGCGCTGACAAATTGAATAACACATTGAGACAGAGAAACTTTGTATTTTATTGATAATATACATCATTTACAGACTCTATTACAATCGTGCCGTGCGGAATTTGTTAGTAATATAGGAATAATTACAGAATATTTAAATAATTAATTAAGAGATTATTAGCAACGTCACGTTTGAATAAATCTTGAAAACTTGTTATACAAATAGTTTGGAACTTAGCCTAGTTTTGAGTTATATGATTTGTTTTGATTATAACTCCATGTTTAGGAATATTAAATCAACTTAGATAATGTTCTTAGAGTTGAGCAACGAACTTAATAATGATATGGATACCAATATATATATATATATATATATATATATATATATATATATATATATATATATATATATATATATATATATATATATATTCAAGAGAATATATTGCTGAACATTCCGATGCAAGCTCCACATCCCCCATCCCCCAGCACCCCATCTCGCCACCATGGACTCTCGGCATCGACTGCTCCCGCCGTCCGCCTCCGGCGACGGGGCCGGGACCGCCCAGCTCCGGTGGACAACCGCCTCCCTCACCCTTACCTTCCCGGCATCGTGCGAGTGGCGTGCACGCTGCCCGCAGATGCGCACCGAAAAGTTTGAACCCGACCCCATCTTGGACCCCAGACCAACTGACCTTGGTTGGCTTCTCCTCCGCTGGAGTAGCCCTGAAGCTCAGGTGGCTGTCCTCGGCCATAGTCCAGGCCCCTGCCCCAGCCGTCGTCGGATTTCCATCCCTTCGGGCTACTCCGCTCAGCTCTCTCGGAGGAGCTCAGCCCCCCTTCCCTCCGGTCTCTCTCCTCCACTCCGGTGGCCTCCGTCCCCAGCGGTGTCGCACGGCCTCCTCCTTCCAGCAGTCCCGAGGGGCCGCGTGGCCTTAGCCGCTGTTTCACTTAACAAAATGCCTAAAAATTGGCTTTTGAAAGAAAACTAGAAAAAGTACAAAAATACAAATTGTTCTGGGAAGTATTGCTATGGAAGTCTGATCTGAGAGCGATCACTTTGTTCCTTGGACCATATGATGATGATGAAGAAAACTGCTTGAAGAAGACGAACAATCGAAAGAACAAAGTAACCAGAAAGGTATCGAGCAATGGCACTGATGGCACAGTCGAATGCTTTCCTGCTTTGCTTCACCCTATTCTTGAGAAGAAGTTGAAGAAATACTTCTGAGAATATCACTCTGAAAATATGAGTTTTCTTAGAATCTCCTCTCCTGTCTCTCTTTTGATGTTGTCTATATTGAAATAAGTCTATTTATAGACTTGACCCTTTGTGCGTAAAAAGCAACAAAATTGGGTCTCTATGCGAATAACTGTCACCCACGATACAAATCATCCTCTACGCATGTTGACACGTGTCCCATGTAGAGTTTTGATCTCTACGCATGGTGACACATGTCCTACTACTTCAACAAAATGGGGAGAGCACGTGCACACGTTCCTCGATAAGTGTGGCATGAAAGCCACGTAAGCAAACCACGTTCTCATGTAGCCAGGAAAGATCGGGCGTAAAAATGACCCAAAATATACTTCCTGCGTAAAGTAGCAGACTGGCATAAAATAGCTCAGAATAGACTTCCCGTGTAAAGTGGCTGAAAAGTAGCCTTGAGCGTAAAATTAGCTTAAATAAACTTTACGCCCACAAAAAGCCTTAAGCGTAAAAAGCTCGAATAGCTTTCGTGCGTAAAAGAAGCTGTCTTCTGAGCATAAAGTAGCCCATCTGCACACTAAACGACAAGCGTTGGGTTTGGTGAAAAGATCTCCTCGGCTTCTGTGTACTGTTGTCAGAAAATCATTCTGTCAGATCAAATCACTCGCATTAAATGTGGCCTGACAGTCTGTCGCCCACGCGTAAAAGTGAGGATAGCTCTCGCGTAAAAGCTTCTCGCGTAAAGTAGCTCGCGTAAAGTCTAAGTTTGACTCAGTTTGAATTGCGTAAAGTTCTCAACTTCTTTGACTTGGTCTATGAAGTACTTTTTACGCTCCTACAAGACCTCCTTCAAAGTTTTTAAATTATTTTCAAAATTTGAAATACTTTGGATAGAAGCGTAAAATTCAGAATTTCAACAGTCAACGTATAATTCGGGATATCCAACGGTCATCCGCGTAAAAGTCGGGATATCCAACAGTCAGCGTAAAAGTCGAGAATTTGAACCGATTCAAAATTCTCTATAAATAGAGCTCTTCGAATAGAGATAAAACTTTTACTTGTCTTTCGTAATCCCGATCTCTTTTTACTCTTCTTCCTCCTTCATACTCTCGCTTCGATCCGATGGCCCCCAAGAGCAAGACCGCCGCCGGCAAGGGCAAGAAGCTCGCCGCTTCGTCGACATTCGAACGCGCATAAACCAACACCCCATCTTCGGCGGCCCCCCGACAGTCCAACCCCGCCGTGGCTCCGGGAATGAAGGGTAAAGCACTGAACTTCGGCCGCGAGTTCGTCGGAGAAGAAGACCCAAGCTTTTCACTTCATGTCCATGTTATGCGTGTCAGCATAGAAACTGAGATAATTAAATACGCCCTTAAGAACATACGTCCAAGTCTATACGTGCCAGCATAAATTTCAAAATACGCTCACATCAACATGTGCCAGCGTAAAATTCAAATTACGCTCACGTCTATACGTGTCAGCGTAAAATCTAAAATACGCTCATGTCAACACATGCCAGCGTAAAATTTAAATTATGCTCACGTCTATACGTGTCAACGTAAAATCTAAAATACGCTCATGTCAACACATGCCAGCGTAAAATTCAAACTACACTCACGTCTATACGTGTCAGCATAAAATCTAAAATACGCTCATGTCAACACATGCCAACGTAAAATTCAAATTATGCTCACGTCTATATGTGTCAGCGTAAAATCTAAAATATGCTCATGTCAATACATGCCAGCGTAAAAATTAAAATACGCTCATGTCAACACATGCCAGCGTAAAGTTCTCAATACGCTCACATCAATATGTGCCAGCATAAAATTCACAAGTGAAAGACTTTGTGTAAAACAAAAAATTTTTACACTTTAAAAGTTTTTTATCAACTTTAATAAGCGTAAAGTTTGCATAGTCAGAGTCTTTAATCTTTATGCGTAAAACTCAGACCAAATCATCTGCGTAAAAATTTTAAATTAGATTTTCTCTAACTTGATTTTTCTTTTTCTTTGGCAGTGGATTTTCAAATTCACCCACTTGTAGAAATATTTAGCTCATCAGCTGGTATGGTGGGCTCAAATTATTTGGAGAACCTGTCCCACGTGGAGTTTCCTCAGTCGAATCTGGAATATCCTGCAGAGAGAGCACAGCTGATAGCTGCTCAAGGGGACAAAATGCTGCTGTCTATGTTAAATGGAGAAGTGTTGACATCACTAGATGGCCAACAATTTACAAAGCCAGCTTTCTTATTCTGGGATGCGATAGACTTTAAATCACAAACACACCCCAAGAAGGAGGCTTGCATTTTTAAGTTTGGAGATAGAGCAATGTACCTCCCCGACATGGATAGAGATTATCCCTTGTCTGCATTTATCTATGCAACCCATCCCCGAAAGATGCTGTGGAACCTGACTCCCAGCAATCATGGTAGGCCAAAAAGGATCATTTTCAAGAGAGAGAGAGAGAGAGCAAATAACATGGGCTACCACACCAGTACTTCCAGTGGTGGTGTTGTCCCCTTCTCCGGTCTCTTGCCTAGATTCACTCTGATTGAGGATTCTGCTCTGATTCATCCAGTGCAGACCCAAATGTTCATAAATAAGTTCATAAGGGCTGCAGTATTATATCCTCAGGCCAACCCCGGGCTACCAGGGTGGCTAACTCCTTTTAACCATTGAACAGTATGAAGCAATGGCCTCCATTAGTCAGGGTAACTCCTCAGGCCAACCCGACATGGATAGAGATTATCCTTTTATGAGGAACTTCCAAACGGAGCTAAAAGATATCGTCCTGTATGAAGCAATGGCCTCCATTAGTCAGGGTATACCATTGAACAGTAATTTGTTCATGGCTCTGATGGAGATATATATCAGTTCAACAGGAACTTTTGCAACCCCAAAAGGTGAAATGGGTTTTGCACTCCACGAGATACAATTCATCTCTAAGCTGCCAATGGGGGAAGCCCCATATGAAGAGTATGTTCCCTCCAACCGGGAACTAGTAGAAATCAAGGAGAAAAATCCTCAATTGGTTGAGGTATATGACGAGTTGATGTGCCATTACATGATTTGTACTACTATGCATGAAAGTGGATCTCATTTGGCGTACATCAATAAATGGATAACATATCTCTTTTACCACAAGGATAAGATATCCAAAGATGATAAAGAAAGATTTCAAGAGAACAAGGCTCCAACCATCAATACTGGTTCAATAATCCCTGCTGATAAAATACAGGATATGATGGTTGGCTACAAATTTCCGAACAAATATTTGTCCACCAAGACTGGGGAATTCTCTGCAGGAACCGAAGCCTTGAGTTTCCTCAGATATGGCAGCCAGAAGATCTCCAAGAAAGCCTTGCTGGCAGGCTTTCTTTCTCTGTGGTTGAGGAGATGGGTTGTACCGGGGACCGGTACAGTTGATAGAATCCACCGAAACGTGCTATGGCCAGCGGTACGTTTGGTGTTTAAAGTCAGAATCAACCTGCTATCGGTAATGGTGTGTCGAATAAACGCATGTTTGAGGACTTTTGGTAAGGAATTAATCAACAATGCTCCTCACCGGAACGTATTCCCTAGGATAGAAATGCCCTACAATTACCTGATGGGCTGGCTATTGCATCACAACTGCAATTTATTACTACCAGGCCCTGGAGATGATGCGGAGGCTTCCTCCAGAAGTTCAGCAAAGCTACATGGATTGTGACTTCAGTGGCAGATACTCGGGCAGTGTTAAACTACTCCTATGGATGGAACTTTTTCTGTACCCGACCACCAGTTCCAGCCGACTGCTTCGATGTACAATTTGAAGATGAAATTGAAGGAAGAACTTTATTATTTGTGCCAGTTTTCAAATGGCTAATATGCATCAGACCTTCACATCTGATGTACAGAAATGAAGACAACTATGCGTTTGAACCGTATCTACCAAGTCGGTTCGCTCGCTAGTTTGGATATGACCAACTTCATGTTGGCAATCCTTCCACCAGTTTTCGTCATTATGGGAAGTTACTGGATGGTGCAAAAGGCTGGAGATATTTTAGCACTGCCTGTACCGGTGCCAAATTTTGAATATCGACTGCTACAAGCACAACTGAGCTACGAGTCCTTCATATGTATGCTCACTTTTATGCTTCCATCCGCTCCTTCGTCCATGGCTACAACCTGAGAGGTAGTCTAAGATGGCCCAAGGAAGGGAATATTGAAGAGCCAATTCGGGTACCATCAGACATACCCGACGACGCTGCTCTTCCAGATGCATATCTGGAAGTAATCCCAACGCAAATGGGAGAAAAAGCTGCGGAACCTATCATTAGTAGCAAGACCCAAAAATAAAAACAAGGTCCAGCTGCTACTCTTCTAGAGAAGACCCCAGAAAAGAAGAAGAAGGTTTCCACCAAAGGGCCTTCTAGACCAAGAGCCGCTACCTCAGAGATTGATATTCCATTCGAGGAGCCACAACATATAGCATCTTTTTCAGCTCTTCCTGGAGAAAGGTCCTCGGCCTCCCAACCAGTAGCGTCAATGGAAGCGGTGACGGTCCTATCTCTGGGACATCTCAGCTCAGCACTTCATTTGACTTTGCCACAAAAGGCACAAGTTACTGAAGATGCCGCCCCAGTACATTCTGTTGATTCATAGCTTATCCCATCGGATGAGCCGGCTATTAACTATGATGATGATGACTGGGATGGGGACTATGACTCATACCTGGCACGTTCTATACCTACTCCAGGTAAATATAATTTATACAAAATCCATACAAAATTATAATTTTTGTATATTAACTTATTCTGTTTAAATTTTGTAGGTGTTATCATTGCATCAAAGCCTGTGGCTTCTCCTCCTCCAGAACCTTTTTATGAGGAAAACATGGAATCTGAGGAGGAGAGTTCTTCTTCTTCAGAAGAAGATATATAGGTTCAACAAGAGCCTGAAGTGCAGGCTCAACCGGAATTGTCTCCTCCTGCTGAGGGCGGAGATAAAGAACAAACTGCAGTAGAACCTACTGTAGATGATGAAGTGGCTGCTGAGGAAGAATTAGACTTCAATGAAGAACCAGTTGTAGAAGGACCCACTATAACTGAAATACTTGAAGATCCTGCAGAGCCAGTAGCCGAAGAAGGTGATGAAGACATAGTCGAATCATCAACTGAAGCTGGAGAAGTTGTAATCGCATTCTCTGCTATTATAACTGATCCAGTACAAGTTCCTTAAGAGACAATGCCTGAACCGGAGTCAGCTGCCATAACTACCATTCCACCCGCACCAATCACCGCCACCGAAAATCAAGTAGTTTCAACTCTAGAAACGGCTGGAGTAATAAATGCTGAAGACACTGTTCATGAAGCTCCTGGGAATCAGTTGGCCATGGTAGCAGTGACAATAATGGCTTCATCTTATCCTACTACCAAGGCAACAACATCTGCTCCTAGTCTTCAGAGAAGAGATCTGATAGGCATCGCCGAGCTCAAGTGCAGAAATGAATCTCTTAGTTGAGATTCATACTGATACTTTTTACAAGACTCTGGCGGCTCTGATCAAAATGGTCCTGAATAAGGGCCTCAATTATGAGAGCTTGAAGGCGGCGATTGCTCTTACTATCAGAAATGTCTCCATGTTCAATGATGCAGCGAGAGCAGCGACATTAGAGAAAGTCGTGGAGGGACTTGAACAGCCCATCAAAGAATATCTAAAGCTGTCAAGTGAAACCATTGAAATTCTCATCCAAGAAGAGTATGACGCTTTATCAGCTAAATACCTCGCTCGAGAGACGACTTTCAATGAAGCCCTCCATGAGTACAGCATCAAGGTGGCCAAAGAAAAGGCTTTTTTGACTGAAGCGAATCCACAACTGGATATCCAGAGAGAAGCCTATGAAACTTTGAATATAGGAATTCATCAACAGAATGATAGAATTTGCGAAGTCGAGGCTGAGCTGGCTCGCCTGAAGGCGGAGAGGGAGAAGATGATCATAGCCCGGGACAAACACCTAACTCAGAGCTCAATTTTGAAAGAACAAGTCTTCGGAGCTGAGGCTACCTTCAAAATCCTTGACGTAGCCAAGGACAAGATGATAGTCACTTTTGCTGGAATTTCTCACATCTGTACTCCTAAAGCTCGACGCTCCGTATCTACTAATAATGTATTGAGCTCTCGTGAAAAGCGTCCAGCGGAGGTACAAAAACTTTTTGAAGATGTCTCTGCTCCACCTTAGGCAAAAAAAGAATTTTTGTAATCTTCTATCTTTTCATTCTGTACTATTTACAAGAAACGAATAAAATATTTATTTTGTGATTCTATCATTTATTTTGAAAATAAACAATAGGTATGAGATGGAAAACACTTATCAGAGGTAATAGGGACATGACAAGTCTTCTCAGCTCAAAAATTTATATCTATCCAGAGGTAATGTGGACATGATAGATAATGAATTTCGTTTTCTGTTTAGAGCATACGATACTATCAGAGGTAATATGAACGTGACAGATCGTAACAACTCAAAGAAAAATAGATTAATATCTATTCAGAGGCCAAATGGACATGATAGATAATGAATCTTATTTTCTGTTTAGAGCATACGTTACTATCAGAGGTAATATGAACGTGACAGATCGTAACAACTCAAAAAAAAAAAAGATCAATATCTATTCAGAGGCCAAATAGACATGATAGATAGGAAAAGAAGTAGACTCAATATTTATTCAGAGGTCATGAGAACATGATAAATAATAAATCCTCTTCTCTTTTTTAATTAACTGGTAAGACAAAAGATCAAAAATTCTCTTTTAGAAGACAAGTAATCAGCTTAACCAAACATTGGTAGCTGGGGAATAAAAAAGAAATTCAAACATAATATTTCTTCAAGAATTTGCCATTGATTGGCATCATAAGCAAATCTCCATTAGGTTTAGACAACATATAGGCACCATTAGAGAAAACTATCTCGATTACATAAGGACCTTCCCATTTTGCTTGGAATTTCCCTTTGCTCTTATGAGTCATCACCATCGGTCTTCGAACAGCTAGAACTAGCTCACCGACTTTGAATACCCTTTCTTTAACTTTACGATTGAAAGTTTGAGATATACGGACCTGATATAGCTCAATGTGTTGTTGCGCTTGAAGACGCTTTTCGTCCAATCCTTTAAGTTCTTGAATTCTCAACTGATCATTATTCTCTGAGGTTAACTCATTAGCAATAGCTATTCTAAGAGATGGAATCTGGATTTCTAGTGGAAGAACAGCCTCACATCCATAAACAAATAAGAACGGTATAAAATCAGTAGGAGTACGGACTGTCGTTCGGTAAGCCCATAAACATTCTCCAAGTTTCTCATTCCAGTCACGTTTATTAGAAGAGATGAACTTTTTGAGAAGTTTAATGATTATCTTGTTGAAAGCTTCGGCCAAACCATTAGTAGCTAGATTATAAGCCATGGAAGCTATATTCTGAATCTGATTCTTGTCACAAAATCAAAAAAATGCCTGGCTGGCAAATTGTGGTCCATTGTCATGAATTATCCTCCGAGGAATCCCGAAACGATAAATGACATGGTGTTTGATGAAGCTAACCACATTAGATGTTTTCACTTCAGTAAGGGGAACTGCTTCCGCCCATTTAGAAAAGTAATCGGTTATAGCCAGTATAAACCGATGTCCCTTGACAGAAGGAGGGTTAATAAAACCAATAATATCTATATCCCAAGCTTCGAAGGGCTAAGAAGCTGTTATAGGATGTAAGAAATCAGATGGTTGATGAATAAAATCAGCATGAATCTAACATGCTTTACACTGTCTGGCATATTCCACAGCGTCTGCTATCATGGATGGCCAATAATACCCCATTCTTCGAATACGGTCCTATAATTTTGAACCTGGTTGATGAGCACCGCAGACACCATCATGAGCTTCACGGAGTATTTGCTTAGCTTCACTCTCAGAGAGACAACACAGCAAAAGTCCATCATAAGAACGACGATATAACATATGTAAAGAAGAATCATAATAGAATCAAAATGATCGTCTCTTGATTGATGCAGCTTATTTTGGATCATCAGGTAAAATCTCATGAACCGCATAATCAATGAATGGACTTCTCCAATCCCTCTATTGGAAACTTAATTCTGTAGTATAACTCTGTTCAATATACAGATTATTCTTGACACAGAATAAGTCTCGATCCAACAAAGTATTGGTGTTTTGTCTTCTAATTGGAACAGCTAAGTTTGCAGCTAAATTAGCAAGAGCATCAGCTTCCAAATTTTGTGAACGTGGTACAAATTCGATAAAAAACCCTTTGAATGAAAGGACCAATTCGATTACCACAAGATGATAAGGAATGAGGTCAGGATCTCTGACTTCATATGTCCCTCTAACCTGATTAACAATCAGTTGAGAATCTCCATAAGCTTCTAGGAACTCAATGTCCAATTCTTTTGCTACTTGGAGACCAATTAGCAGAGCATTGTATTCTGCCACATTGTTGGAGCATGGCTCATTAAGAGAATAAGTACGGTATATGACCATTTTGTCAGGAGAGACTAGGACGATGCCTACTCCAGAGACAATATTGCCTTTAGGTCCAACCCGCGATGCTCTATCAAAGTATAATTGCCAAATGTTATCTTTCACAGTCATGTTGTAATCTACGACTTCATCTGAAATGTCCTCATATAGTTTCGATGTCTCAGGTATAGGGTGAGCTGCTAAGAAATCATCTAATGCTTGGCCTTTTACTGATTTTTAAGGTACATAGACCATATCATAAGGAGTAAGCAACATCGCCCATGTGGCTAACCTGGAGTTAAGAATGCTCGATTTTTTCATCAATACCCGAATAGGATTTATTCTGGAGATGACATGGATAGTCTGTCCTGACACATAATGTCGTGTCTTTTGAACAGCAAAAACCAAGGCCAGATATTCTTTTTCTACAGGAGTATACCTGTGTTCATCTCCGACCATCATTCGACTAAGATAATAAATTACTTGTTCATGACCTTTGTCACTTTTTTGTGCAAGAAGAGCACCAAGTGAATGATCCAAGGCTCGAATATAAAGCAAAAATGGTCTCCCCACCACTGGAGGTACCAGAACAGGTGGACTTGTAAGATATTGCTTGATGTCATTGAAGGCTTTCTGACATTCTTCATCCCAGACAAATGATACACCTTTCTTTAATAGACGGAAGAAGGGTTGACATCTCCCAAAAATATTGGATATAAATCTCCTTATATAAGCAATGCGACCTTGGAAGCTGCGTAATTCTTTTAGATTGCATGGAGGACGCATTTCAAGAATTGCTTTGATTTTGTCAGGATCAACATGGATACCTTGAGAAGTGATGACAAATCCAAAAAATTTGCCACTGGACACCCCGAAGAAAGACTTAGTAGGATTCATCTTTAATTGATGTTGGCGCATCAACTCGAACACCGTCTTTAAGTCTTGAATGTGATCATCTTTTACTCGACTTTTGACAGCAATGTCATCTACATAATATTCAACTATTTTTCGTAGATATTCTTGAAAAATGTTGCTCATATCCCGTTGATACGTAGTACCGGTATTTTTCAGACCAAACGGCGTAACCGTATAGCAATAAACCCCAAGGGGTATACGGAAAGCGGTATACTTTTCGTCTCCTAGATGCATCTTAATTTGATTGTATCCTAAAAATTCGTCCATAAAAGACATACGTTCAAAACCACATGTATTGTTTATCATGACATCGGTGATCGAAAGTGGAAATTCTTCTTTTGGACAAGCTGCATTAAGATCCCGAAAATCTATGCAAACTCGGACTGTTCCATTCTTCTTCATAACATGAAAAATGTTGGCAACCCAGTCTGGGTGTTGTTCTTCACGAACAAAGCCACATGTAATCAGCTTTTTGACTTCTGCTTCAATTGCATCCATCATATCTGGTCGAAAATGCCTCTACTGTTGTTTTACAGGCTTGGCATTAGGAAGAATATTGAGTTTATGAGTAGCTACTTTGGGATCTAGACCCGGCATATCCTCATAACTCTATGCAAAGATATCAATATATTCTTTAATCAGTTGTATCAACTCTTCCTATTCATCTTCGGAGAGGTTTTTACTGATGAATATTGGCTTGGACGTAGTTTCGTCTCCAACATCAATCTGGACAATCTCATCCTTTGTAGGTGACTGTCGTTGTTCAAAACGAAGCTCCCATTGAGTGTCCATTTGTTGTGTCCAAGGGTCATTCTCAAATGGCTCAGATTCACCATCAGTTTGAACCATGTTGACTGAGAATACACACTCAGATTCATCATAATAGTCTCCTCCAGGATATGAGGATTATAAAAAACTGGAAGAACATTCTTCTTTCATATCTTCCTTGCACATGTGGAGTGTATCCGATTCGATGAATTGGATTTCTTCAGAATCTAATGATTGTGAAGAACTCGAAGAAAATTCTTCTTGTATATCCTCATTAAACATGTGGGACGGATCGTATCCCAACCCATGCCGAGTTTTCTGGTAGAATGGATCACCACATAAGGGTAACCGTCTACCCTTGCCTTGATTGAGACCTTGCATAGTCTTCAAATCATATCCCATATTCTGGATAATCTTGAGAGATTATTGACTATATTTGTCAATTCAGATTCTTCCTTCATCTTTATCTCTAAGATTATCTGTCTGAATAACAGGGATATTTCTAGCCCGACCAAACATAATTTGGTGCTTGTTTTTCTTATCAGACAGAATCACGAAATAAGATTCTTCGTGACGTCTATAAGTTACACAAGCTTGTAATAAAACAGCTACAGGAAGAAGATGGGGAGAAGATGTTGGGAACCTTTGAGCATAAGGTCCAACATCGACATGAGGAGGAAAAGAATTTTCCTTATGATCAATGTATAAGGTTTCCTCTGTGTTTATGTCATTTTTATGTTGATGACCTTGATTATCAGCAGATAAAGTCATTCTCTCAATAAATTTGACAGCCATGTACTCCAAAAGGAAATCTTTATTGATATTAGAAAGTACAGAATAATCAATATTTACATCATTTACAAGTTGAGTACTACGCTTCGAATTGATCATTAACGGACCGTTATCCGTCTTCTGCGTAGACTTGCCAAGGTTGATGATTAGCGGTTCTGGATCATTCGTACGAGAAGTACGTCCCTTGACTTTGATCATGAGAGGTTGAACTTGGCTCTTGGCAGTAATACTCACTGATTCTTCAGACGAAGCTCGAGTTCTTCCTTTGACCTTGATCATCAGAGGCTGGTCATTGACAGGTTGGGTTGGATTCGACCTTTGACTTTAATCTTCAAAGGTTGCTCTCCTGGAGGATCTTTATTGACAGATTGATCTTCAGCAGGTGATCGATCTTCGGCCATATCCGATATCTCCTTCACATGCTCCTGTTTGTAGAGTATTGAATTAAAGAAATAGGCTTCAACACCCTTAAATGGATTGATATCTGCGAACTCAGTCTTCACAATCCCTTGAGAATCTACGTACTTAAAGCATTGGTGGAGAGTTGAAGGCACAATATTATGCTTATGTATCTACGGTCTTCCAAGGAGGATGTTGTAAGATACATCTGAGTTGATAACATAAAAGGTCGCCATAGTTCGAAGATCACCAATCTGAATCTTTAGACGAATCTTCCCCAGTGGTTTACTCTTTCCAGATTTGAAACCAACTATTGTGGTACTAGTGTAAGTTAAATTACTAGTAGGAATCCTCAAAGGTCTTAGCATACTCTGAAGAATAATACTAATAGAAGACCCAGGATCAATGTAAATCCTGTCAATTTCAGTAGATTCAATATACCCTGTATAGAACAGAGGTCTGTCATGCTTATTATGCTTCAACAACATATATTCTTGTATGAAGGTGATATTGAGAATTGCATCCATCATACTATGACATTGTGGGCACGACACTGGTATATTGTCAGGACTCTTGAGTTGGGCTAAGCATGAGTCTGCTTGTAGCAAAGCTTCACTCAGAGTTTCTCAACTTTCTTTAGAAAGATGAAGCAGCTCGAAGATAGAGAGTATAGCCGAAATATTAGCTAACTGGGCTAGAATATCGAACTTTTAGGGTTTCATCACCACTCCTTGATTTGAAGCAGATTTCAATGGGACGTCAAAGCGTACTGCTTTCTATTTTTCTTTCTCAACCACAGATGGTTTAGCAGGAACAGGAGATGGTTGAACTGGTAGTGTTTCAATTACGTCCTCTGCTTCTTTGGAAGATCCCTCATAATCTTTATGGTACTCTTTTCCAGATCTCGTACCAGCAAAGGTTTCTTCTTCGGACTCAGGAGAATGAAGTACCATATTGCAGGATTTAGTCTTCTTTTCCTTAGTCTTCTTCTTGCGAGGATTTTTATGAGGAACCTCAAAACCTAATCCAACAGTGGATTTTTGACTTTGAAGTTGTAAATGAAGTCGCATTCCTTTATCATAGTTCAAGCCTTCCGCCTTTTGAAAGTCATCGCCCATCTTTTTCATGAGATGGACTGATTGTTGACTATACAAGTGAGTGGGTAGCAAACTTTTGATAGGTAATTTAACAGAGGAAGGAGGAATATAGACCTCTGTAGCCACGGAAGGAAGTGGAATAGAAATCTCTGTAGCCACAGGAGAAGGAGTATTCGGGACAAGAGAAAAAAAAATCCCTAAAGGCGCTTTCTCATAAGCAGCAAAGACTTGTTGTGCCCTGTATAAGGGGACACTATTCATAGCTAACCACTGCTGATGAGTAAATTTGAGCTTGGTAGGAAGAGCCAAACTTGGAGGGTATATATTCAAACCCCTCAGTCTATCCTCCAAAGGAATGCTACCCCATAAATGATTCAAATCATCATGGTCTGGGGTTAAAACATGAGAAATCATGTTGCAGGTTTTGACTTTTTTACATTTCTTGGATTTTGAAGTTTTACCTTCATTCTCCATTTCAGGTACTAAATCAGGGTGTACCCACATAATTTTACCATTTTTCAGTGTATGAGGCAAAAGTCCTCCATTTTGCTCTCTGGCAGGCGGGATATTCACAATCTTCATCGTCGCCTTTGGAATTGGGACAATTCCATCCGGGACTTGCTGTGGAGAAAACCCTCCAAATTGAAGAGAAATCATATTGGTTGTGACCGTATGCTCATCGTTGGTTAAAGCGATGGCATTGGCATTTATTAGCTCCTGAATTTTCTTCTTCAAGACCAAGTCTTGGTAGGATGATTTATGTATCTGTGATAGATATAATACTCGGGATTGTCGGTCAGATTCTCCTCATTAGGTCTTTTTGGCTCTGGAATTTGGAGTTTGCCACTCTTTACCAGATATTGGAATATCTTCGGGATATCACTGTCATTAAAAGAGTATTCTTCTTTTGGCTTGGAAGACTCCTGATTATTCGGCGTCGTTTTGGATTTTGAGAGATTAACCACTAGGGTTTCCTTCCCTTTTCCATTACGATTGCCGAAATTATTACCAGAAGAGCCTTTCTTTCCTTTGTCCTCTGAGGCAAAGGTCATCCCGTGTTTACGAGCCAACCTACCATTAGTCTCGGCTGAAACTGCTGCTATAATGAACGAGGCCCAATCTGTGAATTGGGACCCTGTAAAGACAGCAATGGATGGTCGCAGATTCATTTTGCACGTATCAATCAATACTAAATCTGGCATACCATGAGGCATCTTCAAAGTTGCCTATCGGAAACGTTCGATGAACGTACGAGTATCTTCCTTCTCCTTTTGTTTGATTTCTATTAAGGAGGACATATTCATGTCCATGCCTCCTTTATAGAAGCGGGAGAGAAACATTGCTTTAAACTCGTCAAAAGACGATATTCAATTGTCGGGTAAACTGCGATACCATTCGTATGCAGAACCTGTCAAACACCCGATGAAAACTCGGGTAAGAAGAGCATCATTCTTCAGCAGATGCACAGTCATAATATCAAAGTAATTGATTTACTGACTAGAGAAGCCTTTCCATCAAATAATACCATCGATTGTGGCTTGAATTTCGGAGGAAAGGGTACGTCATTCCAATGAGGAGGATAAGATTGCGTAATCCCTAACCTCTGGAGCTGATCCTTGTGCTTCAGAACTTCAAACTGTGCTTTGAGCTCACGTACTGCTTGAATAGCTTCACTGGTTTGAGGAAGCACATTCGATTGAATAGTTGTTGGATGTACCATTACCCCCACCGGAGGTGGTACATCTTCTGGAATGAGAGGAACTGGAACTGCAGAATTTTGATTAATAGCAGGCTCTTGAGTAAGATTATTCAAAGGTGTATCAACCCATTAACTATCTTGAGTTTGTGCTGCTACTTGAACCGGTGTTACTACTGCTGGTTGAGCAGTTTGCTGAGTCAATATTATTTGATGCATACTTTGCATCATGGTAAGCATGTCCTTCAGTGATTCCTCAACGGCAGAGATACGATGTTCTGTATTAGCAGATGATGTCTCCGGTTCATCTCCAATAGCATAGGATTCAATCTCTCTTGAACATACAGAGGGATTGGTATAGAGATATGAATCGACACTATCAGTTTCTGACTCCAAAGACTGGGTACCCCCAGCTTCTGAATCAGAAGTCTGCAACTGTCTTTGACTTCTTGATCGAGTATTCTGATATACTTCTTCGAAACTATCAAGAAGTCGATTGAACTATTGTTGACCAGGAGTCTGGGACGAGTTGCGTCTTAGATGTCGTCTCCTGTTGGTATGAGATGCCATGTTAACTGATGCATATGAAAACTCATGTTCTTGATCATTAACTTGCTGCTGAGGCACATTGTAGCTTAATCGATCAAAAACTGACCGTTTAGAAGCCGAACAACAATATTTGATTACAATCTGGTGACACTCATAATGATGATTTTCTTGGGGGAGTGTCACATGAGATTGTCTATTTTTATGCTTTTGTATTAGCAACTCGCATAAATCAGAAGGAGTAGAGGGAGTAGTCTTCTTTATTATATTTGGGGTAGAGAAACATTTAGTCCCTTGTGTATAAAGAAGATTACTGGCTACATTAGCATAATCAAACTGTACATTTTTACGTGCTTGGAGTTGCGTGCGTAAATCCTGAGATTTTTGAGCACAAAGGACTCCATCAGCATTACGCATAATTTGAAGGTTTGGTATCTTGCGTAAAGCAGTGTAAGGAGGCTGTTGGTTGAAAATAGAAGTTTTACCAACTATGGTTTTACGTTGCATGCGTGCAGGTAAATTCACTTTAGATGGAAAGGCATCATTGTGAACTTTATCTATGCTGTCACAGACAGGAGATTTACCTTTACGCGTAGAGCGCAAAACATGAATAACTGCCACATCACAGACGGAAGACTTTCCTTTACGCGCAGAGCGTAAAACTTGTGTGTCTACCACGTCACAGACGGGAGACTGATTCTTACGCACAGAGCGTAAAGTTTGATTTTTACGCGCAGAGCGTAAAACTTGAGAGTCTGCCACGTCACAGACGGAAGGCTGATTTTTACGCCCAGGGCGTAAAGTTTGATTTTTACGCGTAGAGCATAAAATTTGAGAGTCTGCCACGTCACAAACGGGAGACTAATTTTTACGCGCAGAGCGTAAAACTTGAGTCTTCCATGTCACAGACGGAAGACTAATTTTTATGCCCAGGGCATATCACTGAAGTAGGGACTGCCTCGTCACAGACGGGAGCCTCCACAACAGGAGTAGGTAGGATTCCTTTGTCTTCAGAGACAACAGGGAGATCCGAGGATGCTTTGGACTTAGGAATCCAAACTTTTTGTGCCTTTTGCGATTTCTGAACATTGGAGCAGCGAGTACTACCCCCAGTTCGGAGCATTTCTTCGTAGGCAGTCTGGTCGAAGTGCACAACCAGAGCCTTCTTTGTCGATCCGACCGACACATCATCATATTGAGCAATTGCCTTCTCATCAGAGGACAAGGTCGTCCCCAGCAGAGTCACCATTTTGCTTCACTTAACAAATTGCCTAAAAATTGGCTTTTGAAAGAAAACTAGAAAAAGTACAAAAATACAAATTGTTCTGGGAAGTATTGCTATGGAAGTCTGATCTGAGAGAGATCACTTTGTTCCTTGGACCATATGATGATGATGATGAAGAAAACTGCTTGAAGAAGACGAACAATCGGAAGAACTAAGTCACCAGAAAGGTATCGAGCAACGACACTGATGGCACAGTCAAATGCTTTCCTGCTTTGCTTCACCCTGTTCGTGAGAAGAAGTTGAAGAAATGCTTCTGGGAATATCACTCTGAAAATATGAGTTTTCTTAGAATCTCCTCTCATGTCTCTCTATTGATGTTGTCTATGTTGAAAATAAGTCTATTTATAGACTTGACCCTTTGTGCATAAAAAGCAACAAAATCGGGTCTCTACGCGAATAACTGTCACCCATGATACAAATCATCCTCTACGCATGTTGATACGTGTCCCATGTAGAGTTTTGATCTCTACGCATGGTGACAAGTGTCCCACTACTTCAACAAAATGGGGAGAGCACGTGTACACGTTCCTCGATAAGGGTGGCACGAAAGCCACGTAAGCAAACCACGTTCTCATGTAGCCAGAAAAGATCGGGCATAAAAATGACCCAAAATATACTTCCTGCGTAAAGTAGCTGACTGGCGTAAAATAGCTCAGAATAGACTTCCTGCGTAAAGTGGCTGAAAAGTAGCCTTGAGCGTAAAATTAGCTCAAATAAACTTTACGCCCATAAAAAGCCTTAAGCGTAAAAAGCTCGAATAGCTTTCGTGCGTAAAAGAAGCTGTCTTCTGAGCGTAAAGTAGCCCATCTACACACTAAACGACAAACGTTGGGTTTGGTGAAAAGATCTCCTCGGCTTCTATGTACTGCTGTCAGAAAATTATTCTGTCAGATCAAATCACTCGTATTAAATGCGACCTGACAGTTTGTCGCCAACGCGTAAAAGTGAGGATATCTCTCGCGTAAAAGCTTCTCGCGTAAAGTAGCTCGCGTAAAGTAGCTCGCATAAAGTCTGAGTTTGACTCAGTTTGAATTGCGTAAAGTTCTCAACTTTTTTGACTTGATCTATGAAGTACTTTTTACGCTCCTACAGCCGCCTCGATTTTTGGGCCTTCCCACCCGTATATTTCGAATTTGAATTCGAAAAATTCGAATTTCCCACTCGCTTATGCGCCCAACTCCTCATTAGGGAGCCATGCGTCTGCTGTCATGACCCGCACCCGCTTTTTGGGATGCGAAAGCGTGACCATGCCGGCTACGTATCGAACGGACTCCAGCCCATCTCGAGTATGTAAACACTGTCTGAACTATGGTATCATGGCTAATATGGTAATCTAAAGTGTATCTCAATCCACAAGAATATATAAGGCAAGAATGAATAAGTATGGGTCGTGGTCTGCAGCCCGCTAGCACATATGTCCGATTAAACTCCAAGAATAATATGAGTCTATAAAGCTAAGCTGATAAGCAGGATATATCATAAAAGCACGAGAAAGATAGTAAATCAATAACACTAACAAAATATCTGAATCATGCAGATGAAGGCAACTACCACATGCTCAGCTAACTAACTCCGTGCAATCAGCTACCTGAAGAGATCATCAGGTCCTCAGAGGACTAGAAAGATACATAAAACATGTCTACTAATATGACAGTAAATAACATGAATGGAGAATAAGAACACTGCAAGAAGAATATCTAAGGACAATAAGTCGTGTGGAAATGTAATACTAGACTTGGCCAACTATCAATCAGAACTCCTATAGCTTGTAGTACAATGCAAGATACTCCCAATCTATAGTGTTTCAGTTGACGTACAAAACAGGATACTCACAGTCGACATTAGCCAATTCTTGTATCGATCTCCTCTCCTAAAGGATACAAGGTCAAGTAGACTCTTATAAATCATAGTACAATGCAAGATACTCCCAATTTATAGTGTCGTAAGTCAAGTCAATCAATCAATATCAAGGTAGAAGAATCTGCTATAGGTCGTATTATAATGTAAGATACTCGCAATCTATAGTATCGCAAGTCAAGTCAATCAATCAATATCAAGGTAGAATAATCTGCTATAGGTCGTAGTACAATGTAAGATACTCCCAATCTATAATATGTCTCAACTGTAGTACAATGTAAGATACTCCCAGTCAAGAGTGGTTAAATCAAGAACAAGGTATAGAATTGACGACTCTGTCGCAAGACACGATAACACAAAAAGACCAATAGACAATCAATAACGAATATCCTATATGTGCACGTAATCTAGAACAAATAAAACAATCAAGGACAAACCAATCACAATATAAAAATCATGTGACAATATAAAAAGGAATACAATAGAGAAAGAGAAAGACAATATAAATACTGTATATGTTCGGCAAGGTATACTTGCCTGGTGGTAGCAAAATATCCCACAAATGACTCGTCAAATCAAAGAGTCGCAATGTAACACCCCAGTCCCAAAATACGTAGGACTAACAAAGTAGACATGCCAGTCGTATAATAAATATACGCAAACTGTAAAATGCAGTAGAACCATGATTAATCTCATCTACACAAAATAAATGAATAAAAGATATCATATAATGATAATGAATTGTCTTGATACAATATGTTGGGTGGAGACACATCCACTACATACCAAATAAAAGGAAAGAAGTACATGATATATAAAAGATTTTGACGAAGGTAGCAAGATAGATCCAAGACACGTCATCTTCGAATAATGGAGAAGACCACGACCTCGGCTAGAATACCTGTAGAATACATGAACACACACCTGGGGAGATAACCAGGTCCTCAGAGGGACGTAACAAGACACATAATATCATGCCAATATAACTGAATATAAATTGCTCAAATAAATAAGTCAACTGAATTATAACATGGTCCAATACACACCTATTGAACTAGCATACCATCCCCCCAACCAAACAAGGACAAGAGATGGTAAACTAATTCATGATGACGTATCTTTCCATGCTATGAACCCAATATGGTATCCGGACCCCAACAAGGTTCAATACCTTCTCATCAGAATAGTAAGCCATACCTGCAACCAAACAAGGATAAGATATGGTGAACTAATCCGCGACAAGTTATTGTTTCAAGCCACGGTCAGATACAAGTACCCAAACCAAAAGTACTCATACCTAACGAATAAGGGCGCCTAACCATTCTAAATGAAATGTAGTTAAGAACAATCCTTCCTACGCATGGGCCCTGGCTAAAATAGGATCGGCATGGTCCCCCCTTGGGGCACGAGAGGCCCAATCAATAAGAGCATGACGTTCCGCAGAACGTCAGTGGCCGTCAGTAATCAGTGGGTCATCAATCCCATATCTCCAGCAGAGCATCCGGGTCACAAGGGAAAGTGCACAGTAGCCCATACGCTAAGGAATTGTCCTCCCCGCCCAATGCCTACTATGTTGTATCCACAACAAAAAACCTCTATAACTGCTAAGTTAAACTAGCATGCAATTCTATTAGCGGTTATTCAATTGCAGGGCTTGTATGTACTGGTGGCCAGCCAATCACGTACGTCCGTATTCTATATGCAGAACACAACTTTGTGGTACGACATGTCAAAGCCAAATGAATGCAACACACAAGGTGGTCCCTTAAATCTAGGTTTAATGTGTAAGAAAAATAATACATAGCATGAAATATAACTGAACAGTAAGTTCTAACAGGTTATGCCGTGTATCACAGTATACTTTGCATAAAGAAAATAATAAATAATACATGGAATATGAGCTAAATGAATAAATAGCAAATGGTAAGGTGTCTTGCCTGGTAGTACGTCTGGTGTGCTACGATGATCAAGATGGCACGAACTGCGACTTTGCTACAACAAGTATGCAAGATGACCTCTGATGGTGGCACGGACAGTTCCATCGGGTCCAGGACGGTCAAATTAGTTAGGGTCGATAGGAGGAAGGACAGAATTGGCAGGAGGATAGGAATAATGGGCTTAGTCATGGAAATAGGAAATCAAAGGAGAAATAATAAATAATATAGATAAAAATATTTGAAAATATTTATAATATTTGAAAACTAGATTTTATTAGTAAAATAATATTTTTTGAAAAAGACCTAAAGTCAAGAAAAAATCATTTTTGGCTAAAACTCTAAGTTTGTAAATATACGAATTAGGTAGAAGCTATATTTTTATGATTCAAAAAAAGTACCTATTTGAAAAGATTAGAAATATATTGTTTATAAAATATTTTTAGAAAAATTTAGAATCTAGCAAAGTAATTTAGGGCTATAAACTAACGTTTGCCAAATAATATATAAATCAAAGATATATTTTAAAATACGCTGAAATAATATCTTCTCATAAATATAATTTAAACTATTAATATATTTACTTGTATATAATTCCTAAAAGTACAATAACCTAATATCTAGGGTGTTATAACACATACAAACAAACATACATACATATTTAATAAATAAAATAATTAACTAGAATTTGTACAATTGTGTTGCTGTACTGTTTCAAAGAAAGAGGAAAAAAATTAAAGTAAACATAAAATTACTTATAAGAAGAAGAAAAAAAAATCTAATACTAATAAAAATCAGCAGACTCAAATATCTGCATTCTTCCTGCTATAGAGAGAGGGAGGAAAGAAAGAGAATGAGGGAGCCATCGATAAAATGAAATTTAGGGACTAGAGAGGGAGAGTAACTGAGGAGAGAGGAAGAGGATGAGCGGAGGAAGAGAGAAGCGGGAGGAGGAAGACGGAGGGGCGCTAGCCTCGCGCGCGGTCAAGGCGGTCGTAGGCGAGCGGGGGCTGGGACACGATCGGCGGAGGAGGAGAAAGATCGGTGAGCGACGATCGGGAAGGAGAGATTCGGGAAGTCCAGCACAGGACTTCACCGCTTCGGCGACGGTCGAGACGGGGGGTTGAGGAGAGGGTTCGGGCGGCGACTAGGGGCTGGCCCGAGGAGGAAGAAGGAGTAAGCCCTCCAGCGCTGGACGACGCCGGACACTCGGACGACGCGGTGCGATTGGCCCGGGAGTCGACGGCGGTCGCGGCACCAGAGGGAGACGGCGGTCCTGACTGCTTCTTCAGAGCGGCGGCCGGGCGCGACTCCGGTGGAGGTAAGCCATGGTGATGGCGGGGGTATTTGTTTTCCCTTCTTTTTTTTTGCTGTTCGTGTTTGATGGTGGCAGGGCGGTGGTTTTGATAGAGGTCCGGTGGTGATGGTGGTGTTTTGTTACGGTGCGATGGTGGTTTTGCCGGTTGTGGGTGGTTTTGATAGTGTGTTGAGTGGTTTTGGTGGTGCCGCCAGCCGGCGATGGCCGTGGTGGCAGTGGTGATTCTGGTGACGTCGGTGATGGTGGTAGTGCAGTTGCTCGGGTGGCCAAGATTGGTGTTGTTGGCCAGGTTCTTGGCCAGCAGGGGTTCGGGAGGATGGGGTGTGCTAGGGTGACGGTGACGGGTGGTGGTCGTATGAATGGCCGAAAAAGAGGAGAGGGGTGAAGTTGGCTGCGGCAGCGGTGGTGGATGCGGGTTGGTACTGGCGGAGAAGTACGGTGGTATCGGAGTTGACGGTGACTGGTTGGCTATGGTATGGAGGTCGCGTTGGTTGGTGGTTGATGGTCAGGGGTCGGGTTGTGATGGCGGCAATGGCCGGGATGGCATGTGGTTGTGGCCGTAGTGGTTTGCCGATGTAATGGCAAGGAAACGTGCACAGGGGTGGTTGGGTTCGTTCGACGGGAAGGAGAGAAGGGGCAGGAGGAACGACGAAAAAATCGGGGGTAGCGGTTATGGTGGTGTCCGGGATTGTCGGACACAGGAAATATTGTATATGTATTAGGAAAAAATTTTAGTAGGAGGGACGGACGACACGGACATGGACACGATGCACGAACTGTGTTTGTGGCGATGGATAAATTTATGGATGAGTACCTCTCCTTATATAGGAGGTGGAAATTTCTAGTTGGATAAGGATGTAGAAAATTTAAAACCTTAATAGATAATTCATCTATTAATTTAAATAAATTTAAAACCAATCAAATCCAAATCCAATTTAAATCTAATTAAATTCCATCTTTTAGTTTAGATCAAATAAGATAAATCAAATTTCAAATATAGATATTAATTAAGCTATTTAAATCAATCCATAAAATCAAATCGAGATTTAAATTGCCACAATAATTTCAAAATATATTTTTCAAAAATACTAATAATAATAATTTCAAAAATAATAAATATTTTTAAATATCTTTTTGAATAATAAAATAGTAATATTAATAAATTTCGAAAATGGAATTATATATATGAATTCAAACTCATGTACCTCATATGCAAGAAATATTTGCATAAAAATAGTTTTCTAAATTACCACTATTAAATAAGATAGCCTTTTATAAATAAAAGTAATAAGTTTTGGCCATCCTGATACGATACTTTTCACAACTTTAAGTAAAATACAAATAATTATTATATATATTATTTTGAACTATAAAAATAGAAAAATGTTTTTCTAAAATATGTACGCTCGCACATATTCGCACTCGTCGAGCAATTACGAGAAACGAAATTTCGCGCACGACGTACAATTCAACTACGCGACGTACAAATACAAAATAATAATCAGTACCAAATTTAAAAATAAAATATATAGTAGAAATTTAGGAGTTTTACACGCAAAAATCTAAGTCCCACAAACGACTCCGGATGCTGAAACAAAAATTACCAACGTGTTCAAAATAGTCAAATCTCCCTTCTTATTTTCCTATATATATAAAAATAATTTTATTTATATACAAAAATCTATACACTTTTGTGAAAATATGTATGGTTTATAAAATACATATATATTCATGTGGCCTAATCATCGATATAGTCATAATTCATATAACTCATATGTATATATAAATAGGGTATAATTTAAAATATGTAACAATTATACAAGTATATCATATGTACCTATACACCTAACCCTGGTATCCATATTAATATATAGATAATATAATACTATAAACCAAATAAATTAACTTCATATAAAAACGTACATGTAGTTACATATTGTATAATGTATACACATAGATCATCTACTGAAGTGATATAGAAGGGTACAATAGTATTCATATTTATGTTGTGTTTTGACTACTACTACTATTGGTTTGTACCTTTTTCTTCTTCGTTGAAGAACAGAAGTTCCTCCCTGAGCTTTATTCCCGGCTAATGGAAGAGGTTGCGACGACAGGTGGCAAGGTCGACCTGTCAGTCTCCACACGATGCTCCTCGACGTGCATATGGCATGAAACGATGAGGTGCGAGTTGTTGGGCATATGGCTCGATGGCAGGAATGTCTGTACGGCCCGTCATCGACTCATGGAGAGTTTACGATGAAGTCTCGATGTGTTGAAGGTGGCCAGGCTCTAGAGCAACGTTGTAGGAGGCGGTGTCAACGTTCCACGTGACTTTACAAGAAAGGTTCTATTGCCTTTCACAAGTCTTGACAGCCTTCGGTTCGATGATGCACATGGGTCTCTACGGACTAACGGTTACGACGAGATGTCTGCGTGGGTTTTGGTCGACGAGGCTCTCCCGATGGTCCGACGAGGGCGCCGTTGCACAGCCGCTGCGATGTAGCATTCTCGCTGCTATTGCTTGTCGCACACGCACAGTACAGGGGGTCACACTGCTGTCCGGCCGCACGTGGGGCGCTGCTGTTCTGACGGCAACGAAGGCGGGTCGTCGGTGCACGGAGGTGCGGCGGGTGCGGACGCGTGCATGGCATGGCGGCGATGCAGCGTGTGGGTGCAGTGCAGTCCGGGGGTCGGCAGTCATGGGTCGAAACGTGCCATGGCTGTCACCGAGAGCGATTGTTCCGATATCGGTTGCGTGAAGAGGCGTCGTCTAGGAGTCTGATACTCAGGCGTTCGGCCATTAGTGGCTCTTCCTCACAAGGGAAGTTGAGGAGGACGGGGAGATGCAGGCTTATGTTCGGCTAGGGTTTGAGGAAGGAGATAGAGAGGGGTCGATTAATGATGATTGGTTTTGGTGAGAGGCTGCTATATAAGTATTATAGACACTTGAATTTGGGCTTTGGGTTCATTGGACTAGATGGTTTATTAAAAAAATATCTGCTTATACATAGTATGGGTCGGGCCCACTTGGCCGAAGTGTGATTATGGGTAGCAGCGAAACAAAGAGGCTCTAGAAATAAACAAGGTTGGGCTTGACCAAATTTGTTATATATAGGATGTTAAATAATTTGGCTTATACCTAAAATACAGAATTACCCACTATTTGTACATGCCATAAATCCTAATGTTTGCATATTATGAATATATATATATAGCCTAAGTAAGTCCCAAAAATCTAATTGGGCATTCTAAGAAAATGTTATCATATTTCCAAAAGAAAGTAGAAATTTTAATAGCAAATAGTATATATTATTTATAATAATCCTTTATAAAAAGAATACTTATTTGGACAATTAAAGTTTATTATGAAATATATGAAAAATATATATCTACATGGACGCCTTTGGACGCACCATAAGACTACACGAGCTATGGCTTGATTCAGGTCACGTTTAACTAGTTTAGTACAATCGGATCTCCTAAAAGTCATAATATTAATAAATAACTAATTAAATCATCTATGTTAAGTTGCAACTTGGTCTGGTTTTCCTAGTTAGGACACAGTTATGGCTGGATCTTCCCTACCATGGCTAAAACACTAGTCAAGGCACACCACTGCACTATCGGTGCCACGATTTCTTGTCACCTTGTACTCCAATTTCTAACCATGACTAAAGTCATCTACCGTAATAATTAACTAAATAATTATTTATAAAATTCTAAAAATCACCATTTAAATCAAATAAATAAGAAAAATATTTCCAAATTTCTGGGAAGGAGAGCTATACTCGCCCCACGCCGAGGCACCTATGCGCCCATTCCCTCCGCGCTGGACTATGCGCCCACCAACCTCGCGGCGGAGTATGCGCCCAAGTCGCCCTCAGGTGACCATGCGCCTCCCATTTCGGCAGGCCATGCGTCCCAGCCGAACATCAGCTGTCATGCGCCCCCTTCGTAAAAGGCTATGCACCGGCGTCGGCGGGCTCCGGGCATGCGCCCTCCTTTTCTTGGGTCCTCCCCTTTCCTTCTCTTTAGCTGGCGATTATGCGCCCGTGGGTCTCGACCCGAGCGCATGCGCCCCAGCCTCCCAGGGGCATCATGCGTCTAAGTCCGGTGGACATGCGCCTGGCCTTCTCAGCCTCCCCACGGTGCCCAACCTTGAGGGACCCGATTGGCGTCGCTCGGAGCCCGGTGGATCCCCCTCGGTTCGTGGCACAACATCCGCTCCCCCCCTCAACTCCCAACACTCCCCTTCCGGATAGCATTCTTCACCCCCTCCCGGCCGCAAATCAACGCCATCCATCGCCCCCTTTTACGCAAAGATTTTGCGGCCGGAACGATTAGCGCAGTTGCCTCCACTCGAGAAGGAGCTCGAACTTCCAGAGATCGAGTTCCCTATTCCATCCGAAGGACAAACCATCAGAGCATCATTCTCCCCCGACGAAATTTCTTTATTATCCTCTTCCTTCTCGAAGACCTTTGTGCTAAAATTCCAGTCCGGATGCCCTAAACTGCCCTTTGCTAGAGAAGCCATCGCAGGCTGGGGTCTCTCATCCGCGTACAAGGTCGCACCATTAGACTCAAAACACCTTCTCCTCCACTTCTCCTCTAATTTCGAATGCTCCTTGGTATGGGCTAAGGGCACCACCAACATCGGATCCCTCAGCGTGAAGATCACTAAATGGTCCCCTAGTTTCATCCCCAATGTCGACTCAAAGATTATCTCAACGTGGATCACGCTGTTGAACCTTCCCCTTGTCTGCTTCGCTCTCGCAGCGCTCAAGAGAATTGCCAGTTCCTTCGGCACACTGGTAGCCATCGCCGAAGAAACACGTAATCTCTCCACAGGCATCTATGCTAAGATTTGCATAGAGATCGATCTATCCTCCGACCCCCCTCTATTATTCAGCTCGAGCTAGGGGGACGGACACACCTCCAGATGCTTGAGTACAACAACGGTACAAGCTTCTGCAAGTACTGTCAGATCAGAGACGACCTCTTGAAGCATTGCTTCAACGCCCACACGGAGCTCAAGAAGAAAGCACCACAGAAGACTCAATCCCCGAAGGTGACACAACTCCCCATCTCAGGTCCTATCCTCCCTCTCCCCAACTCCCACTCTCACTTTGCAGAAAGCGACAGCTCCCCCAGCCCACGCGCTCCCTCCACGTCGGATAATGGTATGGTTCCAGACAAGTCCATGGGCATTACCCTCCTCAACAGATTCGAGATCCTCAGCTCCTCTTATACGGTCGATGACCAGACGAACCTCCTCCCCGACAAGACCCTACTCACTGAAGGTGATGAGAACGACGAAGGTCTATCCTCGTCGACTCGGGCATCTCAGGGGAGAATCGGTTGGCGCTGATTATCCACCATGTCCTAGTTGATTTGCCCACCTCCTCCCACCCGGTCAAGGTTGTGCAGTCATCAGGCCTAGAATATGAGGCCAGGATCCGACAAGCCCAGGATGCCAGCTTCCTGAACCCCAATAACCCCCTCAGCGCTCTCACCGAGATCGAGACAGAACTCGTCTACCCTACGGAGAACACCACAGGAATTGAGGCTCTGAGCCACCGAGACTCGACGACAGCCACCCCTGCAGTGACCCAAAGAGTCCCCAAAATCTATCAAAATAAGAAGAAAAAGAAACAAGCTCAAGAGCCCTCGACCAGGACCAGCCGGTCAGCCACCAAGCTTAACTCTACCCCCAATCGTAATCCTGCTAATGCTTAACATCCTAGCATGGAATGTCAGAGGGCTGGCCAATAAACTAGCCATGAGGAGATTAATCACCCTAATCAAAATCCACCGAATCAATATTATAGTTATCATCGAACCCAAAATCCTCCAGAGAAAACTTAAATCCATCTAACTTCAGCTCAGCTTCCCGAATGCCATTGCTGGGTGTCATGACATCTGGATCCTCTTCTTCGATGAATGCCTCTTCGGTACCGTCCTCGACTCCGACCAGACGCTCTCCTGCTGGGTGGAATACCCCTCTCTCACTTCTTGATCCCTCATTTCTGCAGTTCACGGCAGCTACGACTACGTCGACCGCAAGCAACTTTGGAATACCCTTATGGACACCCACAACTCCCTCAACAGCCTTCCGTGGCTCTGCCTTGGGGATTTTAACACGATTGCGAGCACCGAAAAAAATCGAGGGGTCGCCCTCCCCACCAACCGGTCATGAACGACTTCAACTCCTTTATTTTCCAGGCTAACTTGTAACCCCTTCTCTACTCCGAAAACACCTTCATCTGGTGCAACATGCAAGAAGGAACTCATCGCCAATATTCACGCCTAGACCGCGCCCTTATCGACAACCGGTGGTTCGATATGAATCTCATCTCCAACCTCTCCCACCTTAACTCCACAGAATCCTACCACTCTTCTCTCCTTATTGATGTCAGCAATAACTCCAACCTAATTAAAAAATCCTTCAGATTCCTAGACTTCTGGAGACATCACCCTAAATTCCAGAATATCATTGCATCCATCTGGAATTCAGCGAACAACCCAGACCCCCTTATCAGAGTGGTCATAAAACTCAAGGCCACCAGGGGCGCCTTGCTTCCTGGAGCAAACTCGCTTTTGGCAACATCTTCCAAGAGATTAAGGCAGCGAAGGACAACATCACTCGTGCTGAGATTAGGTTCGCGGCGGATTGTTCTTCAGACGCCCGCGCCACGCTTAACCGAACCAAGGCTATCCTCAAATCCCGCCTGAAAATAGAGATGGGATTTTGGAAGCAGAAAGCCAGGTTCACCTGGGACATCGAGGGCGACAGAAACTCTGCTTTCTTCCACGGTTGCGTTAGGGGCCACAGGCATCAACTCACCCTTCATCAAATCTCCGACGATAACGGCACCTTACTCAAAGATCAGCAGAGCATCCATGCGGCTGCCGCCAACTTCTACTCCAAACTATTCACCAAAGATGTCGTCGTCAAGGATGAGGTCTTCCTGGCTAAGGTCCCTCTCTTAATCGAAGAGCAGGATAATGAGCAGCTATTAATCCCCCCATCTACGGAAGAAGTTAAGTCCGCAGTCTGGGCCCTTGACGAACACAACGCTCCAGGTCCAGACAGATTCTCTAGGGTTTTCTTCCGGTCCTATTGGAATATCATTCAGACTGACGTGATCAAAGCTACAACTGCTTTCTTTCAAGGCGCTTGCTATCCAAAATTTTTATCGCGAGCCAACCCCATCTTAATCCCCAAAAAAAGATAACCCGGAGACCTTCAAAGATTTCAGACTGATCAACTTATGTACCTTCGCCAATAAAATCATTTCTAAGATTTTCACCACCCGTATGTCCCATATCCTCCCCAAGATTATCTCCAAGGAACAAATCGGCTTTGTCCCAGGACGGAACATCACTGAAAACATCCTTCTAGCCCAGGAAATGATAACATGCATAAAATTCCCGTCTAGGGGGTAGCATAGCCATCAAGCTAGGTATGGAGAAGGCCTACGATCGCCTGGACTAGCAATTCATGATTTGGGTTCTCAGGGCCTTTGGGTTCTTCGAAACCTGGATAGACATCATATTCAGATCCATAAGCAACTCATGGTTCTCCACTGTCATCAATGGGCAAGCGGACGGCTTCTTCAAATCTAGCCAAGGTGTTCGTCAAGGAGACACTATCCTCCACCATCTTCATCATTGCCGTCGAAGTCTTCAGTATAAACTTTAACAGCATGGTCAACATCCCCAGATTCTACCACTTTCATACCACTGCCGGCTGCCCTCTAATCACTTACCTGGCCTACATCGACGATATCCTCATCTTATCCTCTGGTGATGTCGGATCAGTAGAGGTGGTCAGTAGCATCCTTGAGAAATATACTAGATGTTTCGGACAACGGATCAACCACGACAAAAGCGTCATCTATACCCACCATAAAGCCGACATGAGCCACTCGACCACTCTCACCAATCTTACCTCCTCACCTACCTGGGTTGCCCATTGGTCTACGACAGATCTAATTCGGGCATCTTTGCAGGCTTGTTAACAAGGCGAGAAAGAAGATCGAGGGATGGCACAATGCGACCCTTCTCAAGGCGAAAAGATGATCCTCATCAAGCATGTTCTATCCTCTATCCCAATCTACACCCTGGCCGTCTGCTCCCCGCCTTCGAAGGTTCTATCCTCCTTAGAGGCACTCTTCGCTAACTTTTTCTGGGGTCAACAAGATGGTAAGGATAAGCACTACTGGGCTAGCTGGGACACGGTGGCCAAATGTAACCCCACTTCCTCGAATTCATAAATTTAGAATATTTTAATATTTTTTATTAATTGTTTTTAAACGGGTTTAATTATTTAATGCATAAATATTATCCTTAATTGTTTTAGCTTGGATAGATAATAAATTTATGATTTATGGAGTGTCATCCAAGTTTCTAACTAACCTGAATGTCCCCACTCGCTAACAAATTTTTTAGCCACTTACAACTTCCTAACTGAATTCTTTGGTTTTGTGTAAATAAATATTGGGGAAAGGATTTAACTGTTAAATACTCTTACTTTTCTCTACTTTTTATTCAAGAGATGAGAGAGTGCAGAGCTCTCTGTAACCAAATCTCAATCGAGCTTGAGATCCTATTTTTCTATCTCTCTTTCTTTACTAGCTCACTAAACCCTAACCCTAATTTCTTTCTTGTCCGACCACGACGGTCGTTCCTATCGCCATAGGAGGCTAAGTGACCTCCATGGCAACCAACGCCGCCATCATCGACGAGGAGCCCACGATAGCACACTACAGCAGTGACGACTGGCTCATCAATGACGAACGGAAGCTTGGGTTGACAGGTCTCAGCAGCGGCTAATACGACATTCTTGTTCCGATGATCGACAAGTCTCCACGGCGAGTGGCAGTGCACTATAGTGACGAGGAGGCGATTCCATCTCCGACGACCCCTTCCAGCAACATCGTTCGATTGTGTGCGTCTTCTTGGCGTTAAGTGATTTTGTCTTCTTCAGCAAGTCAGCGAGTCTATCGCTTCCGTGACGAGTGAAAGCAATAACGAGTGGGTTCCTTCTCCGATCGATCAGAATTCTTCTACTATGTACAATCAGGAGATCGATGAGTTTGACTCCACATCTTTGAATGTATAATCTATCAGTTTATTTTGATCAGGGGATCGATGCAATATAGGAGACAGCGTGGTTCTGATCAATTGGTGAGCCGGAGCAGCCCTTACTGTCAGAATTGAAGTATCGACTCTATTTCGAGGACGACCAGACGAAGTTGATCCCGAGATCAGATTTGTGCATGTCTGATACGTTGTAGAACAGTATCGGGGCCGTCTCTCTTGCTTTCATCCTTTAGACGCAATTCTATTTTTCGGTACCTCTCCATCTCTGTGGACCTTGTTGATTGTGTCAATTGAATTCTTGAGATTAATAAAGCAATGTACATGGGTGTCCTAAGTACGGGTAGCGTGTGTCCACTGTCCTTGTTGTGCTCGTGTCTGGTATGCGTGGTTGGAGGATGAAGATGTAGCAGAGGATTGACTAATGTAACAGAGTCTGGTATTGGTGTTAGTTGGGTTGGTTCGTGTCAACTATTCTCTGGTGGTGTAGAACAGGGGAGTCTACTGGCCGGGTCATGTGATACTGCATTTCGATTATGTGCTGGAGGGATTTAAGAGTACGTGGCTATGTCAGAATATCGGAAGACCCTATAAGTGTTGGTATGCATGTGTTTCCTAGGTCCCTGAGTCATAATTAACAGGAATGTTGGCAGTCGAGCTTTTGGATCAAGTTCATTGCTGAAAAGAGAGACGAGGAGCTGGCTTGTGTGTTGAGTTGCTGTTGTATTGAACGGTTAGGTTATAGCTTGTTGTACTAATAATCTCTTGAGATGTTAATTAATTGTATAGCCAGTTGTGTAAAGATTCCATGTGAGTGTCTTTTATTTATGTTGGCTGGTTGGTCTATGGAGGTTCAAGTGTTATTTTGAACATGGAGATGGGTACTATCTGTGTCTTCAAATCTGAGTTTGCATCTTATTTTCCCAACCTAGTTAAATACTTTTGTTATGTGCAAATAGGATTCTGAATACATGAGTACAGAACTAATAAAAAGAAGCATGGGTTAGAATGTGAAATTCGATAGAAGTATGTATGCTTTTGCCAAGTAGCTGTTAGTAGCAAGGTCAAATTCTTATAAGTGAAGTTGCTCTGTAGCCATTTTTAGAGCTATGGGCTTTCTGTTGCCTAATAAGCTTTTGGTAATGGGCTTGCTACATAACTAAGGAATATAATGGGTTCCTTGTTAAACCATTAATTTGAGGCCTATTTTTAGTATTGGTAATGCAAAGCCATATGTTTGATAACATCATCAAGTAGTAACTGTAGTTAAGTTATTTTCTGTGTATATCTATAAGCTATAGTTTGTTTAACTACATACTTATTACCCTATATTCAATTAGATTGGAGTACAACTATAAATAATTAAACAGTAATTGTAGATAGATAGTCAGCTGATGTTGTTTAGAACTTAACCAACTTGTACCAAAAAAACAAGTGGACATACAACTTTACTACCCATTCTCGATCACCCTGAGTAATACAAGTATACTCCTCGGACTTGTCCATTTCTTCATGTCTTGTATATTCATTCTTGTATCTTCTGGTTGACAAAATATTTTACGAGATTGTCTGGTATCTGGTTCCTTAAGTTTACTTGTGTCTGGAAGTGGAAATACTACAGATGTGTGATCAAACTCGAGTTACTATTCATGTGAATAGCTTAGGCCCTGCATCATGCACGCGGGATCGAAGGCGTACCATTTCATGTTCCCTGAATCTACCCAAGCCGATCACACACTCTGGATGTATTTTGATATATTGTACACTTCAGGTTCATTATGTATCTCATGTTCAGGATTCATTTCATGTTCCCTGTATTTACTTTTTAGTATTCATGTTCAGGTTTCATGTCATGTTCTCATTTCTCGTACTTTATATTTTTCCTGTATTTATTTTTATACCATGATGTTCATGTTCATTTTCTTGGATATACATAGCTCCGCTCATGACTAGGATATGTTGCAGGTGTACTTACAGGGTACCATTCTACCTTATGGGCCAGAGCCTAGGATATTAGCTGAGCAGGATAAAGCCATGATTTAGCTTGAGGCTTCAGGTTTAGACTACTTAGTTTTACTTCTAGATATTTTCTTTAGAGTTCATAGCATATTTCATTCCTGATAACTCTGGTACCTTTATGATATATGGATTTGTGGATTATGTTCGTCTTTCTGGAAACGTTTTTAGATGCTGTGATTATACACATTTATGTTTATCTGGTTAGATTTTCCTAGCTTGGTACAGCTTACTTCGTCGTGTTAAACGACGAAGGATGGGCGTGTCCGACTCGTGTCCGATTATTCGAGAGCGGGTCATGACATGTTTTTAGTGGTGGCACATACATGTCAATCCTAATAGTACCTAGGCATTAGAGTACTATTGGGGGACTTGATTTAAACTAGGAAAATTTGATCACAACATAGAAAATCGGGTACATCGGGTATATTGATATTACATAAACACTTGTTATTTTAGGTTTAGGACATGTTAACAGTTTTTTATTTTTCAGATAGTTCAAAAGAACGCGACACCGAAAACGGTTGATCCACCTATACTTGAGGGTTTCGAGTTTCCACTACCTTCTATCGCCCAACTATCCCCATAGGTAGTACGTAGTTGATGGAGATGTTTCAAGAGTTCCTTGACACCCAGAGGAAGGAGGCCATTCTTTTCCAAGCCAGACTTGTAGATACGCTTTTTGAGCCAGGAAGGACTTCTGATTTCCAGACTCTCAGATTCTTGGACTTTTTTGACACCGAGCGCATATCTTGCACCGAGAAGCAGATCGAGAACCTGGAGCCGCCACTGAAGATCATCCAAGTCTTTGAGGATCTGACTCCTCTGAAGATTGAAGTCACCAACCGGGAGATATAGCTCATAGCACATACAACAAGATAGAAAGCTGAAGCCCAGGAGAGACATGAAGACTTATGACGAAGACATCAACTACCCTGGACCCTCAAAGCATCGCAACACTCAGACAGTACTTATTTAGTCACATCATCAGCTGCATCATCAGAGGCAGATTCAGGCCACATTCGTTGTGTGTTCTGCAAGAGAACGAGACATCATAATTGATAAGTGTCGTAAGAGGCTCGGACTCTGTTTATACTGCAGAACTTTTGTCCACCAAATGAAGGATTACCAGCAAGTCGCAGATCACAATGGCTGAAGAGGAGCAGGATCTCACCAACCAGCACGCCAGCAGCCGTATATTCCTGCCAGAGCCCCTACACTTCAGCCCCAGCGGAAGATTCAGATTTAGCCGACGATCATTTGTATTTTCTGTCGTCGCCCAAGACACCACTAGACGGGTGCCGCAAGAGACCGAGGTTATGCTTGTTCTACGGATCGCGTACCCATCAAGTCAAGGATTGCCCGAAGGTCGTTGATCGTACTGTCCAAGGACGAGCACGAGGAGCACTAGTACCACAGAAGAAGGACCCGCCTCTCAGTATGGAGCACTGCTGCAAGGACCAGCCTATGTTAGGACAGTCGAGGAAATTAAAGTGATTCCAATCTCGGAGGAATACTGAAGAGAGATTGAAGACAGAAGATTCTTTTGCATGGTTGGAGAAAATCATGGATCGTGATTCATCATCCAGTCTCCCTTAAATTCCTCTTAGCACCTAGATCATTTCTTGAAACTTCTTGTTTGAAACCTTGGTTGAGGTCAAAACTTATTTCGAGATATTGTTTCCTATTTTGGTAAACTTGTTTCAGATCCACAATACGATAATTATTTGAAATCCATTATTCGATACCGTTTGCATATTCATTCATAACTTGTTTCCTAGTGATGGCTCCTATTTAGAAATTTTGTTCCTTTATCCAACTTCGTGTTAATTAGGATTTAATCCCTACTCGAGATTTATTTTGAAACTTTGTTCCTCATTCGAAGCCTTGTTTAAGCTTCGTCCTATTCAGGACATTGTTGAGGTTTCCAGTGAAGATTTTGAATATTTTATTTCCTAGTTGAGATTTGACTCATTCTCTATATGAGATTTTGCTTTCCGACTTTGTTTCCATTTTAACAATTGTTCTTTATTCATGACTGTGCTTCGACTATTTTGATTTGCTTTGTATTTACGTTCAGAACCTTGTATCCTATTGGAGGTTGTTTTCCCTTCAAGATTTTGTTCAAAATTCCGTTGTTATTGAGATGTTGTTGAACCTTGTTACTGATACGAGATTTTATTCCTTATTCTGAGACCTTGTCTTTTATCTGATGTCTTGCTTCTGTTCATCCTTTGAGACTCTGTTATCCCTTCGGGATAACGTTCCATATACGGAATCTTGTTACCATCCCGAATTTTATTTGAGATTTCGATTACTAATTGAAATTTTGATTCCCTGTTTGAGGTTTTAAAATCTCCTTGTTTGCCCTTTTTGTACTCACTACTCCTGGTTGAATACGTTTTGCTTCTTGGTAACTAGTGAAACCCTTGCTTTCAAAGGGCTGATAACATCACCGTTTATCTTGACTTGGACTATCGGAACTCATTTAGATTCCTTGAAACCTTTTAAAATTCCTATGAATAAGGTTGAGTGACTATTTGATGATCTACTGGGGCTTGACAGTTGCGCGCTGCAGTCATTATCTAGACTACGTATACTAAGGGTTCACTGCAGCCAGTAGCGCACTGGCGAGGCAGAAACTCTAAATTGAAGTGATTTCAGACATTCATAGGTTTTCGAGTATTATTGAGACTTTGTCATAATCTCTATATCATGATCTCTTAGGTTGTTTCATTAATGATTTTTGATGAATAAGATTGACAGAATATTCGGTAACATATTGTTATTTGAGTCACGGAGCTGAAAGTCCACTGCAGCCATATATATACTGGCGATGTAGGAATTCTAAGCAAAGTGATTTCAAATACCTATATGTTCTCGGGTACCATGGAAACTATATTCCCTTTTTCATATGATTATCGATTTTCATGAATTATAAATCCTTACACGTTCATCCTGATTTGATACTAATACCTCCTGGGTATTTCGTACATTTTCTCAACCAACACTTGCAAACTTTCTCTTACAATTTATCATTGAATCATTAGATTTTTTTTATAGACATTTTGCTAGATTTGATTCCGATCCACCAGATTTTTCTATCAATCGTACTCGTAAATATCATAATTTGTCTAAAACTTTGATCTTGATCATGCCTATATAGCAAAGATTTTTGTCCTACACTTTCAAATTTAATCATGACTAGAAGATTGTGCCTCTGGATTTACCCTCTAGTTATGTTGACATTCATTTCATCTCGGGCGTGTCTTTGATCATTATCGTGTTACTTCAACATTCTGTATGTAATCATCGTGACAAGTTTTTAACTAAACTTATTTCACTACGTGTCTGATCAATTTTGATCATTATCAATCATACCATTCCACCCGTTTATCTTGTCATGATATATCACTCCCATACATCACTCCAAATCCTGCCTCTGATCTTATCTAGATACCGGTAGGCTATAATAACTAAGCTCTTGTGCTTATCAATTATGCAGATAATTTGAATTCCATTTTGACCATGCCCAAATTTGGCTTTATTTTATGTCTAAACTTAATTGCTCTTTTTCAAATTTTTGACTTGCCTGAAATTATTTTTCTTAATCTTGTTGTCATACCTCTTTGAATTTCGAGGACGAAATTATTTTAAGGGGGGGGGGAGATTTGTAACCCCACTTCCTCGAATTCATGAATTTGGAAAATTTTAATATTTTTTTATTAATTGTTTTTCAAACGGGTTTAATTATTTAATGCATAAATATTATCCTTAATTGTTTTAGCTTGGATAGATAATAAATTTATGATTTATGGAGTGTCATCCAAGTTTCTAACTAACCTGAATGTCCCCACTCCCCTAACAATTTTTGTAACCACTTACAACTTCCTAACTAAATTCTTTGGTTTTGTGTAAATAAATATTGGGGAAAGGATTTAACTGTTAAATACTCTTCATTTTTTCTACTTATATATATATATATTCTGTAGGAACGAAATCGTAAAGCACAATACTCTAGAGGGGGGTGAATAGAGTTGGCAGTGGAAATATGCTAATTAAAAATGTTAGCAGCAAGATCACAGAATAATAATCACAACTAAATAATGTAAAGGCAGAGATAAGAAAGCAAACGCAAAGACAGCGATGTATACTGGTTTCCTTCTATTGAGGACTAATCCAGTCGGTAGAACTCTTGCTACCAGTTGAATCCACTATTGGCAAAACCGTAAGTTTTCTTACGAAGTCCTTGCAACTTCTACAACGCGAGCTTTGATACGAAGAACTCGTCTAACTTCAATTGTGAAGAGGTATTCTTCAATCAAGCCTTCTTATTACAATCTCTCAGAAACTTCTAGACCGCACCGTACTGGCAAATCGACTAGAGGATTGTAATTGGCTTGGGATCTGAAATTTAAAGATCAAGAAAACTCTTTGGAAGACTGAAAGCTTTAGATAGAGAGAAGATTAAAAGCGAATGAGTGAGTTGAAATGATCGAAATCCTTATCTATTTATAGGAATTCCAAAAACAAAATTCTGGCAGAATTCGGCCAAAATTCGGGCAGAACTCGATGAGAAAATCTCGGTCAAATCCGCAACTGCAGGAGGACCAAGTTCCAGAGAATTCAAAAATTAAAACGGCCACTAACCGAACTCTGCCCGAACTCTGGCCGAACTCTGTCAGGGTTAGGTTAGGTTTTTAAAATTAGTTTTTGGGGATTTTTGAAAACCTTTTTGAAAACCTTTTGAAGCTTTTGTTAATATGAATGTTTTTCAAAACTAAGGACATTTTAAAAATATTTTGAAATCATTTTAGAATAGCCTATTTGCCAGTACGACTCGGTGTACAACGTATTCCTAGACTCAATAAAATAAAAATACATTGCTCAAAGAAATACAGACTCGAACAGGAAAACATCGCTTCGGTCTTGAACTGAGTAGATAGCTGTTCTTGATCATGTCCAAGAGTTCGATACATCCTGACTAGCTTCATATATCGAGACAGAGTTTGATCAATTATTAAAATCAGTTTGACCATATGACCAATGGGCCAACAATCTTCTCCATTTTGATAATTGACAAACTATGAATGATATAACATTTAAGCTTGAAAATAAAATCAAAAATTGTTCATGTCTGGCATTTCTCAAAAGAAATGTTAGATCTTTATTTTTCTCCCCCGTTGTCATTTAGCAAAATAATTGCAAAGAAAAAAACTCCCCCGCAATCAATGCATAAATAACAAACAGTGAATAAACACAAGAAAATAATCATGATAGAAATAGTAAAGAAAATTGAATGACATCACAGGCATGTATTTGTCTCAGGCAGTTTATAATAAACAAAGAATTATTTCACAGGCAGTTATAATAAAGAAGCAGATAAAGATGCTAAGTAAATAAGTAAACTGATGTGAAATATAAACTACAAAATCCATAAAAATGAAATGATGTCCAAGGGATATAAAAAAATATCCAGTACAAGTCCTCAAAAGAAATACTGATAATAAAGTCTAAAGACAGAAAAACTTGGAATGTCGGAGCATTTCCAAGTATACAGTAGATAATGTCTAAGTCTCAAAAATCAGATAACATATCACAACTCCTCCTCCTCCTCCTCATCATCATCATCATCATCATCATCATCATCAGCATGACCAGCATATCCAGAAGGACCAGCTGCAGAGGTACCCGCGCCAGAAGGGTGAGGAGGAGCGCCAGTGTAAAACTCACCAACATAATCTCGAGGAGCATGGTCAGAACGGTACCAATCATATGCGTTACCGGGCTGAAAGTAGGCATGAACAGCCTCATACTCACGGCGGTAACCAGAGAAAGCTGGATCTCTAGGAATAGAATCGGCAGAATGTCCAGTCTGGGCGAATCGAAGATCAGCTAAAGAATTTGCAATCGCCTGATAACGGGCGACGTCGCAGAACTCACGTTCGCGAGCCATATCCGTCATCGAGACGTACAAATCCGAAAGGTGCTGGTGTATGCCCTCAAATGTCATAGCATACTGCTGAGTAGGTGGAGGAGGTGGAGCAGTAGCAGGGGCAGTAGGAGGAGGAGCAGCAGTCATACTGCGACGAGATAACTTGAGAAACTTAGGCTCAGGGTCTTGAGTACAAGTAGATAAATCAATGTCGAAACCATGGAAGATGCGTGGGAGAATCATCACATAAGAGAGATTTCTATCTCTTGCACGACAATGTCCCATCATCTGAATAATGTTCTTAGGGACAGAAAATAGAATCCCCTTAAGAATGTGATACATAGCAGATAATTCAAGAGACGTGACATCATCCTTCGAAGTAGACTTCGGAAGGAGAGTGGAGTAAATGATACGGTGCAATTCATAATTAAACAAGTTCAAGTTGTTTGCCTTGAACTTTTCAGAGCGAACTCGATCAGGTGCACAGAGTTCCGCTTTGAAACTAGTAAGTGTCGTGCCGTCGGAGAAATCAAATTCAGTGATATCAACAAGCGGTTCACCTTCGTTGAGAATACCAAGGATTTCTGCTAAGATAACATCATTAAAATTGATATCTAATCCTCCAACACGAGTGCTTACATCAAACGTGTTTAATATGATATTTCAGTAGAACAGTATAATGGCATTAGTTGCTACGGGGAAACAGAGTTTAACAAAATATTGTAACCCTAATGCCTCAAAGAAAGGTCGGTGTTCTGGAAATACAGTCCACTTGATGGGAGCGCCTGTGCATATGGATCTCATGGAAAAATCTCCATACCACAGTAGGGCTTGATCTAGGGTTTGAAAGTAAAACCCGTCGAACGTGCCATCGCTAGATTGGACTGGCGAAAAGGGAATCCGTGGGTGGAATCGAGATGAACCTTCCTCACTTGGGTTGGTTGTCTTCTTCTCTTGAAGGGGTTAAATCCCTTAGGTGCCATTTGTGCAAAATAAGTAAATAGCACAAATTGAAAGGTGGGGAATACAAGTTATACCTCCCGAAATTTGAATATGTTGTAGAGAACGACAAACTCCGCACGAATCCAAAGTTTGGATTGATTTCATCACTTAGATTGGAAGATAAGGGGTGGTGAAGAACTAGGGTTAGGGGGTTCTCTCGCGCGGCTGCTATTGCTGTTTGATGAAGTTTGGAAGCAATGAAGAAGAAAGGCTCTCGGGTTCTGGTTATATAACCTGATACCTTCAACCGAACTCGGGCCGAATTCGGTCCGAAGTCTTGCCGAATTTGCCTGGGGTTGGTTTGAAATACTTCTTTTTCATTGGCTCATTTCAAAATTTAATTCAAAGATTAGTAATTTTGACATTAAAATAATATAATTAATGTTATTTTATAAATTAAATTTTTTACACAGCGACTGTTTCAGATTAGCTGTAGGAGTACTGTCCCAGCTGGTGGAGGTTCACCGGGGAACTCTTAAGTACCGCTTCGCTTCAACCGTAGTTATGGTGACAGATAGACTTTTTATTGGCTTGTCTCTAACACAGTTTTTGCATATTGAAATAAAATCATAAAATAAAATCAATTAACATTATTGACGTCCAAAATTCCTAATTCTCGACGTAAATAATTGAAACGATCTTCTGCTAAAGGTTTTGTGAAAATATCAGCTAATTGATTCTCAGTATCTATGTATACAAGGTCAATATCTCCATTTTGATGATGATCTCTAAGAAAATGATGTCGAATCTCGATATTTTGCACGAGAATGACATATAGGATTCTTAGTCAAATTAATAGTGCTCGTGTTATCACAGAAAATAGGAATATGTGTATAAAATAAATCATAGTCTTCCAAGGTTTGTTTCATCCACAAAATCTGAGCACAACAACGTCCTGCGGCGATATACTCAGCCTCTGTTGTTGATAGGGCTACAGAATTTTGGTTTTTACTAAACCATGAGACTAAAGCCTTGCCTAAGAAATGACATGTGCCACTGGTACTTTTTCTATCAACTTTGTATCCGGCAAAGTCTGCTCCGAATAACCAATAAGGTCAAAGGACTTAGTTTGGGATACCATAAGCCAACAGAAGAAGTGCCCTTAAGGTATCGAAAGATACGCTTAACTGCGCACAGATGTGATTCCTTTGGATTAGCTTGAAAACGTGCACACAGGCAAACACTAAACATAATATCTGGACGACTAGCAGTTAAATAAAGTAAACTACCGATCATACCTCGATACTTACGTGTGTCGACCGGCTTGCCTTGTTCATCAATATCAAGCTTTGTTGAAGTTGCCATCGGAGTGCCAATAGGTTTAACATTGTCCAGATCAAACTTCTTTAGCAAATTTTGTGTACTTGGCTTGATTTATGAACGTCCTATTATCAGTTTGTTTGATTTGCAGTCCAAGAAAGAATTTCAGCTTTCCCATCATGCTCATCTTAAACCATTCTGCATACACTTAAAAATTCTTGACACAGAGATTCATCAGTAGATCCAAATATGATATCATCAACATAGACTTGTATTAAAGAAGCTTACATTAAAGGACTTAATAAAAAGTGTAGTGTCAACCTTGCCTTTTGAAAAACTGTTGTCAAGTAGAAAAGAGCTTAGACGATCATACCAAGCATGAGGGGTTGTTTCAAACCGTATAAAGCTTCTTCAACTTGAAAACATGATCAGGATTTTTAAAATCTGTGAAACCTGGAGGTTGTGCTACAAAAACTTCTTTTATAAAACCATTTAAAAATGCACTCTTGACATCCATTTGAAATAATTTGAAATTATAAAAACATGTAAATGTACATAACATGCGAATGGATTCTAATCTCGCAACGGGACGTAAGTCTCATCATAGTCGATACCTTCTTCTGATTGTATCCTTGAGCTACGAGTCGAGCCTTATTACGAGTCACTAAACCATTCTCATTTAGTTTATTTCGGAATACCCAGCGGGTGCTAAAGACCGGATGATCATAGGCTTG